>JADLZN010004193.1:0-474387 GCA_018155175.1 Sinocyclocheilus anophthalmus
GACGTCACGTCGGAGGACCGAAGAATTGGGATCTCGCTTAGAGACCAATCCACTTCGAGTGTAAATTAAATGAGTCAATGCACATTGGCATGTGATGATTGCATTCAGCTGCCACTGATCACAGCGTGAGTATATTAAGGCAGCAGGTGCAATGCATACCAATTTTTCGCTTCGGAGCCGAGCGACAACATAGTTCTGCTCTATATTTATTTCAAGAACTACGAGTTCTCGGAAGCTTTCTGTGTTGGCGAGACGGCGCTTCCGCGGTGGTGGTTTCCCGTGTCGAGTGTGTTGCACACATCAGGCTGCACTACCCTCTGTTTGTGTTGCAGGCGGCCATCTCACCTGTGCGCCTCAGCACTAAAAGAGCATTTCCTAAAGATCAAATTTCTCTAAAAGAGCTACACGGGTGCGTCTTTATAAAGACGACGGATCGTCCTTATAAGGATGCCGTACTCCACCCGTGCGTTTCTGGCGTGCGGGTCGTGACTGGCAACGGGTGATGGTCACGATCGCTGCATTATGTGTATGGGCATTCAAGCCCGATGACGGTGGCCATTCGTGGTTGGTCAGTTCTCATTGCGGGACGATGACCATCCGGAGTGGAACCAGGCTCAGGCTACTCTTTCTTTGCCCACTTTTGGAGGGGGCGGAGTCCCGTTGCCCCTGCCGCGATCTGGGGCTCGTTCTGGCGGACAGATGAGAACCACTTCCAGCAGTAGCGCGGGCGGTTTGAGGGTTACAGTGATGGCAAGCACCGCAGGGAACAAACCCTCTGGGGACCATCACTCCTCTTTCTCCTCCGATCCAGTGGAGCGACCCACAGAACGCGATGGGCCCTCTTTAAAGAGCGTACCAGCAGTATCCAGTGAACCTCCCCACGACCAGATGTCGATCTCAGCATCGGAGGGAGAGCTGTCTGATGAGGATTCGGCTGCACTGCCGCCCTCCGGGATGGTGGCTATGCCTGAATTGGATCCAGAGATGACAGCTATGCTTTCCCGGGCCGCCGAAAGAGTCGGGCTCGAGTGGAAACCTCCACCGTGTCCCGAACCCTCAAGGCTGGATGATTGGTTTCTCAGGGCGACTCGCGCTGGTTCTCAGTGCCCCGCCCCGGTGCCTTTCTTCCCGGAAGTGCATGACAAGCTCACCAGATCATGGACGGCACCTATTATTGCCGGAAACGGCCGGCGGGGATAATTACTCCCTCACCAATCTCGAGGGGGAGACCCGGTACTTCCTTCCCGGGTCTGTAGGCATTCGTCTGGTCTAACCGGCAGTGCCTATATGGTTTGCGGGGAAGCTGCTTCCGCCTTACACGCTATGGCATTACTGCAGGTGCACCAGGATAAGGCACTGAAGGACCTGCACGAGCGTGGTCACGATCCGGACACAGAGATGTCAGAGATGGCTTGTCTCCGACAAGGTTCGGTTCATCAATTCCCCTGTGTCCCAGACCGCCCTCTTCGGCGACGTAGTCGAGAGCTTTGCCCAGCAGTTCTCAGAAGCAGACTAAAGGTGATTCGTCACATCCTGCCCCGGCGGCCAGCTGCTGCCTCCACCTGTCCGCCGGCTGCAGCGCCCCAGCCTGCTTGTCGCCGAGGGCGGGCCCCTGCGTCAACCCCGCTCCAGCCGCCAATCCGCAGCAGCACTCCAGCAAAGCTGTGCCGTGGAGCCGGTTGCAGGGCAGTTGCCCCGCCTGTCCAGGCCCCCGGCAAACCTGGCGGCAAGCAGAGAAGCAAGCGGCCCTGAGACAGGCGACCCAGAGATGGAGGGATCTGCTCTTCGGGAGATGGTGAACGCACCACTCCCTCCCCCGGAGGGCCGGGTGGAGAATCTTTTGTTTAATTTTTTCCCGCCGTTGGCCTCACGGCAGACGGTACCCAAATTCTCGACAAAGGAGCAGTTTCCTTTATCTCTGGGTCTCAGGAGGGCATGGAGAGTTGCGGACGGACCAACACCGGACCACACTCATCCACCTCTCTCACCAGCAGGCAGCAGCAGGCAGTTCGAGAGCGTCAACAAAGGCCCTACTCACGCACCCTCTGCCAACCCGTGGAACCAGGTGAGCCTTGCACCCCACACTCACACCCCTCTCCGGCCCGCTCACAAGCCGCCCGAGCTGGGTCCCTGTGTTCCACCTCGCTGCCCCACTGCGGGTACGGCTGTGGTTCCGCTGGTCCCGCTTGTACGGTTTCTGGGCGCTTGGTCAGCGCTATCCAGCCCATCTCGCTAGCTTCTGTGGACCATCAGCCTCGACTATGCGATTCAGTTCGCCCGGAGATCGGCCGATGCCCCTGTTCTGCGGGCAGAGATCGCAATCCTACTGGCGAAGGATGCGATAGAGCCGGTCCCTCCAGCCGATATGAGGTCGGGGTTTTACAGCCCTTACTTCATTGTACCCAAGAAAGGCGGTGGGTTACGGCCAATCTTCGATCTGCGAGTTTTGAACCGTTCAAGATGTTGATGCAGAAACGCATCTTTGGGTGCGTCCGTCCCTGAGATTGGTTTGCAGCGATCGACCTGAAGGACGCGTACTTTCATGTGTCAGTCTTTCCGAGCCACAGACCATTTCTGCGGTTTGCGTTAGAAGGACGGGCATATCAGTACAAGGTCCTGCCCTTCGGGCTGTCCCTGTCTCCCCGTGGAGGGAGCTCTTGTTCCCCTCAGAGAGCAGGGTGTTCGCATTCTCAACTATCTAGACGATTGGCTTATACTAGCACAGTCTCAGGATCAGTTGTGCGAGCACAGGGACCTGGTGCTCCGGCGCCTCAGCCTGTTGGGCCTTTGGGTCAACTGGGAAAATAGCAAACTCGTGCCAACACAGAGGATCTCTTTTCTCGGTATGGAGTTGAACTCGGTTGAACAGAAAGCACGCCTCAAACAGGAACGTGCGCGGTCGTTGCTAGCCTGCTTGAATACGTTAAGGGCAGGACAGCGGTCCCACTGATACTTTTTCAGAGGCTCCTGGGGCACATGGCGGCCGAAGCAGCACTTACACCGCTCGGCCTGTTACATAGAGACCGCTCCAGCACTGGCTTTATGGCCGAGTCCGAGGTGGGCGTGGAAGCCGCGACACTCACAGGGTCCTCCAAGTTACACTGGCTGTCGCCAAAACCTTCACCCTGTGGTCAGATCTGCGTTCCCGGGCAGGGGTGCCCCTAAGAAAAGGCAGACTCCAGGCATGCTGGGTCTACACGGTGCTCCACACCGGGTTGGGGTTGCAAGTACAACGGGCACGCGGTGTCAGGGGTATGGACGGGCCCGCAGCTGCTTTGGCATATCAATTGCCTAGAGTTGTTGGCAGTGCGCCTTGCCTTGAACCTTCTCAAAGGGAACTTACGAGGCAAGCACGTACTAAACGGGTAGACCCGTTTGCTTCTCCAGAAACCTCTCACTGCCAGTTGTTCTACTCCCTGACCGAGGGAACACTCGGCACAGACGCACTGGCACACAGCTGGCCGCAGGGCATACGCAAGTATGCGGTTTCCCCAGTGAGCCTTCTTGCACAGACATTGTGCAAGGTCAGGGGGGACGAGGAGCAGGTCCTGCTCGTGGTGCATTATTGGCCCACTCGGACCTGGTTCCCCGAGCTAGTGCTCCTCGCGACAGCCCCTCCTTGGCCGATTCCTCTAAGGATCTACTGACTCAGAGACGGTGCACCATTTGGCACCCGCGTCCAGACCTTTGGAAACTCCATGTCTTCGGAGGTTCTAGGTGACCTACCCCAGGAGGTAATGAACACCATCACTTCGGCAAGAGCACCGTCTACGAGGCACGCTTATGCCTTGAAGTGGAACCTGTTCGTCGAGTGGTGTTCTTCTCACCGAGAAGACCCCCGGAGATGCCCGGTCGGAGTTGTGCTGTCCTTCTTGCAGAAAGGGCTGGAGCGAAGGCTGTCTCCCTCCACCCTCAAAGTCCAGGTTGCTGCTATTGCTGCGTACCATGACCCGGTGAATGGGAAGTCGGTAGGTAAGCATGATCTCATCATTAGGTTCCTTAGAGGGGCCAGGAGGCCCCCCTCTATACCCTCTAGGGATCTGTCTCTAGTGCTAAAATCACAACAGTAGGGCCCATTCGAGCCTTTGCGTTCAGTTGAGCTACATTTTCTTTCATTGAAAGCTCTGCTCCTGCTTGCACTGGCCTCCATCAAGAGGGTAGGGGACCTGCACGCATTTTCGGGCAATGATTCGTGCCTAGAGTTTGGGCCGGCTGACTCCTAGATAATCCTGAGGCCCTGGCCCGGCCATGTGCCCAAGGTTCCCACTACACCATTCAAAGACCAAGTGGTGAACCTGCAAGCTCTGGCTTTGCTCTGTCCCGTCCGAGCATTAAGGTGCTACGTAGACCGGACACAAAGCTTCAGGACCTCAGACCAGCTCTTTGTCTGTTACGGAGGCCGGCAGAAAGGGAATGCCGTCTCTAAGCAGAGGATGGCCAACTGGATTGTGGATGCCATCACCCTGACTTACCAGGCACAAGGTGTGCCCTGCCCGCTCAGGCTGCAAGCTCACTCAACTAGAAATGTTGCATCCTCCTGGGCGCTGGCTCATTGCGCCTCGCTGGCAGATATCTGTAGAGCTGCAGGCTGGGCGACACCACGTTCGCTAGATTCTATAGCCTTTGTGTGGAGCCGGTATCCTCCTGTGTTCTCACCTCAAACGGGTAGTGGCGCCGAGAGGCCCCGTTTAGTGTCGGCTTGCTAAAACTGCTCCAGAGTGTCCTACAGTAGACCCTGTTGAGATTCTCTGTCACCCTCGGCAGCGGACGCGGCGGAACTTCCGGCGCCGGGCCTTCACGATGAATTCGCGGGAACCGTGGAAGGCTGGGTTCTATATTGAGACCTATGCGGTTCTCGTATGTGTATAGCCCACAGTACAGGCATAGAGCCCGTGTTTCCCCGGCAGAGTTCTGCCTTTCAAAGAGGGTTACAATCACCTCCAGTTCTCCATATACACCTAAGCGGATGCTATATTTGTATTTGCTTCCGAAAACTCCTTCGCGAAGGATGGGGCTTCCGCAACGTTCCAAGTGGAATGGGTACGTTTTCACAGTGTTATCTAATCTCACTGAGTGGTAGTGCTATGTGAAAAATATGTGTGAGTGGGAAAAGAATTGTCCCGAGCACCGGCTACACCAGATGGGGCGCAGGCGGCTCGCAAAAGGCCGAAGGGCAGCCCATGGCGCTTTGGTAAGGGATCCCAATTCTCGGTCACCAACGGGGACTCGGAGTGACCCGACTTGAAAGGACACGTTCTCGGTTACGCTATGGTAACCCGAGTCCTCTGAAGGAGGGGAAGGAGATGTCACGTTCCGCGCCAGGTTGCTGTACAACGCGAGCGTTCGGGTCGCCGGCTCGGCTCCTCAGCGAAACACTAGGTATAGCATTGACGATGACTTATTATAATCATTGCTGTGATCAGCGGGAAGTGGATGCATAATTGCAGGCCATGTGCATTGGCTCATTTAGTTTATTCTCGAAGTAGATTGGTCTATTGAAGCGATATACCAATTCGTCAGTCACCGATGTGACGTCTCTGTTCCCTCCTTCAGAGAATGAGGGTTACTATACGTAACCGAGATGTTTTCTTTTCCCCTCCTCTTCCTCTTTGTCTCCCACTAGTAGGATTAATTTTCCAAATCACATAATCAGCTGTGCTCCTTTTTATATCATCCTTAGATTCTGACCTGTTTTGCTACTGAATGTTCACACATGGATAAATGTGTGCTATTTGTGTTCATTTTGTGATTATTGAGGTAGTTATATTGTGAGTTTGTACTTTCTAAATGAGAACATGGTTAAACCTTTGCCAAATGATGGCATTTTTGTGTAGAGTTTTGCAGAAAACACTAAGCAAATTGGAACGTGTGTGAAAAAAGGTGAAACGTGTTTTGAGAAATGTGTCTTTGTTTCGAGAACTGTATGAATGGTTTGAAAAATTGTGCCCAAAGAATCAGTTATAGTGTGTTAGCAATCGAGAAAAACTGTAATGAAGTGTTTTTGTAGTTTTAGTGACTTTTGAATATGAAATGAATTGCTGTGTCAAATTGAAAAATGGTTAGGAGAGCTGTGTGTACAGTTTTGAAAAAGTATTTTAGTATTGAGAAATGTGTCTTAGCCATTGTAAAAAAAAAACTGTACTAAAATTTATGTTATTTAAAAAGATAAAGGACATTCCTTCAAGCTATTAATTAATAATTATTTATCTGCAAAATTCACTTCTTTCATTTAATATAATAATTTCTCAAAGCTCCATATATTTAGGTCTATAATATTGGTAACACTTTGCAATAAGGTTCATTAGTTAAACATTAATGTATTAACTAACATGAACAAACAATAAACAATACTTCTACAACATTTATTAATCTTTGTTAATGTTAACTTCAACATTTACTAATTTATTATTAAAATCAAAAGTTGTGCTTGCTAACATTAGTTAATGCACTGTGAATTAACATGAACTAACAATGACTGACTGTTAAAAAACACAATGAATGTATTTTCTTTAACAATTAACATATATAATAAATAAGCAATAAATGTATGTTCATTTTGTTCATGTAGAGTTAAAGGGGTCCTTTTATGCTCTTTTACAAAGTCTTGATTTGTTTTGGGGGTGTACTAGAACAGGGTCTCATACTAGGTTGTTCGAAAAACAAAATTTTCACATATTTTACATTATTACAACACCTCTCTCCCCAGTCTGGCATGCACAGTTCGAATAGTTCCTGTATCAAATGAAGGCCCGCCTTCTGAAATACGAAATGTGCTGTGATTGGTTAGCTGGGCCAGTGTGTGCTGTGATTGGTTAGCAGGGCCAGTGTGTGTTGTGATTGGTGAGCTGGGTCAGTGTGTGTTGTGATTGGCAGCACTCTGCGCCTGTTCGGGAAATGACATGCCCCTTACCATTGCCAGCTTCAGTGTAAATATTGCGTCAAAAATCAAATCAATTTGTGCGCGATTTAAACCTGAATGATTGTAACCACTCTAAGTTCGTCCACTCTAAGTAACCACTCTAAGTTTTCGTGTGAAAACTAGTGCATCTCCGACATAGTGATAACACTCATTGCCTTCTCTAGTGCAGCTCAACTAGGTCTCGTCCCATTCGTCGATCTTTGTGATATCACAAATCCCAGAAAATATGCGTTGTAGTCCAAACGAGTCTTTCATTGTAGTTTTTGAAAAGTGATTTCTGTTAAAATATCTCCTTTTGAAGTGGACTTTGAGCTTTGTAACTTTGCAGATATTTTTTATTCTCAAACAGCAACATTACAGACTAACTAAAGTTGAAAAAGTGAAAAAGCATAATAGGACCCCTTTAATACATGAACTAACATTAACTAATGAGACCTTATTGTAAAGTGTTACCATAATATTTAAAGTATACATTTATTTTTACTTAATTGTTTTCTTACTGCAGTTTTTTCTTTAGCAAATAAACTCTTTGACAACCCATTTCACTTCCAGGTCACTGTAGCACTTCTTGGTCATAGGTTTGATATGTCCAAAACTCTCTCAGAGGAAAACAGAAAATCCTTCATGACATACAGAGACCAGAAGATGCAGAAGGAGCTGTTTTACACGTTATAGCAAAACGAGAAAAAAACAAAACAAAAAAAACACTTTGAGCTACTGGGAAGTGGGGACAATTTGTAGTCTGGTTTCTTAATTAGGTTGTAGTTGTTCTGTTCCCCTCTGTACACAGACACAGATGTGCAAGCTACGCAGTACAGACACACTCCACCTGTAGACAAAAACAGAAAGCTTCCAGAAAGCTTTCATCTGTTGTATCACCCCTGTGAATCTGATTAACTTCAGTCCTGGAAATAGTCTGCTCTAAAAATGTGATTCAAAAATTGAAAAATTCAATTTGGAGTGCATTGAAAAACGTTATTATGTATATAAAACTGATTTATGTATGTCCTGATCTGAGTCTGTTTGTTGTCAAGCATAATAGTTTGGTTGAATTAGTTGGGTTTTCCAACCTACTGTTCATATGACACAACTTATTTAACTAAAATGACAATAACTAAAGGAATGGTATCATGATCTTGACTTTTGTGTACACATGCACTATCTTCAAAAACTTGTAAGAACAGGGTCACTGACGTCAGAAGTGAGTAGTAAAAAATCCTCAAAGCCTCTGTTCATGTCAAGGGCTGAATTTGGTGCTTTGGATCTTCCTTCTTCATCTTACTTTTACACATTAGTATAAAAAGTGAACTGTTTTTTATTCACAATAACTGAACTCAAAAAGAAATATTAAAAGTGCAATTTGTGTAATGTCTGTATCTGGCTTCCTTCATATAGCTCTCCATATTAATATATGATATATATATAATATTAATACTGTTGAGCACTGAGAGGACACAGGAAGCCAGTGCCGCTGGATATTATGGTAATTAATCCTGTGTCAAACAGGTGACGATAACACTACGCATTCTTTCTGAACCCATAGATTAAAAATGCAACGAGGGGCCTGATTTGCATAATAAATAGTTGCATAAGACATAGCACAAAGTAAAACAATTTTGCATCTGAAATTTTTTATTATTTTATCAGTGGTTACTTTGCTGTTGGTGGCTATGAATAAGCTAATACTAATTAATTTAAACCAGGGCTGCAGAATAAGGCGTTCTCCTTTCAAGTGCATTCAATCCTTTTTTCAAATCTATGAAATTGTGTTCTGAAGTGCTGACATATAATTTTATTGCCACCAGAAAACCTTGCAAGTCCCCAAAACTGCTTATTAGGCAAGACATGACAAAGAAAATGAATAAAAAAGAGAGTTAAACACAATGACAAAGTATTTTTAGTACCATTTTAACTCGCTCCTAAGCTAAAAGAAATCATTACATTGTCTTCTATGTATATACGTATCTATGTGTTATGTACAATTATCAGAAAATTGCCTCTGTGAATGTTACCATTTTAGTGTTACACAGTGAAAGCGGATGTCTATGTCCTCCTACTTAGCCATTTTCAAATCTCCTTTGAAAAATTACACTAGCTCACGAATGCACAACGTTGCTCATTAGTAAAACAAAATGATGGGTAATTTATGCAGGTCTCAGCTCATTGCTGTAAAGTCTCACATGTAATCATCTGGAAGCTCAGAGGACAGATTTCAGAGGGAACAGCAAAAACATCACTGCATTTATTCATTTAACAGTTTCCAGTAAAGTCCTGCCAAGGGATTTTCATATCAAATGATTCCTAGGCTGCACACATGTAATGTGAGGATACTTTTAGAAGAACAAAACAAGAACAGATTAATGAGATCACACATTACTCCATTCACAACAGATATTGTACCAGTCACATAGTTTTGTTATGTGGAATATCTGTAAAAATATTATGTGATGACATGAATGACTAATACTGTCATCCATTGGATACTGCGCTGCATTTCATTGGCAAACACATTCTCATGCAAGGTTGTATTACATTCTGAATTAAATTAAAAATGCCTTTAAAATTCAAATGCAATGCTTGAAATTTGACATTATTGAGGCAGAATTGCGGTTCAAATTATTTGCAGTTTCAAAGAAATTAATATAACTAATTTGAAATTAGATCAAGACTAACTTTGAATGTTGGTTTGGCAAAGCCTTTGAAAAAAAATTATTTAACTTGAAGTTTGATCAGCTGTACGAATATATAAGACATTTCTTTGTTTATTGTTTTTATCCCAACTCAACATTATGGCAGCACAATAGGTGAGGTCACATTAATGAATAAAAAATATATACTGTATATTGTCATTAATTATTGCTCTGGAACAATATCTGATTGGTGCAATATCTTCATGCTCATGGATGAAGCAAAGCTCACATAGAAGTCACTTTCAAACCAAGCAGCTTTCTTTTGATCAATTCGGCGAATCTGCAGGACCATCTTGAGCCTGTTGTAAAATCTGTATTTGGAAATATTTTGCCCAAACACAGAATTCCAGATTGCATGAATACACAATTTTGATTACAAAAATTTGCAGAACAATGGTTCATGTGGCCCCACCTTAAGACACATGAGAGACACTTTATTACATTTCAGCATTAGCTTATTTTTAGCTGGGCTGTTGTAAGATACACTTAAAAAAATATGCTTGATTGATTGCAAAATCAGTATTAAAATGGAAAGTGAATAATTGTGAGTTCCAACAAGCACAGTTCTCCTGTCATGAGTATGGTTAGCTAATTGTGCTGAGAAATAAGTGGGTGGAGAGGTATGTAACCAAAAAAAATAAAAAATGCCACTGGTAGTATTACCCACCATGTTCAGAGCTGTTTAACCCAATGAGGGAAAAATACTTTTGCAAAGACATCAAATAGTTGCCATTTAGAGTTGCGCCATGAGAACTGTTGTCTGAAAAAATATAGCAGCTGTGGATGAAATCCTTAATGGTGACTGCACTTCCAAACTGATAATTTCACTCTCCGGTTAACACTCATTTAGCTTCACATTGAGTGAGAGCTGGACATGAAGACACACCACCACATTTTGTTTCACTGTCTCTCTTTCCCTCCATCTAATTAATGTAGCCCTGTTCAACTAAAACACTCTTGCCAAGCTTCTTTATCCTTGTCCCTTTAAAGGCATCTGAAGTTAGAAGAATCAAGCTGGCAGATGTTGTCTTTTGAGAGCCATTAGTGTATATGGCTTAGTGAGAACATGATTAAAGGCTCTTTCAATGGCCACATGAAAAGCCATATGTTGCTGGTCAGACGACAGTCAAGTGTTGTCCTCCCATCTCCCTCTTATGAATGTCAGAGCGCTCCACTACTCCACCTTTATAGGCCCTACTCTGAAAAGATCTAAGGTCTTATTGACTCTGAAAAGATCTAAGGTTTACTTATTGGTGGACTAAAAAGTCCAACACTTAAAGTTCTATACTTTGATAGCAGGCCTGCTTATTTTGTTTAAATTGCAGATAAATTGAGATGAAGCCTCCAGTCATATCTGGTGGTTGCCATGTTGAGATAGCATGAATAGCTTGCGTAATAAACACAAACTTAGCTTAAAAAACCTCTTAAAATCTTCTGGAGAAAATCATTCACATTTGTCAACCTGGCTGCAGTAATATCGCATAAGCACTCTTGGTGCTCCAGTGCTGTTGGGGGCAGCAGAGAGTCTAATGCCGTTTTATATTTTGTTTAGAAAGACAAATACTATACTGTGAGTCCACTAAACATTATTAGTGCACCTTTAACAGAACAAGAATGGCAGGTTACCTAGTTTTAAAATAATATGGAAATTTCATTCCATTTCAGTTTTTTCTACTCTTTGTGAACAAGTGCAGGTCTTATGTAGCAATTAACCATTTTGAAGACTAGGCAGGTTGATGTATTCTTGTTACTATGGAAACTATTACATAGCACATGCTCTCAGCTGCCCTCTCAGAACTCAGTAGACGGTACTTTAATATAGAGAGATGATTTGGCATGTTGTCACACTATATGGGGTAAGCTGTCAGCCTATTGTTGCACCTATCATTAATCATTTGTGTAATTAGAGTTCTGACTTAAAACTTTGCAGTTGCTAAGATAAAGACCTTATGAAAACTTGCCAGTATCTCAGATGTCCCATATATATATTATATAATATATATAATATAATATAATAATCGTCACACTTAGCTCTGTATAACCCACACAAAGACGGAAGATGAGTATGAAACGTCCTTTACAGTTTTTCTCGATTGCTAAAACACTATAACCAGGCTTTTGAACTAAAATGTCTAAACCATAACGCCATTTTTAAAAAAGCACACCCATTTCCCTAAACAATAGACACTATTCCCCTGCTTTGACAAATGAGTCAGATTTGGTGAACTGTTACTGCAAAACTCTACACACAAATCCCTACATTTCTCAGTGCTTACACCATGTGGTCATCTAGAAAGCACTAGCATCCAATATTGTTCACTCAAGTCAGCACAGTTTGAGGTCAATTAGCACACAATTAGTGGAACACTTGGAATCAAAATTTATCACACACCAATCTGAACCTCGATGGATAGATAAAGGGCGCAAAGTCAACTCACTATTCAGGTTTGAAACAATGAATCCAGAGAGACGTAAAGGAAGAGGCCGAGGACACCAGATAGTAGGAGGAGGAGGAATAGGGAGTGGAGGAAGAACTGAAGGAAAAGGAAGAGTAGGAGGTGAAGGAGGAGTACGGAGAGGAAGAGGAGAAAGAGGAGGAGGAGGAAGAGGAAGAGAAGTAGAAGAAGAAGGAGAAGGAGGAGGAGGACGATGACAACATGGAAGAGGAAGAGGAATGGGAAGGGCAAGGGGAAGAAGACAAGCAGTCTCATTATTTTGAATTTATCTCATCAGTGTGTAAGACTGTGTTGTAGTGTGTGTTTTTGAGGGTTTGTAGGGGGAGATGAATGACGATGGTCCGACGCCGGAATCGAGGGTTGGAGCAGAGCAGGTTCAGGAGTCTGGATGGCGGGATGAGTTGGAGTGGAGCCAACCGAGGCCAGAGGCGGAGCCACGGGCTCCTCAGGTCCAGGAGACAAAGACTCCCAGCAGGCCTGAGATGGAGCCCCACCACTGAGAGGAGGTGAAACAGAGGGACTGATGGGGGACTGAGATGACTGGACAGCAGGAGTGGCTGAGGGCTGAGGAGACTGAAGAAATGCACAAAATCCAAACCAAAATAAAAAGTCTCCTAAGTCAGTTTGGAGAGGAGGTGGGAGACGGAGACTGGGCGGGTCAGCGTGTCAGACAGATGAACAGAATCAGGCATGCTTAGGGGGAGCAAAGACTCTAACTCTCCAAACTGAAAATTAATGTCCAAGTACTGACTCTCAGAGGTGGGAGGAAGGGCAGGGTTCACATCCATACCCTCGAATTCCAAGATAATTCCCTTTGCGATTGATGAGACAGTTGGCACATGCACCTGTTAGGATGGGGTCCCCTCTGGCTCGCTGTTGGCGTCAGCCTCGGTCAGGTCTTCTGTCACACTTAGCTGTGTGTAACCACGCACAAAGATGAAAATGGAAAGGCAATACAACACAACTTAAACAAGACAGCCCTAATGGCACAACGAGATATTCAAAGTGCCCGCTGGGGGTATTAAAAGTGGTCTTCCACTCATCCCTTATGCAAACCAAATGATAGGCGTTACGAAGATCCAACTTTGTGAAAAAATAAGCACCCTTCAGTCGTTCGAATGCTGAAGACATCAAAGGCAAAGGATAAGTATTATTTACCGTGCTTCTGTTCAGCCCCCAATAGTCAATACGAGGACAAAGGTTACCATCTTTCTTTTCCAAAAACAAGAATCCCGCACCTGCAGGAGAAGAATAAGGACGGATGATTTTGGCTGCCAGAGAATCAGAAATATATTTTTCCATGGCCTCCCTTTCTGGAATGGAAAGCAAGTATAACCTGCCTTTAGGTAGAGAAGTGCCTGTCAATAAATCTATCGCACAGTCATGGGGACAATGTGGAGGAGCAGCTTGAGACTGAACTCTTCCTTCAGATCAACCGGCAAATGGAGAAACCTTGTTTGGAAACCATGTCCAGCGACCAGGTAAAGTAGCCCGTGTTACACTATGTTCTAAAAAGATCATTACATATTTTTATTTAGTGTCACTCCAGAATTGAAAACTACAATGACAAAAAGAACATTAGCATGTTTTCCTAGTTTTTTGCAATGGGTGTAATTTGTATAGCTAATAGAATAAAATGTTGTTGTGGCCTAATGGTTAAAGAGTCGGACTTGTAACTCAAAGGTTGTGGGTTCAACACTCAGGTCCGGCAGGGTTTGTAGGTGGGGGGAGTGAATGACCAGCTCTCACTTCCACCTTCAATACCATGACTGAGGTGAGACACTTGAGCAAGGCACCAAACCCCCAACTGCTCCCTGGGTGCCGCAGCACATGGCTGCCCTCTGCTCTGGGTGTCGGTGGTGTGTGTGTGTGTTGTGTGGTGTGTGTTGTGTGTGTGTGTGTGGGGTGTGGTGATGTGTGTGTGTGTGTGTGCTGGTGTGTGTGTGGGTGTGTTCGTGTTTCACTACTCACTGCTGTGTGTATGCACCTGGATGGGTTAAATGCAGAGCACAAATTCCACGTCACTTCACTTCACATTTATAATCATGTAGCCATAATGTCCATAATAACCTATACATTGAACATTGTCATAAGTTTATAAAGCTGTAATGCTTTATTTGAATAACCGTTCAGACATGAAGTAGACTGGGGAATTAGTTTTTGGATCTTGGGTGTTGAAACAGACATGGTACACATGGTTAGACTTGCATATTAGATTGTTTGTCTTTTTACGAGTAAAATATGTGACGTCGCACTCTTCCGATGGCAGGGGATGGGCGGGGCTGTGTGTACCGACCTGAACATGAAACTTACAGAGTGTGGTTCTAGCGGCTAGGAGGCTGCTCAGGTAGCAGCAGCAAAAGATTTCATCCGGTTTTCTACCACTGAAATAATTTTAGAGACATTATTTTAAGGTTGAAAAACGACATAGTGTTGCTTTAATTGGAATTAGTGCAATGCCCTGATTATCATCAACATATAGTACACAAAAATATTGTGCAACCTGATCGATTTTAATTAAATACATTAAAATACATTGTAATCAGTTATTTTAATTAACTATTAAATATTGATTTTAATACATTTATACTACATTTTCTCCATCTTGGATTGAATTTTCAGTTGATCTTGCATTCAGGGGTTGCCTACTCTTCCTTCTAAAATGGGGTTCCTCTTTGCTGTCTCCAGGGTTTTGAAACAGAGCTATAATGTGTTTGTTGAATACTATTAGCTTAGAAGTTCCCTTGATGCTAGACTGACAGAAGTAGATATATTAGGTCATTTATTAGGTCATAATTCAGTGTGGCAATGTTGTTTTATTTCAACACTGAGAGAAAAAAAAATCTGCTATCTGAAAGAGAAGGATTACTAGCCTACACATTTAAGTCAGTGTGCAGTAGTGTGCTATAAACAGCAACAATGGTGTGCTGACGTTTTGCCATGGAGCAGTGAACAAAGGAAAGAGTGTGTAAGTGTGTGTGTGTGTGTGTGTGTGTGTGTCTCCTTGGAAATCCCTGTAACTCTGCTGAGTAATGCGAGAGGTTTAAAATAGTGAGTCAGTAGCTTTACTGCTCTCTCTCTCTTCTCTGCTTTAGCGCACGCCTGTGCTATCAAACAAACCCTGACAGGAGTGACCAATAAACTACATCACAACCATGACTTATGGCTAAGCTTCTGATTCATGGACACACACAGACATTTGCATCCTTCCTTACACAGTGTCTGCAGCTGTTTTCATCTCTGGGGAGTTTTGACACAACAGGAAAGATGACTGTTTATGATGACTGTTGTATTGAGGTTGATGTGTTGCAGCCGTGAGAGGGGGATACCAAACAAAGAAGGAAATGTGCAAAGCAGTGAAATTGCAGGAAGTGGAGCTCTCTATGGGGTAACAGCTGCAGGACAAAGAGGGAAATGCTAATAACAGCATGCTAATAGTCTGCAAGTACTGAAGCAGATGGGCTGGAGGTGTTTAACTCTTAATAAGAAGTACTGTTAAATAGATATATTCCCTCTGCACCGTGAGATGGGACACAATATCAATATTTGCCACAGAGACCTCAGAGAGACTATGTACTTCCACTGTTTCACTAATCAGGGGAAGATTTGTCTTGACTTTGCCAAGCAGCACCCACCTCCATTAATAATATCTCCATTATTAATATCTCAGTTTGGTTGGCACTGAGCTATAACAGAGTTCATTGTTGCCAATCTTGAACATGTTTGGCGTGATATTAATTTAGGAGAGAGAGCTAAAAATGGAGTCTGCTTTGGAAAATTAGCCATTTTATCCATAATTTTCGTAACGAACCTACGTACGATTATGGGAGGCACTTACAGTTTGGAGAAGTTCCACTCATAATAATAATAATACTTTTTTTCAGATATTAAAATTTCCCTAAAAAGAATCCTTATCTGTACATTTCCTTCATGTTCTAATCTTAGACGTCAAGAGAATAATGTAAGGCTTGGTATTTTAGTGACATGCTATAACAAGAACATCTATGGCAATAGCTCTTTTCAGTCAGCTGCATTATTTTCCTCCGGACTATTTTCTTTTCCAATTTGCATTCTGCTGTAACAATATGAAAATAAAGAAGAAGAAGAAAAAAATAAATTAAATGCTGTGCATTTGTGGTCTGCTCTCCTGATTTAATTTACCATATATCACATAAGTAATTCACTGGAATGCACTAAGAATCTAAATTTTTTTTCTCCCCAAATCCTCACGTCTCTTTTCAAGTTTGTTTACATACAGATGCTTTAAAATGTAATTATGTCCCCTTTTTAGTTAAAATCCATATTAGCTGTGTCTACTGGGATGTTTATAAAGCAGGTAAATACAATGTTTATTGTCTGTCAAAATGACAGAAATCACTTTGAAATATTATCACTCAATGTTAATGATTTGATTAAGGAATTTTTTAGGCATAATATAGGCATACATTACTAAAGTGATATTTAAAGTGCCCCTATTATGGATTTTGGAAAATTACCTTTCATGTAATGTAGCTATTTGTGACTGTAAACAGTCTGCAAAGTTGTAAAGCTGAAAGTGCATCATAAATAAAGTTATTGTCGCTCAAATGAAAGAGTCGACTCTGAACCGCTGAAATGAGTCACTTAAAATTTGAATCCCATTTCCACGAAGTTCATGCGTCACAAGTTAATACGTTTGCATAATGCCCACC
Source organism: Sinocyclocheilus anophthalmus (assembly GCA_018155175.1). Lineage (NCBI taxonomy): Eukaryota > Metazoa > Chordata > Actinopteri > Cypriniformes > Cyprinidae > Sinocyclocheilus > Sinocyclocheilus anophthalmus. The sequence continues at coordinate 16,757 of JADLZN010004193.1, forward strand.
TACGTTCTGCGTGGACATCCTGCAAAAACATCCCTCAAACGCTGTAGCTCGCTCGTGTGGATAATGTAATGTCAAGAAGATGTTGTGCTCTGCTCTGTGAATGCAACTTTGGTTTATTTTCACTTCCAAAGGATGAGGCTGTGAAGAATCAGTGGTTAAAATTCATTTTTTACCACAGCAGTATAGCCCCAACCTTGTGTTGTGACCATATTCACTGAGGCGGCTTCTTCAACCCTCTGTGAAGTTCAACACGCGGCGATTCAATAAAATGATTGTCTTTGAAAGATGGGTAAGTGCCCAGTTTATTTTGATCAGCTTGCTCCTCCGAATCACAGCCTGTAAGATAAGCTAAAAATAAAGTGATCAAAAGGTTTCTTAAGCGGAGGAATAGAAGAACCATTTTGGCTCCACAAAGAACCATTCAGTCAACAGTTTCTTCAATCTTTTTCTTACCTTTTTGTAATCTGAAGAAAACTTCTTTCGCCACAAATAACCTTTTGTGAAACAGAACATGTTTCTTCAGTGCGTAAAGGTTAATTTATGGAAACACCACTTAGACAAAACACAGTTCTTATCGCGAATCTGAAGCCCACCTTTATTTTTAAGAGTGTATGATTAAAACCAGTTAAACTCTGGGACCTGGACACGGGTCCAAAGTCACGTTAAAAAATGCTAGCTTATGCAATTAAATAGACTTCCTTATATGGATCAAGCCCCCAGATTATGGATTCATTGAAAGTTGGAGTGTCTCTTTACAAAGCATAAATCATTTTTCGCGTTTTTATATTCATAAGCAGTAAAATTAAGCTTAGAAAAGGTACTGCGCTACCCCGATTTTCGCCTAGCCATGCCGAATTTTTTTTACGAACAGAATGTGATTATATATTTTGACAATTAAACGGTCAAGGCATATACCAAGGAAAAGCTCTCATTCTCAGAACATTTCACGATGTTAGGACTATTGATGGTGTGACTAATCATAGATCGAATTATCATTCAATGAATCGGATGGAAAAAAAAAAAAAAAACAGAATTTTTTATTGTGTAACATTTCTACTCATAGCACTGCTTCAGTTAGCCGCAAACAACCACAAATATATATATAAACTCTATATTACCTTTTAGAATAGGATCTCTTCTTTCAAACAAGACCATTCACGTTTCTGCGTGCTTCCCCAGCGGTGAAAGATTCGCGTTCTGCCAGGTACGGATCCAGCGCGTCAGCCCGGCTCACAGCGTCTCATGTCCGCCCGCGCGCATTCCGCCTCGATGTTATAGAGGATTGCGGCCGTCTGGGCTCCAATTGGCAGATTACCCGCACTCAGAGGCCCTTACAGCCTCTGTGAACTATGACACCACCGCGTCAGCCCCAGTGTGTTAGTTGTTTGTTCTTAGTATTATTTTTTTTCTGTTTTTTTCATTGTTATTTAAGGGGGGTTTTTAAATCGCGCCATCCGATCGTCAGGAGGGGGAAACGCAGAAAAGAACCACACCCTCGGCGCCGGTGCGAGGGGGGTAGAACGTGGACCGAGGGGAATAGCGGAATAGTAGAGTTCACAAGACGCGCAGAATTGAAGGCCTTTTCTCCGCCCCGGACGAGTTTGTAGCGAACGAGACTCGGGATATTTCAGTCTAGGATTATCATATTACAAGTTATATAGAGGAAGAACGGTCAGCTGGCGCAGTTTGGAGCGCCTTGGAGAGAAGTGGACGGCGCGTATGGGGAGGACTTTGAGGAGCGATTCTCAGGGAGTTTGAGGTGTTTCCTTTGTTATGAAACGGTGAGCTATACTAGCACGTAGATACACTGTTTGCTGCAGAAACGTACGATACATTATGCACTCGTCAGTAAAGTATACATTAAAAATATACATAAATATAGATGGAGTATTTACCAGTTGCGTGTGTAGATGAAGCAACATATGTTTGTTTGACGTCGTGAAATGTAGAATGTAGCTGCATGCACCCGCGAATTAGACCCAAGCTCTGGACAGGAGGAAAGCACAGCATGCGATGCAGGATGAGGATGAGGGAAAGTGCGCTGCTCAAAACTGATGCCCTGACGGTGAGAGTGCTGCTGCTGTGTCACAGGGCCATACAGACTGCCAAAGGAATGATATTAAAGCTGGAGGATATGGGTTCTTTTAGGGTATGTTTAGGACATATAAATATGATATGCTGACAGGCTTGAGCATCCTGAAAAGAATTAAATCTGAGTGTGTAGAAGAAATCACAAAAGACAAGTTTGGTCCAATCGTTGTGCCATTTTGTATATTATACTTAGGAAAAACATTAAAAATGAAAACATAATTCAATCAATAATCAATAAAGTGCTTATGGCCACAGAGTTACATAGGATCGTGGGGTTTAAGTGCTTTGATTAAAAGCCTTTGTTTTTGCCGAGGACATAAATACACATTTCGATGCAAATTGGAAGTTTAAACGCTTCCACAAATCACTTGTTATAACTCCGTTTAGGGAAGCTGTTATTTGAACGATGTTTTCTGGTACTTTTTGGATGTGAGTGCGCCACAACCAGGGTCAAAATTTCCAGAGGAGAGTTGAGCCCTTAACCAGCACCCCCACCCCTGAATTACAGAATTTAAAAAATATATATTGATTTAAAACTCAAAAATCGCCTATGTTTTGGTGTTTATTGTAATATTTGAAAAATATATAAGGTTATTTATAAAAAATTACACTCATATTTTGTAGTTCAAAGGGTTTTATTTACAATGAAACCATTTTTTTTTTCATTTCCTCCATTGTATGAGTGTAGGGTAAACACTTGAAATTCTGAAGTATGAAAAATTTTGGCGGGGGCACATACAAAAAAAAAACGCCCCCCAGAGATAAGTGGGTTAATAATTGCTTGCACTTTAAGTTTTTGAGGTGTGCAAAAATATGTAGTTTTGTGGTTTTGTATTGTGTATACATCATGACAGCTGTGAGCTTTCCCGGTACTCAAGGTTATAGTTTGCTGAGGAATGCTATTGTCTAGAATGGTCGATTAATATCGAATTTTGCTCGTTCTTATTAATTAATGGACTGGAGCAATATACGTTGGTTACTAACTGTGGTGCCTTATCAGTACTATTTTTGTTTAGGCTGCGAACACATATACCATTATGTTTGGGTCTTTAACCCACCAACCAAGCTGTGAGTCAGGTTCACTAATATAAGTTTAAATAAACTTTTCACCTATGATCTCCTTATTTTTAGAAGAGTAGCGCACTACCCATTATTACAATGTATTTTTTGATAAGCCGTATTCCAGTACTGGTGATTGGCGTTCCGTTTCCAACATGTGCTGTATGCAGTAGACCAATCACAACAGACTAGGCCATATGACTAATCAGAGCAGAGTTGCCTAATGCAAAGAAGGGTTTGAAAAGAGGAATCTTTGACAGAATTCGTTGGAAGAGTGTCGGGACATACTGGTAAAATTAAATGCTATATAAGAAATAATAATGTTTTTTATTAAGTGTATGCATGAACCTGATTGTTGGGGCCTCTCAAACCAAATTATGAAACTTTCAAATGAAAAAGGGAATAAACACATCTAATATTGACCTGCAGAAATATTTGAGTTTCGGGGTATCCTGGGTATGTGAACGTACATTTAGTGTTTACATTTTTGAATGGTTAAAGGGAGAGTAGAAAAGTCCCCTCACTGTACAGTTTTTGAAAATGCGGAATATTGATTAATAGAGCAAACTTTTTCACTGATGTTTACAGTTTAATGGAAGGTACTCCCATAATTGCTCACAAAGTATCATGGGGTTAGGAAAAAAGGTTGAGTATATAGAAAAGTTAAAGAAAATGTTTTCACAACATTTTGCTGAAATTTTTTCTTGACATCTTAAAAAACATAAATTTACAGCATCACTTTATAATTTTTTTGGCTGGTTAGCTAGACAGTAGCGTAGTGTAATCATAGAAAGTGTGTTAAATACAACATGATGGCATCAGAAAAGTATGTGAATCTATTTATCCTTTCAAAAGTAGTAGTACTGTATATTCTGACAAAATAAGTGGTTGCAATCGTACAAAGACATTATATTTGAGTTTTCTCAAGCGGCAGAGGTGAACTTAACCATTAGGCAAAGGTAGGCGATCGCCTTGGGCCCCCAAAAGACAAGGGCCCCCTAAAATGCTTTTTATATGCAAGATGCGCATTCAGTGCGGACGCGCAAGTGGTTGCTCTGGTGTTCATTACCACGACAACCGTCTGTGCGTCCGCGTTGAACGTGCTTCTTAGCAAAAGTAGGGTGATGTAGAAAATGGGAACGGAATCTATTCAACGCGTAACGCGGAATATGACGGAATGAACGGCGCAGACGCGCGTTTCGTTTGCTAGTTTGCTATTTAAGCACCTGGAATGCTCGCGGTTGTCGTCTGTAGTAGCTAAAAGTATTTTTGCCATTTAATATTCACTACACTAGTCCATATCGCGGTTTGATCGAAGTGTACTGAATTGCATTTGATTTATTAATTCAATATTTGACAAATTCCGTGACATTGGTCGTTACACAGTAAACTTGTGTAGCATTTAGAATGTACAAAAATTAAAGGGTTTGTTTAACTGTCATTGGAATAAAAAAAGCTCGAATTCATGTTTTTGCCTCATTGATTTACCAGACAACAATAAATACAAACACCAGAATTTTAAAAAAAAAAACTAAGTCAAAATAAATGTAAATTATAGGGCCTGTATTGTATCAAATATTAAAAATAAGTTCGTTTATACTGAAGTCAATAATAGCTATGATTTTGAAAACCATTAAAATTGAATACGAAAAATTAAAATGGAAAAGACAGCACAGACTTGGGGAATAGAATGAAATCTTTTGTCTTTAAACCTTTTAATAGGCCTATGCTGTTTAAATAAAACAAGTTTCATGATTTAATCTTAGACATGTTTTTGTAAAATTAAATAATCATCCAGAGAAAATTTAAACGAAAAAAAACAAAAAAAAACTGGAATACAGGACAACTTTAAACGGAAAAAACAAGATTTGGAAAACATATCAAAATTAGGCTCATTTGGGAAAAATGGATTTAGATAACGGTATTTAATAGGCCTACAAAATTAAATCATGCCCTCTGAAGATATAATTGAATTAATAAGCAAGAGTGCATATATAAGGGCCCATATTTTAATTTGTAAATGGCGCTACTCGTTTTGGTGAAAGACCCCCACAGACGGACCCATGCACCGTCACTTTTCCACACAGGCCCACTCTGTTGTTTGAAAGATCCTAAGCAACGACTTTATAATTTCCTCAGTCTTAATTTAACCCATGGGCCCAATTTACAACATAATAACTAAAAATAATTGTATTTTAAAGTTTAGAATTAGACAGCCTTGCGTTGTGTAGACAATTGCATAGTGAAAATTACCCCAACGCACCACCTAGTGTCCAACCTACTAATACTATTATAACCTGTTTAAATATGAACAAGGGATTTATTTATAACATGTACATGACAAATCTAAAAGACTGGACACAACTATGTTACACGGTCGTGCACCAGCGAGCAACAGTGTGACGAGAAACTCAGGTGTCGATGGATAGGAACTGGAATAGGTTAGGATGAAATTGTATAGCGGCCCCATTCTGTACTTTGCTGGGGCACACCCACAATAAATAAATCTCGCCATGCATAGCGGCAGGGAATATAGTTCTTTGTTCCTGTCTGTTGCAAGGAGTGACATTCACATGACATTTACAGCTCAGGTAATTTGCTCAATTAAAAAAAGAAGATGGCTGCATTCGCCAGCTGAGGAACTGCAATTAAGCATGAAGGAGCAGCCTTAACCATAACCATCAGTGGGTCATAAGCAGATCATATAAAAAAAGTATGAATGAGATTGTATGAATTCTCTGAATTAGCCACAAATGTCAAAAAGTAAAATATTACAAACGCCCCATGAGAGTGTGTTGGTTTTTCCAGAGGTTTTGTTAGAAAACTGGTAGATTATTTTTTATTATTATTATTATATTTTCTATTAGGACTAATACATATATATTTTTGGACTGTTTTCATGGCTTGGTCATTTCCTCAGAATAATATCTTTCATTTATTTTTTTTCATTTTGGAAATAGATGGGCAACTCAGAATATAAGGTACAGTAAAATATTGAGTTATTGAGTCCCACTACATTGTATGTTGGAACACAGTCTCAATGTTTGCCATGAAGACCTCAGAAAGACTCCTTGCACTAATCAATAGAAAAAAAGTTTCTTCTTCACTTCACCAAGCAGCACAAGCGCCATTATTAATATCTCGACTCAAGCCCCAAGCCCCTGTCAGCTTGTTACCATGGATGGCAACTTGTGCTTGTATGCAAATTAAGCTAGAGGTCAACTTGCATCCCCAGGGCATTATGGGTATTCTTGGCTAATATTTTCCAAATGGCCCTGAATTTCCCGTTCTGTTTTAGCTTTAATAACTCCCTCGCTTCTTTTCTGGTTGCACGGAAATTTCACCAGACATCCAATTAAGAAGGTATTTCTCACAGTTCATGACACCTTAGTGCTTGTGGGAGATGTTTGGCTCTCTGTTCCTGACATCAGCACTGTCAGAACATGATACAAGTATCCTGCTCTTGAATATCTGTTCAGATACTGGAATCCCTAAGTTTCCACCAAGGCAACTTGCATTCCGACCAGGTTTTATGAGAAAATCTTGAATACATTGTCTAAAATCAAAACAAATCTGTGCTTTGACACCAGTGCTTCCCACAATTCCCACAAATCCAGACTTTCCAGATATTTAGAATGAGTTTTGTAAAAAGGTGTCATTGACAGATACAGATGGAAAGAAAATGACAACAATGGAGGTCAGTCCACACGTCAGCTATCCTCTTGTCGCAATTTTGCCAGTAGATGGTTTGTTACTGTTGTTGTGAGTAGTATGTTATTTTTTTTTACTCCCCTTCTAACATTTTAACAAGCTAACTCTCACTCAGTCACAACAGGGCGACTCTTTCGCACACAGTGGTCATAGTACAGGTGTGAAATTGGTGTGGAGGTGTGTGAAGTTTGTGTCTTTGTTTCCCTTGTAAAATAACAAAAACAAGACAAGGTGTGGGAGATTGCATCTCACAGCTTTCAATGGGCCCTCAAACCAAGCGGATACATGCCACACACCAAGTGTGAGTGCTAGATCAAGTGGGATGAGAAAATTGATGGAAAGAGATGATCCAAAACAGAGGATTTGGACAATGCACAAGAAAGATGTGTATGGCCATTTTTCAGGTGGTTCATACAATTCACGCATTGTTCAATGCAAGCCATATGCGGCACATGCACCTCCACACAAAACCAAACAAATACTGAATGACAGCAAACAAAGGAAGAAAATATATCTCTCTGTCTAAAGCATGCTGAGCAATAATTATGTGAAAATCATAAACCTATAGTTGCAAAGTTGGACCTGTTAACGATAATGAAGTCAAAGCAAAAAAATGTGTATCATGATAATATGTAAGTGATCTTTAAGTTATTTAAATTAAATGTAAAAAAATAACCTTGAAAAAATATGATTATAAAAATATGAAACTATGATTCCAATTATGACAACAATACATCAATATTAACAATGTAATAACAATGTTTTTGAAGAAGAAATATCTAGAAAGAATATAAGTTTCAAATAATCTAATCATAGTCAATAATGTGATTGCCATGCTTAAGCTGTGTGAGCTGATGATAGAAAATGAGTAAAACTATCTAATATTACTGAATATGAAATATCAAAATTTTGACATTGACAAAATGCAAAGGATATTTTGGTAAAAAACCGGAATGGACATTTAGGTTTTGGGGTGGGGTTAGATGTGTTATTGTACAAATCACATTTCACAAATTCATACAAAATTTTCACCATATCATTTTCTCATGTGAATGGGTTGAATTATTTGAACTATAAGCACCGTGTTACAGTGATGGTTCACTTTGTAGAATTTAAAGTAGAAACAAACTTTAAACATTCAAACTTTTATTATAATCAGTGTATAGTCTAATCTGAGTCAAGGCAGATGAACTCTGTAAATCTGACACATTGTAATATTGTAAATATGTACTCTGCTACTTTCAACCAGAAAGGCTAATTGTATGTTAGGTGTCCACTGAACACGAATTGGTGAGTTCAGAAGTAATCAGCTCCTGCTGTGTGCCATAAAAGTCTGCTGATGGTTTAGTGCCCTCGGGTTAAGAGTGGAAATGCTGACCCGTCTTCTCCTGAGTAATCGTCTTATTAAACAGCAGTGTTTGCAGCATGGACCTCAGCACACCATCACCACTTCACTTTTTTGTTTTCATCTGTCTCTCTGATTGACAAGATTGTAATAGAAGCTACTGGCTGTGACCTCAGAATACTGCACATAGTGGTTGAATACTGGTTGAATGATATACTTAGTTACATTTTACTCTTATTTTTACATGTAAAGTACACGTACAGGTCTATATACAAAATGTCCTATTTATATGAAATCCTAACTTTCTACTCATTTTTACTGCATGGGTGTTCATGACCTCTGTCCAAGTGAATATGATATTTACAAGACCGAAATAAATTCAAATAAATTAATTATTTGTATTTATGAATAAAAATAATATTCATAAAAATATTTGATAAATTACAATAAAGTGCCCCAGCATGTGACAGCACAGATCCACTGTGTTTAAAACTGAAGAGTCCTGACCTTTATAGTGAAATAATGTCTACCTTCAAAGTCTATGAAGCGATATGAAGCCTTTTCAAAGAGAGAGTGTGAGAATGAGTCAGTGCACCATTGTATGTGCTGTTGGTTGAAGGGGGGATGCGGAGGAGGGTAAGCACATGCCAGTATTTCTCATTTCCTAATTGAGCTGACGAGGTAAATTACTGTTGGGTCTTGCTTTGTAGGAGGATTAGCTTCCCTTTAAAATCAATGGTACTTAAAGTGCCTCATTTAGTTGTTCTCTGATGAGCATTTTTCCTGTGAGAGTGAATCAGCATCTTTCACAGATGAGATCAAAGGCCTTTGATTGTCTGCACACATGTGTGTTGAGGCGCTATTGGAGATGAACCCATTGTCCCAGGGGCCTCACTTTCTTCTTCATGATTCACTGTTTTTGCTGCTATTTCAAGACTGAACAATCCCGCGTCTTGCTTTTAAATTCTCAAATGTAATTCAGTAGAACCTGTATACAGTAAAATACAATTACCTTTACAATAAAATAGAATGACAATTATTGGTTAGACATTTAGTTTTTATACTATTATTTTATGATGAATTGTGATCTTAGTAACTCTCCAGTTCCTTTGTCACATACATTCGTATCCAATAGACTGCCATCCCAAGACTTTCTTAAAGATGTTCTCTTTTATTTCTCAGTTGTTAATATTTCAATTGTTTCTCAGCCAAATGGGTCCTGCTAATCAGATTTTTCACCTGAAATGTAAAGTCATCTTTCATGTGTCTCCCTCAGAGTTTCAGAAGAAATCTCAACAATGTTTCAGACTGTGCTCAGATTTGTCAAGGTACCAAATTCTACAATCAAATATGTATCACATATTTACATTTGCTCTTGAACATTTCCCCTAAAATTTACACAAGGCCATGTCTGTGCCATCTTCATTCCGTTCCTATACTCTATTTGTATGCTATTTTCTATTCTTCCACTGTGCTATTTAATTATCCACTTTTTTATTAATATATAGAAACATCTGAAATAAGGTTGCCATTCGATGAAACATAAGAATCAGAATCAGAATGAGTTTTTATTGCCAGGTATGTTTACACATACGAGGAATTTGTTTTTGTGACATAAGCTTCCACAGTGTAACAGAATGACAGTGACAGAACAAAAACACAGATAATAAAAAATAGAAAAATAGAACAAGTAACTAAGGAATAAAAATATACAAATCGACAATTGTATGTACAGGTATATAACAATAGACAGTTGTATGTACAGGTATATTATGTGCAAATTGAAATGTAGACTGAGTGTGTGTGTTAGATAAATAAGTATATAAATGTATAATAGTGTTGTGTGTTCCATGTTTATTGTCAAGTGTTCATGAGATGGATGGCCTGAGGGAAGAAACTGTTCCTGTGTCTGGTCGTTCTGGTGCTCAGTGCTCTGTAGCGTCGACCAGATGGCAACAGTTCAAAGAGGGAGTGTGCTGGATGTGAGGGGTCCAGAGTGATTCTGCCAGCCCTTTTGCTCACGCTGGATAAGTACAGTTCTTGGAGAGAAAGGAGCGTTGTACCACTGATTCGCTCAGCAGTCCGGACTACACTCTGAAGTCTTCTGAGGTCAGATTTAGTAGCTGAGCTGAACCAGACAGTTACTGAAGTGCAGAGGACAGATTAAATGATGTGCGGAGTAGTACTGTTTCAGCAGCTCCTGTGGCAGATTGAATTTCCTCTGCTGGTGAAGGAAGTACAACCTCTGCTTGGCCTTTTTCACAATGGAGTCAATGTGAGTGGTCCCACTTCAGGTCCTGAGAGATTGTGGTTCCCAGGAATCTGAATGACTCGACTGCAGTCGCAGTGCTGTCTATGATGGTGAGTGGGTGGAGTGCAGGGGGGTTTCTCCTGAAGTCCACAATTATCTCCACAGTTTTGAGCGTGTTGAGTTCCAGGTTGTTGAGACTGCACCAGACCGCCAGCTGCTCGACCTCCTGTCTGTAAGCAGACTCGTCACCGTCCTTAATGAGGCCGATGAGTGTGGTGTCGTCTGCAAACTTCAGGAGCTTGACAGAGGGGTCTTTAGATGTGCAGTCGTTGGTGTACAGGGAGAAGAGCAGTGGTGAGAGAACACAACCCTGAGGAGCTCCAGTGCTGATCGTACGGGTGCTGGATGTGTATTTTTCCCAGCCTCACTAGCTGCTGTCTGTCTGTCAGGAAGCTTTTGATCCACTGACAGACGGAGGTGGGCACGGAGAGCTGAGTTAGTTTGGGCAGGAGGAGGTTTGGGATGATGGTGTTAAAGGCCGAGCTGAAGTCCACGAACAGGATCCTCACATAAGTCCCTGGTCTTTCTAGATGTTGCAGAACATAATGCAGTCCCATGTTGATTGCATCATTTACAGACCTGTTTGCTCTGTAGGCAAAATGTAGAGGATCCAGCAAGGGTCCAGTGATTGTCCTTCAGGTGGGCCAGCACCAGTCTTTCAAAATACTTCATGACCACAGACTTTAGAGCCACAGGTCTGTAGTCATTAAATCCAATAATTTTGGGTTTCTTTGGGACAGGGATTATGGTGGAGCGTTTGAAGCACGAAGGGACTTCGCACAGCTCCAGTGAACTGTTGAAGATCAGTGTGAAGATGGGAGCCAGCTGGTCAGCACAGGATTTCAGACAGGCTGTTGTAACACACAGTCCTGTGAGCCTGGTGCTTTCTCCTTTTCCTGCTTCCGGAAGACCTGGCAACCTTCTGTCGCTGATCTGAAGTGCAGGTGTGTGGGAGAGGGGGGTTGCTGGAGGTGTGATTGGTTGTGTGGAGAGGTGTTCAGGGCTGGTGTGGGGTGCCTTTTCAAACCTGCAGTAGAACTCGTTCCGATCGTCTGCCAGGTGTTGATTCTCCGCATTGCTGGGGGATGGTGTCTTGTAGTTGGTTATTTCTTTTAGACTTTTCCACACTGACGCGGAGCCAGTGGAAGAGATTTTAATCCTTATTTTTTCTGAATAATTCCTCTTTGGCACTCTGATCTCCTTTTCCAGTGTGTATTTGGTCTGTTTATACAAGACTCTGTCCCCATTCCTGTGGGCATCTTCTTTGGCCTGATGGAGCTGTTTGAGTTTTGCAGTGAACCATGTTTTGTCGTTGTTGTAGGTTAAATGAGTCCTGTTAGGAATGCACATGTCTTCACAGAAACTGATGTATGATGTTACAGTCTCTGTGAGCTTGTCCAGATTGGTGGCTGCAGCTTCAAAGACGCTCCAGTCAGTGAGGTCAAAACAAGCTTGTAAATCCTGCTCTGCTTCATTAGTCCATCTTTTTACAGTCCTTAATACAGGTTTAGCTGATTTCAGTTTCTGCCTGTAGGTCGGTATAAGATGAACCAAGCAGTGATCAGAGAGCCCCAAAGCTGCTCGTGGGACAGAGTGATATGCATTCTTTATTGTGGTGTAACAGTAATCCAATATATTACTGTCTCTGGTGGGACATTTGATGTGCTGTCTGTATTTTGGCAGTTCATGGGAGAGATTTGCTTTATTAAAGTCCTCGAGAATGATTAAAACAGAGTCCGGTGTTGTTGTTCTGTCTCTGATCTGATCAGCGAGTTTCTGTAAAACCGAGCTCACGTGCCGTTGCGGAGGAATGTAGACACTGACGAAAATGAATGAGCAAAACTCCCGCAGCGAATAGAAAGGCTTACAGTTAATGAAAAGCACTTCTAGATCTGAACAGCACATCTTCCTTAACACAGTTACATCTGTACACCACCTTTCGTTGATGAAAAAACATGTCCCGTCGCCGTGTGATTTCCCTGTTGATTCTGCGTCATGATCTGCTTTGAACAGCTGAAAGCCCGGGAGACTCGACGCTCTGTCCGGAATGGCGTCTTTCAGCCATGTTTCCGTGAAACACAGAGCAGCAGAGTTTGAAAAATCCTTATTTGTCCGGGAGAGCAGAATGAGTTCGTCTGTTTTGTTGGGTAAAGAGCGGAGGTTCGCCAGATGGATGCTAGGCAACGGCGTTCTGAATCCGCGCTGTCTGAGCTTCACGAGCGCGCCGGCTCGCTTCCCCCGTCTGCGCGTCCTGAAGCGTTTGATCAGCGCCGCAGCTCCCCCGACTACAATGTTCAGCAAAACATCAGAATAATCGAAAAAACTGTGAAATATCGGGTGGTGTGTACTTCCGTATGTCCAGCAATTTGTCTCTGGTGAAATGGATTGCAGGGATATAACTAAAGACAGGACAAACTAACAAAAACATAAAAACAACTGCAGAGCATGCCACGGAGGCAGCCATCAGCGTCGGCGCCATTGTGAATCTTTTCTCAGCTTTTTATTTAAGAACTCCATTAAATAAAATCTCAGTTAAAACCAACCCAATCTCAAGGCAATTTGTACATATTTTACGAGGTGGGTAATTCATACGAATTTCTATGACTTCACTCGTATGAATTTGTAAGTTTTGTAAAAAATCGTACATATTTTATGAGGTGGCAAATTCGTAGGAATTCAAATGAAGCACCACCCCTAACACCGCTACTAAACTACTCCTCAAAGAAATCATACAAAATCGTATGAGTGAGGTTGTACAAATTCGTATGAATTAGCTACCTTGTAAAAAACCTGAGAACTCCATTAAATGAAATCTCAGTTAAAACTCGTCTTTTTCATAGTATTATCCTTCCACTCACCTGAGCTAAAAGCAATAAGCTGAGAGAAAAAAAAACTGGCACCATGCTGTACCACTATGCTTACTAGCATTTCCTTTTACATAAAATAAAAATCTCATTCATGCTTCATTTCTAAACCTATATATAATCCTGCTTGTAATGGCTATAAAAAGCAATTTATTGATCAGTTTAACCAAGTGACATCTGTTGCTTGGTCTGCTGAGTGACTTCCGAAAAGCTTTTCCTCTCAGGATACAGCCTTCATCTTATCACTGCAGACACTGTCCCATAATTCTGCCCTTTTCTAAGGGCTGCAAACTCCTTAGAAAGTGTTTGAATGAAAGCAGAAAAATCCTCCACGGAGGAAATGGAGGAAAGTGGCTTTGGTGATCATTTAATAATTCTAACGCTTATCAGTCAAGAACAAGCCTAAACTTAATGGTGTGGCCTGTAGCAGACAAGAGATCATTTCATACATGAGGGAATTAGATGAATGTGCCTACAAAGTGCAAACAGGAGGTAATTGGAATGGAGGGAAGCTGAAATTACTGTGTGTATTAATAGAAGATTGAAGGGCTAATGTGTGTCTGACAGAGGCTTCGACTGAGAGGGGAACATAGGGGACGGGAGGGATGATTGGGATAGTAGGAGGTCGCTGCTATGAGATTTATATAATTTAACATGGAATTTAAATAAAGAAAACCCATGTAGGCGTAAAGCCATGAACATATGAATGTGTGTGTGTGTTTTAAGAAATAATACTTTATCTTGTAAGCACAGATTAAATGGATAAAAATAACAGCAAAGACATTTATAATGTTGCAAAAAAAATCAAATAAAGTTTTTAAATAAATGCTGTTCTTTTCGATTCATCAAAGTATTCTGAAAAAATATTAAGCAGCATGAGAATTTTCAGAATGGTGATATGTAAGCAAAATATTAATTAAATTTGCTATTAAATCATAAATGTTATTAAGACTTATGTTTAGTAACTGTTAGTAATAATATATTGTTTGCATTCCAGTATTGACTTGGAATTGAACATAAGACTCAGTAACACTTTAGAATAGGGAACACATATTCACTATTAACTAAGAGTTTTCCCTGAACAAACTCCTAATTTGCTGCTTATTAATAGTTAGTAAGGTAGTTGTTAAGTTTAGGTACGGGTTGGATTAAGGGATCTAAAATACGGTCATGCAGAATAAGGCACTGATATGCGCTTTATAAGTACTAATAAACAGCCAATATGCTAGTAATATGCATGCTAATAAGCAACTAATTAATAGCTCAAATTTGATCCTTAAAATAAAGTGTTACCTAAAACTCTACTGAAAATACAAAGAAATAAAAATTAACAATAGCAAGTTGGTATAATGCATCTATACAATACAACATAGCATACGGGACATGAATTTATAAATGTCATATTGAATATGCATGATGTTGTAACTGTCCCTTAAAACAAAGTGACAACCATGCATCCATGACAAAGGTAACCTTCACTATTGGCTTTATGTGTCCTGCCATTTGTCCCCTTTAGAATAAGCTAACAAAAGCATTGTGAGTCACTGGCACATTTTTTTTTCTTTTGGGTTTACTGCAGGTCACGTTTTCTCTCTCTCTCGCTCGCTCTCTCATCGTCTCTCCCTCTCTCACTCTTCCTTCTCTCTCTCATCTCTCTCTCTCTACTCTGTCATCTCTCTCTCTCTCTCTCTCGAGGGCCATTCCATCTCAGACAGGCAATAATCCGATAATCAGATCCCCAGCGCTCCATCAGGACAGCACTAATAATCAGCTGTATGTATGAGTGAAAATCCACCTGACAAGCAGCACTTATGTGTGAGGGGTATAAACAGACTGTGACAAGCATGTGTTTGTGTGTGTGTGGGGGGGAGGGGAGGGGGGTGAATTGTATGAGGGATTGGACAATCATGTTTGTTCTTTATGTGGTTTAACCTTCATTGAGACACATTAAAATAAAATACAGTTTGGTCATCATGATAACATGCATTATGTGTTTATCACTTCACATGTTTTCAAATACATGTTTTCCCCCTGTTGAAAGATAAGATCATTTATTGTATTATCGTATTCTCTCCTCTACCTCCTCTATCAACTTTTTTTTTTCTGACAGATTTGGTAAATAACAGTAACCATGGCTAATTGAAAAGCTGATTAATATTTCATATTGTCTTGGCAGAATCTAGCCAGCTATCCCTTTCCAAATCGCGCATGTTGTCCCTCAATACAGGAATGACCTTCATGGTCAACTACCCATGACACTCATTTCTCCTTTTCTATTCCCAGTGCATTCTTTACTTAAAAAGGCTAAATAATTGTTGGCTACTTTAACCAGGTCCTGCAGCCAAATGGAAAGACAGTTACTTAAGTAGAAGAGCATTATTACATTTTGATTAAAGATAAGACAAAGACAAGCATTTCCTTTGGAATAACATGTAGTACTGCTTCCCACACAATCAGACCAGAAATGTGAATCAAGTTAAACAGTGAGTTTTGAATTTATGTTGACTGAAAGCACATTAAGGTAATAGCTAATTGTTTTAGTGAACCCGCTCCCCCTCCTGCCTAAGCTACATTTCCCCTCTGTTTTATGTGTGTTATAAATTAATGAGGAATAACATTAGATATAAATAATGGATTATGGTGAGTTTGGGCTCTTTTTAATAAAGAGAATCTACTCTGAATTTGCAAGCAAGAAAGTGACATAAAGGCTGCATCCATATATTATTTTCATATGGGTCTGGGGGGCGATTACAAAAACTTGCTCAAGTTTAGTCAAAGCCCCAAACAATTATGCTTGTTTTATTCTGCTCGATGAGACCTTTCAAATGACATATGACACATGACTATCTGAGCTCTGTATGATGTTTTTGACATATTAGAGTACATGGCACAAAAAAACAACAACAACAAAAAAAAAACGTTTTGTAAAGTATGAAAAACTTTATTTTTTTAATTTATCAGCAAATAACTCAGCACTACTTTGGAGTTAATCAAATTGACATGCACTGTAAAGGTCAGACTCTAAGCTTTAAAATAATATATATTTTTTGTGTTGATCAAGGCAGTGGTTTGATAAATGTGATGTGAAATGTGAAAGCAGTCCCTCAGCACTTGTTGAGAGTTGATCAAAATAATTACTGAGTGGTGGGGGTGTACCATCGGTGGTACACCTTGGGTTTAACGGGTTAAAATCAGAATCTGATTAAAAATATCTGATTAATTGGACTTTAAATCACATATGGATATGGTTTGGATCAGGTTTGTAAACATTGGATGTGACTTTTTGTAATTTAGACTACAAAAAGCAGATTTGAGTTTCATACACCAAAACATTGGATGTTGGCTGCCTGTCTGAGCAAAGAAGATCTGAGAGTGGTCCAAATTACTACAGAGAAGAAGAAGAAGAAGAAAAACAGTCATGCTGTAGCAACAGTAAAATAAAGCTTGACAGTGTGCCATAGTTTAGAGGAACAGTACAAACATTATTTAATTGGGCTTTTCAAGCTACAGTCTAGCAACAGTCTGTCTCACTCTGTTGTCATTTCTAAGAATAATGAGAGAGTGTGGGTCAGGATTTGTTTTCAATGTGTGACCAGTCAATGGTCCCTGCAAGAAAAACGTCTTGATAAACACAATAAATAATAAAAATCTAAAAATACAGAAAGGTTTGTGTGAGGGTGTAGAGGATATAAAACTTAATTAGTTCAGTACAACGACTAAAGAGTCGATGGAAAGTCTCCGCCATGGCCGACAAACAAACATTTGCATGTAAGAGTTTGTACACATGCATATCCGGTCTCTTGTGAATGTTTTAAAACCAAAGACGTTGAAATTAAATAAACTATACTTCATTAAACTAATTAAACTAATTAAACCAAGCCATGAAAGGGAACAGGAAAGAAAGAGAGGAGCTATCCCTAATTTAACAGGGCATCCAACTGTCATAACAGTGTATGTGTGATCTGTCATGCAGTCTTAAAATAACCAGAGCGGATACCCGACAGGCATCAGAGGGAGGGAAAGAAAGAGAGGGAGGGAGCTGTGAAGACACTACATGTGGCCATACACATCCAACAGCACCACTCATTATCTATGTTTGTGCTTTCCTTCCCATTCTAATGCGTTTATTTTTTCCAGCCATTTATTTTTATCGTGATGTTGGATGGTAAACCATGATACCGCTCTTTCTCTCTCTCCTTTACTCCCTCTTTTTCTAGCTATCTCTCTACGTTGAGTTAAGCCATTGTGACGGCTTGGGTTTTGGCAATGGTGAGTCTGAGCTAACACACTCACAAATGTACAAACTTGCATATATCAGAAGACCATTTATTGATGTAAGCTGATGGAAAAGTGCTCTTACTTGTGAATTTGGCTTTATGTAGTGCCTTTTATATGTTAATCATATGGCAACATGGTATTTTCTGTTGATAATTGATGGATAAGTATTATATTGACAGGCCTGCTGTTAGCATTCAGCTCTTTTCCTCTCTGTGATAATTAGAGAATGCATGTTATGATAAGAGACCAGTTTTCATCTCCAAAAGAGAAATGTTTCTCAAACTGTCAGCTATTTAAAATATATAAAAAAAACATCATAATTCCCATTTGTGTATTACATCTACTATATAGGGTGTCTGTGTTGGAAAAAAGATGGAAAAGACAGAGAGAAAATAATTAGGCAAACGCATTGTCATTTTCAGATGTCACATGCAAATCCAGCTCAAAGAAACAACACTATCAAAGTTCTGCCAAGTAATGCAAGCACAGCTGTTTCTACCCATTGAGAGAACTGAAAGATCAGCGTTTTATTAGTGTAGCATTTTAGCCTTTCTTCTCTCTCCTTGTGTCTGAAATTTCTCATTATCCTGATAAGATGGAAGCTGATAAACAGAAGTTTGACTGCAGGAAAAAATTATCTTCAAATTAACACATTGCGTTTGTCTCAATGTGTATGGTCCAGTGCACTTGAATGTGCTAGTATTCTGTTGTCAGCTAATCAGGCTAATTGAATATTTCCTCATACTGTTCAATTATGTTTTGGCACTGCTGTTCCTGTTAGAAAGTACCTTGCTTCGTTGTAAACGGTTTAGAAATGAATAAAACATGGATTCAAGCAAATCTAAGTTTCATTTAGGAAACTGATTTAGGATTATTCAATGAAGATGAAGTGGCATCAGGAAATGAATGCTAAGGACACAATAAATCACTGAAAAGCTTTAAAAAGTGACCCAATTACCTCACTATCATTTAAATTAATCTCAATATAGACACAGCTACAAGATGGCTATACACACATGATACTCCACAACAATGCCTGACATGTTCCATTTTGTATCTTTGTGAAAGCATGCCTTTGGCAAAGCCTGGGGTGATGATGTCAGGTTATAATTATCAGTGAAGATGGTTTATGGTAGTTGTGTCAGATGAATACAAAACACATGTAACAGACACTCTTTAGAAAATACAACAGAGCAAGAAAGAGGAAAGATAATGTATGTCCACTTGAGTTCCAATGAGGTAGGCACCTAGTAACCAGTAAGTTTCTGTGATTTTAACTTGTTTGGTTCTCAATATGTCCGTGTTTGTGTGTGCATGAATGGGCTCATGAGGCCTTATTTACGTATTGAACCATGACTGTATTGACTCCCAGACTGCACTGTGCAGCCATGACCCCATTAATATAATTAGTGCAGACGACTGTCTAGTCTGGGATATTTAAAATCAAACAAAAATTTAAATCTGTTGAGACCCTACAGAAAAGAATGTACCCAAATAAACTGTAATTAATGTTAATAAATACAATCAAATGAGTTTAATCCATGTGCGTCCCTTGGGGGGAAAAAAGTGATACAGTCATTGTGATCAGACCACAGCGTGTTGTGTTTGAAAACAACCGTTAAATTAAACCCCTCAAGAGCTTGTTTGTCTCAGCTTATCACATGTAAAGAAGGTAGAAAGGAAAAAATAAAAATCCTTAAAATAACTCATTAAAAAAAGATCTTTAAAAGTGAAGAGAAACATTTAACAGATATAACTGGTATTCATAATTTACACCAGTATCTTGGTTACAGGGATGTTTTCTTTTCTCAAGAAAAAAAATCACATTCATTGTTTGATACAATCTACAATCCTTTTCAACCAGCCCAGACTTAAACCACTAGGCTACATTGCATGGCAAAATGATGAATATTGTCATCTCTGGTAAATCTCATGGATGCCATAAATGTAGTTTGCATCCATTATCTTTACCAGATAATGACATATTATTATCATACATTATTTATGTTCTTCTGAAATAAAGTAGTTTGGAGGTTGGCGCAAGATCAAACAAAATGAACCAAACTAAGGGCCCTTAATGTGGGCAGATAAAAGTATATTATTTTATGATTATTAATAATAATCATGAGTATTATTATTCTATTTTTAATATATATTTGAAATATTTCCAATATGCAGGCAAAAATGACCCTGTAGCTTTTATCTGTCATCTTTTGATAGATTTCATAATATTCTAATTTTGGCCTGTCTAGAATTGAGCAGACACCACTGCAGATACCACAGTGACCTGTAGCTGTCAAATATCGTCCCAGGTTATGTATGTAACCATGGTTCCGCGAGGGAACGAGACGCTGCGTCGGAAAACGCTATGGAACGCCTTCAGCTAACCAAGCTCTGAATCAATATGTGTAAATCAGTCGAACGATGGTCGAGACGTCCGCGGCGGGTGACGTCATGACTAGGAAGCTTTAAAAGCACGTGAGGTGCAGCCGGGTGCTAGCTTCTTAGGAGTGAAGCAAGCCCTTGTAGGGATGCCGGAAGTATGGCCTTGCTATGCAGTTGGTGGGTGCGTCTCTGGTTCCCTCGGGTGGTGGACCATGGTTTCCGGCGTGAACGGCTTGTGACGGGGGGGGGGGTTCCTCGTGCTGGTCGGGAACTCGAGCTGCGTCGGAAATGCTAGGGGAACGAGATGTCCATGCCGCCAGACTTGCAAATCCCTGCCTAGTGTGGAAGGGCACAGCTATGGCAAGAGAACAGAGGGGTCTGGAGTGGCTCGCAAATCTAGGTAATAGAATCTGACAAACGAGAGGGGCGTAGACCATCCTGCAGCGTTGCAGATGTCCTGCATAGGAACTCCTGCCAGAAATGTCTTGGAGGCCGCCACACTTCTTGTTGAGTGAGACTTGACTCCCAATGGTGAGGGGAGATCAGAGGAACAGTAATGGCATTCACTATCCACCGGCTAAGGGTCTGCTTGGAAGCTGGATGACCTCTCTTAGGGGGACCATAGCGCACAAGCAGTTGGTCCGCCTTTCTCCACCGGGCAGCTCTGTGGACGTAAGCATCAAGTGCGAGCACTGGACACATACAATTAAGCCTCTGCTGGTCGGGCTCCCTAAAGGGAGGAGGATAAAAAGCCTGGAGTACGACAGGCCGTGGTGTAGAGGAGGGGACCTTAGGGACATACCCTGCGCGAGGGTATAAAAAAGCTTTGGGCAGACCGGGCGCAAAGTCAAGATATGAAGGGGCCACTGAGAGGGCCTGCAGATCCCTAACTCTCTTTAGAGAAGATATAGCTAAAAGAAACACAGTCTTTAATGTAAGAAGACGATCTGATATCTCCTCGATAGGCTCAAATGGAGGCCTACAGAGAGCTTATAACACCACAGCGAGGTCCCAAGGAGGGACACGAGATCGTACCTGAGGCCTCAGCCTCATCACACCGCGGAGGAAACGTGTAACCAGAGGGTCCTTGCCCACCGAGTGACCATCAAGAGGGGCGTGGTAGGCCGCTATAGCCGCCACGTAGACCTTCAGAGTGGAGTGGGTTAACCCCGCCGAGAAACGGGCCTGCAAGAACTCCAGAACTGTACCAAACGGACAGTTAGCTGGGTCATGCAGGGCGGGGTCGCCGCCTGTGAGAGGAAATCTCTCCTGATGGGAATCTCCCATGGAGTGCTGTCGAGAAGGGAAATCAGGTCCGAGATCCATACTTGGCCCGGCCAGAACGGGGCTACTAGCAATAGACAGACCCCGTCCCGACGCACTCTCTCTAGAACTCCCGGGAGCAAAGCTATCGGGCGAAAGGCGTACAGACGAAGCCTCGGCAACGTCTGTACCATGGCATCCAGCCCCAATGGAGCTGGATGAGTCAGAGAGAACCAAAGGGGACAGTGCGATGTCATATGAGTCGCAACAGGTCCACCTGAGCCTGGCCAAAAATTCTCTATATCTGCTTCACCACCTCGGGTGAAGCATCCATTCCCCGGGCCTCGGCCTCGGTCCCTGCCTCGACGGGATGTGCTACAAACACTCGAATATTTGGTTTGTACCGTTCTGGAACAGTGTTGTAAAGAAAACTTAACCACTGATTTCTACTTGTGTCAAAGTAGTTTGGCTTTCGCAACAAAACACAGCGTCTCCACAACATGGCGGCAGCGACAACAATACTACAGCGAGTATAAAAGTTACGCCTTCTTTCTTTGCTTTTTGGGTGGTGTTATGCAAATCTTCCAACACAGTGATGTAGATTTGTGGGGGTGTATTTTAATGAGGCATTTTAGGAAGGCGTGGATGAACATTCACTTTTATAAAGAATATCTCTTTGGGTTTGAGGGCCCTATTTTAACGATCTAAGCGCATGGTCTAAAGCGCATGGCGCAGGTGCACTCAGGGCATGTCCGAATCCCCTTTTGCTAGTTTAACGATGGGAAAATGGTCGGCGCAGTGTGGCATGGTCTAAACGGGTTGTCTCTATTCTGTTAATGAGTAATGGGTGTTTTTGGGCGAACGTCAATAACAAATCAGAGTCTGATTGCCCATCCCCTTAAAGCAATGCGCCCGCACAATGGCTTGTTCCCTATTTTACAAGGCGGAGTTTAATTTTTCATTTTTAAAAATGTTTTGTGAGCTACGGCGCTGTCCCTGTGTGTGTATAAGCAAGGTGTACCACCTTTGACACCCGCCCCTATAGGGTGCAATATTTACTACCGTGCCCTTTAATAACAAAGAAAAAATATTGTGCCAGACTTTAGACCAGGTCTGAGTTGGTCTATGGCGCAGTCTATTTTCAGTTCCTCAAAATAGCAACGCGCCAACAATGCCCCTACCAAACCTCTTTTTTAGACCGCACGCCCATGGGCGCACAAATGGGCGGAAATGCATTTTTGCTATTTAAACAACGCGGTGCAGGATGGGAAAATGAGAACTGCGTCGGGCTGAAACAAGCAAAAACACTTGCGCCGCGCATTGCGCAGGTTGTATGATAGGGCCCTGAGACTTTAATCTTTGAGACTTCATGGATCTTCTGTATGCACAAGCAGCTTTTAACACTCCATAGACAAAAAAAACATAATCTCATTATGTGACCCCTTTTAAATGTAAATAAGACAAAAGTTTAGGAAGACAATCTCTCCATTTCCCAAGTTTCCACAATTCTTTAGTGTAGTGCGTAATCACCCTGCAGACCCCCCCCCAAAGCCCCGGCCCGACACCAATGCTAATTGAATTGCAAACGAGCCGTGACTTTGATTAAAAAGTTTTTAATATTAATATTGTTCATGCTTGGTACCTAAGCCCTCATTATGAGCTTTGCATTAACAATTTCTCTTTGCAATTATAGCAAATTTTTAATTTAAATAGAAAAAGAAAGACAAAAACAAACACACATGCACAAAATAAGAAATGTTTTGCATGATTTCCTTCCGGACTTGCGTTGACTAAATTTATTTATGTTGAGTGTATACTGCTTGACCTTGAAGTGGCTGAAACAAACACACACACACACAGACATTTTTCAGAGGCCACAGTGTTCAAGTTAAGGATAAGCTTGTCCATGAACTCCTCAGCTCTCCTGCTGTCTCCATAGCAACGTGACTACATAGGATATACTTGATTCTTCATAAAGGAAATTTAAGGATATGCAATAACATACACACAATTGTGTTGGCATACCACTAATCCTCTGTGTACATTGTTTAAAAAAGACAGATATGTGGTTTAATTATTCAAATGGAATAAATTCACTACATGAAATGCCCCATGACTACTACATCCATTATTAAATTTGTGCACTTTTGTGTATGATTGTTTCTGTATATGTGGATTGTATACAGTAGGATGTGTGCAAAGAATCAAGGTTTTGCTATAGGTTGGCAGAAACATGTTAGACCCTTCTGGTAGATGTCATAACTACACCATTTGATATTGAAAAAAATACATATATTCCATTGATTTCCTTTCAAATATGCTGTGTATTCTGATTAACAAAAAGCAACAGACACCATATAATCTCTAACATTTGATTATATTATGCAATTATTTTGAGTTTCCTGTTCATCAAAAAAAAAAAAAACGTCTCCAGGTTACGAATGTAACCATGGTTCCCTGAGGGAACGAGACACTGCGTCGGAAAACACTTTGGGAACACCTTCAGCATGACCATGCTCTGAACCACATATGAAATCAGTTCAATAGATGGGCAAGAAGGCATGGGCGGGTGACGCTGCGACCAGGAAGCTATAAAAGCACGTGCGGTGGAACCGCCGTCAGCTTCTAGGAATGAGGCAAGCGCTCAAAGAGATGCCGGAAGTATGGCACTAAGACGCAGTGTCTCGTTCCTTCGTGGAACCATGGTTACATTCATAACCAGGAGATGTTCCCCTTCAGGAACTCGAGCTGCGTCTGAATATGCTTTGGGAACGAGAATGCCCACGCCGCCAGACTTACAAATCCCTGCCTAGTGAGGAAGAGCTCAGCTAAAGCGAGAGAACCGAGCCAGGAGGGGCGCAGAAAGCAGGTAGGCACCTGACAAAATAGGCCCAAAGGCAAACTTCAGAAGGAGTGAGCCTTAACCCCTAAAAGATAGGGGAGATCAGAGGACTCGAGCTATGAAAAAGCATCTTGATCCACCGCTTAGCATAAGCTTCTCTGGCCAGAAGCCTCAGCCTCAGCGCACCGTGGAGGAAACGTGTAACCAGGGGGTGTCTCCCCACTGAGATGCCACCGACAACGTAGACTTTCAAGGTGGAGTGGGTCAACCCGGCAGAGAAACGGGCCTGCATGAACTCCAGCACTGTACCAATCGGGCAGTTAACTGGGTCGAGCTGGCGGTCTCCACACCTAGAAATGAAAAGTTTCCACTTCAAGGCTTACAGTTTCCTCGTGGAGGGAGCTCTTGATTGGAGAATGGTCTCAACAACCTCTGTTGAGAGACAGAAAGCCCCCAGTGGCCACACCCACGCTTCCACAGCTCCAGGCGGGGGTGAAATATCGTACCCTCCACCTGTGAGAGGAGATGGAAAGTAACATGACCGAGAACGATACTCGGCCCTGCCAGAATGGGGCTACTAGCAGAAGATGGACCCCGTCCCGGCGTACTCTCTCCAGAACTCCCTGGAGCAGAGCGATTGGGGGAAAGGCGTACAGATGAAGCCTTGGCCATGTCTGTACCATGGCATCCAGTCCCAGTGGAGCTGGAGGACTTAGAGAGAACCAGAGGGGACAGTGCGAAGTCTCTCGAGTCGCAAACAGGTCCACCTGAGCCTGTCCAAAAACTCTCCATATCTGCTTCACCCCGTCGGGTAAGTCTCCAAAAAAAAATTTCCCCTGGGCCCTCGGCCCCTGCCTCGACAGGATGTCTGCTCCCATATTGAGATGCCCAGGAATGTGAACTGCTCTCAGCGAGAGGAGTTTGCCCTGGGGCCACACAAGGATCTGGTGTGCCTGATTGTAAAGGGGGGCGAACGCAGATCTCCCTGGTGGTTGATTTAAGAGACCACCGCTGTTTTGTCGGTGCGCACCAACACATGGTGAACTCTTAGGTCTGGGAGAAAGTGTTTCAATGCTAGAAACACGGCCAGCATCTCCAAGCAGTTGAAGTGCCACGTGAGATGGCGACCGCTCCACAGACCTCGGGCTGAGCGGCCACTCATGACCGCTCCACAACCCGTGAGGGAGGCGTCCGTCGCTAGTGTTACACGACGACAAGGAGCCCCCAGCACCGGGCCCTGAGACAAGAACCAAGGTTACCCCACATGTCTAAGGCACGTAGGCACCACCACGTGACCTTGAGCATGCAAAGCTGGTTTCCCCTCGGGGAGAACCCCTTGGTCTTGAGCCACCGGGCCCTGAGAGAAGAACCAAGGTTTCCTCCACATGTCTAATGCATGTAGGCATCGCCGCGTGACCTTGATCATGCGAAGCGGGTTTCCCTCAGGGAGAACCCCTTGGTCTTGAGCCACTGTAGGGGTCTCATGTACAGCAGGCCAAAATGTCTCTCGTTGAACGCAGCTGCCATCAGACCCAGCAGTTTCTGGAATTGCTGACAGTGAGTGACCGGCCTTCTCTCACTCTCGCGACTGCAGTGAGTATCGACTCGAACCAAGCAGGAAATAGACGTGCCTGCATCGTGGTCGAATCACACACCAAGCCCAGATAAGTAGTTCTCTGTACTGGAAAAAACACACTTTTCTTGCCGTTAAGTCTTAACCCCATCTCTTTCATGTGAGCGAGAACGACATCTCGATGCCGAACCGCCATCTACTCAGATTGAGTTAATATCAACCAATCATCGATGTGCTTGAGTATGTGGATGCCCTGGAGTCACAGAGGAGCCAGAGCAGCATCCACACTCTTTGTGAAAGTGTGGGGTGAGAGTGCAAGGCCGAAAGGAAGAATCCAGTAAGCTTTTGCCCCCAAAAGCAAGCCTCAGGAACTTCCATCCTTCTTTGGAACCCAGGCTATAGAACCCGACTGTCTGTCGAGAAGGACCACCTCGATGGCCTCCTTCCTAAAAAAATGACTACTTCTTGTTCCATTACCAGAGCCTGCTCGGGGCCCACCAGAGTGGGCGTAATACCGTTGAAATGAGGCGGGGGAGAACCAAACCGATTCGGTAGCCTCTCTCTACAGTGTGCAGGACCCATTGAGACACATTTTTGTGCTCTCTAGACTGTGATCTCTGGTGTAAGCAGCGCGGCTAGGTCGGTGCCCTGAAGTGGTGAACTGGCAGGTGACAGCCGAACTAGCTGCTCTAGAAACCTCCGAAGAGGTAGCGAGCCTCTTAGTACCGCTACGTTTCCGGGCGGCGGCTGAGAGAAGCACTCTCTGGAGACCGCTGTGCCCTGAAGCACCGTAGGTGACAGGGTTGGCAGAACAATCTCCTGAGAGCACTGAGGACAGACGGGCACCGTATAATGAGGTGTACTCCGCTCTTCTCCAGAGGGGGCCAGCCCTCAGAAGTCCTGGGCCCTAGGCGTCAGCACGTTTTAGCTGAAGAATATCCAGCGGGAATGACGGTCCGCAGATCCACCTTCCTCTAGAAGCCTACAGCCCAGGAGCACCACTCTGACTCTAAATTCTGAGGAGTACGAGAAGTGATGCTCCCTATATGAGGAGCTGGAACACAGTTGGTTGGGGCTGCTCCCGCCCAGCAGCCCCTGTTGACCACCTCAACCTCCTCGGAGTAAATTTATTTATTTATTTATTCCCAAGAGCTCCTGTATATCTAACTTCTCATAGCCAGAGGAAATACTTCATTTTAATTCCTCAGAATAAAATGCAGCCAATCAACCAGACAAGTAAACACGGTCTGGTGTGATAAGATTAATTTCAAAACCGAAAATGATGTAATGCACGCATTGCATCGGCAGCTGATCGGTCACACAAACAATATCAATATCCTCGGAGAAAGATAGCTGCAGCAGCGAGCTCTTACTCAGAGAGAGAAGAAACCGCAGCGCGGGCTTCCGAACCTCGAGAGAGAGTGCTAGATCTAGGGAATGCGGGTGGAGATAGGGAGTCTAACAGCGGGTAAAGCACAATCAGCCCCCTCTCTTTTTCCAGAGAGCTGACTGCGTGAGCTCCGCTCCACAGTAAAGCTGCTCATTATAATATTAGGCATAATATGCTTGTGTAACTGATGCTTGTGCAACTGGCGAGCTCATCGACGCCCTCCATATCAACCTCCTCGGAGGAAGACAGGCTGAGCATCGAGCCCTCTCACCAGGGGGAAAGAACCGCAGTGAGAGGCTTCAGAACCCCGAGAGCGGGCGCTGGATCTGGTGGGTGAGGAAGAAGATAGGAACTCGCCCGTCTACATTCCCTCCACTGGATCCATATGTGAAGCCCACGTGCACAGCCGCCGCTCTGCCTCGAGAGCTGACTTTGTGTGCTTGTCTCCCAAGCAGACAACACACAAACTGTGTATGTCCCCACCTGAAATATAGCGCGGGCAGGGAGGAACACACAGCCTGAATGCTGTCTGCTCTCGCCCAAATGCTTTTTTTTGGCTGAAGCTAGGCATAATGGAGCTTATAAGTGGACAAACAACACTAAATAAGACTCACAAAACAGATAGCGACAGACACACACACAGAGTGCTTGCTGAATGACAAAAAGCTGACGCCGGTTCCACCGCACGTGCTTTTATAGCTTCCTGGTCGCAACGTCACCCGGCCATGACGTCTCGCCCATCTATTGGACTGATTTCATATGCGATTCAGAGAAGGGGAAAAGTATGTTTTCCACAAAAATACTTAGCAGCACAACATTGATGATATTATAAATATTGTTGTTTTCAATTGTCAAAATATTTAGCAATATTACTGATTTTACTTATATTTGATTTTTGGACACACACACACACTTGCATTTGTGGTTTATGGGGACTCTCCATAGGCGTAATGGTTTTTATACTGTACAAACTGTATTTTCTATCGCCCTACACCAACCCTACACCTAAACCTACCCTTAAACCTTATCATCATACAAAACTTTCTGCATTTTTAGATTTTCAAAAAACTTTATTCTGTATGATTTATAAACTGTTTTCCTCGTGAGGACCAAAAAATTTAATTTACCAGAATAGCATAGCAGGATGCGGACACACACACACACACACAAACAATCTTACATACCCCCAAACTTTTGAATGACACTGGAATTTTGTTCCTCTGTTATGGGATTGAGACTTGCAAGTTCTTGGGTTGTCATCAGCCAATACTTTTCTTGTGCATTTATAATCACATGGCATGTATAGCTCAGGTGATTCCAAATCTTTCAGGGGTGTTGCACCATCCAAACTACTGCCACTGAGATTAAATTTCTCCAGTTATAATGGAGCTTCTTGGTTGGGTGTGTATGCTTGTGTTTTATGTTTTTATTGTGTGAGGATGTTTATATGTATGTTCTTGTATTTTGGCAACAATATAAAAATGTAAGCAACAATTATTTTGAGGCTCTTTGGCTGCATTGGCTGTTTGTCTAACTGATGGCAAATGTGTCATAATCTTTTATTGACTCCTCTCTTCTCCTTCAGGAGGCCATTTAAGACTCTCTCTATCTCTTTGTGTGTGTGTGTGTGATGTGTGCACCTACTTACCTTCTTAACCATATTTTGGGGACAAATTTGTACCCAAAAGTGAGCAAAACCTGACAAAATCACCAAAAACCTCCATTTGGGGATGTCCTCATTTGTAAAACTGGTATAAAAATTAAGTAACCAAAGTTTTTTTTGAAATTGTAAAAATGCAGAAAGTTTTCTGTGAGAGGTGGGTTTAGGTTAAAAACTGTATAACTATCTGTATATAAAAACAATAGAAGTCTATGTAATGTCCCC
Source organism: Sinocyclocheilus anophthalmus (assembly GCA_018155175.1). Lineage (NCBI taxonomy): Eukaryota > Metazoa > Chordata > Actinopteri > Cypriniformes > Cyprinidae > Sinocyclocheilus > Sinocyclocheilus anophthalmus. The sequence goes on from JADLZN010004193.1 coordinate 45,754, forward strand.
ATTTAGGTAGCTAAGTGAACGTGTGTGTGTGCAGGCCCGTAACCAGCTATGAGGCCACCGAGGTCCGGACCTCTGTAAATTTTTCACATTCAAAAATAAAATTTGCTCTTTGAATGAATAATTTGCTGTTAAACTCCTCATATGAATGCCTGCAGGCTGCATGACATGTATAATTCAGTTTAGACAGTTTGCAAGAATGTTTAGCGTCCCTGGTATGAAAATGATAGCTGTGAAATCAGTGGTTAAGTTGTATTTACAACATTGTTCCAGAACAGTTCAACCCAAATATTCAGATGTGTGCAGCGCATTTTATTGAGGACTGTTTCCTGATTCTGGGAGAGTAGACTACAATGCCGGCTGTTCTGACTTACAGTCTGTACGTACGTTTTCATATTTAAAGAATTTGCCACTGATGATCCACCGAGTTTGAGCAGTGTAGAGTAGCGCTTGTTGTTGTCCATGTTCTCCCGATCACAATGCAGACATGGTTTTAGTTACGTGCACGATGCACGCCCCGCGTAAAAAGAACAGTATGAAGTCATTCATATCCGACTTATGGTCCCCACTGGATGCAACAAATGCCTCGTTTATAATGGGTTTTATTGTTTTTGTCTCCTTGCTCCGGTCACCCAGCATCATATTATGGTAAGCCGTAACATTTCCGTCCCATGCTTGAAGTATTCGTCCAATCCAACGCACGGGATTAGCTGTCAAATCAGATGCCACCTCGCCTTTTTCAGACACGATGATCTTTGTAAAAATCTGGCAATTTTCAGAAGGCGGGGCATAGAGGATACACTATAATGTACAGTATGTGGAAAATAATGTGTTTATTTTAACCTTAACCACATAAACACATTAATTACACCAATACACAAAATAGTTCTTTTTTAGGCAACATCCTATGACCCCTGTTTAAACTGAAAGCACATCAAAAATGCCCATGAACAGGTTTTTGCTGGCCAGTATACAACAATTCTTGTCAAGGGAAACCAAAATATTATGATATTATCTGTCATAAAATGTTATCACCACGTCAAACAGATCCATTTACACAGTACACACCGATTGTAGAAACAAGTAGGTTATCATAATTACATGAATATTGCAAAAACTAGCATGAAGAAGTATATGCCAGTCATTCAGTGTAGTTAAATTTTCACAAATCATGCTATAAACTTTCATAAGAGCACTAGACAATGTTATTGTAGTTATGTATTGTTGCAATAAACAACTGATAAAATTATCTACCCTTAAATATAGTTAAGTATTAAAAAATGTTGATGCATAAATATGGACGCACTTCCGGCTTCGCTACCGTTCGGACGTTTTTGCCTACTGCTCTGCGCTTTGCTCCCTATTTCTGTACTTTTCTTTGATTTTTCTAAGATTTTTACTTCAGCAGATCAGCACAGTGCTCAAACAACATATTTTTGGCACAAACACTAAAACTAAAAACTCTCTGGGACTGGAATAATACCACGAAAAAGAAGACTTTTGCCTCCCACTGCCAGCAGCTTACATTCCGGAGAAGGGAAAACACAGCTGCCCACATTCAAACAGAAGAGAAAGAAAATGCCTCCTGTTGAATCTACTTGCTGCATGAACTACCGCAAACTTCTACAAAGGATTACGGTTCTTGAAACAAAGTTACTTGCTGGATTTCCAAAACAGGCAGAACACTCAGCAGACCGTCGTCACGGACCCCCTCAGCATACAGCCGGTTAGTCCCATGAATCTAGTGAATCTCAACGGTTTATACCAAGTGTAAACAAGGAACGAGCCAAAACTGATTGTCACACTAATCGATGGCACAAACAGGGAGCGAGACCCAAAGGCAGTAGAGACATTAGATTGTCACGAGTTTCTCGTATTGCTGCCGTAGCATCCTCTACCCCAGATTCGGCTATGACAAGGCTTGTGAATACTGGTATTCTACCACCCCCTATACATCTTGAGAACAGATTTGACGCATTAATGAATGTGGGTGAGGAATCCCAAATGTGATTAAACATGGATCGGATCAGCCAGCAGCTAACATTGCTACTAACAGACGCTCAAGGTCGAGCAGACAGCGGCTTTCAGCTCAGAGCGCAGCCGAGCCCAGGACTCTGATAGTGGGCGACTCCATTATCAGAAACATCAGTAGCAGAAATTCAGCAACTTTCTGCTTTCCTCAAGCAACAGTTTCTGATTTGAATAAGGAACTTGGGAAAATTCTAATGAAGCACAAGACTGCAAATCGAATCATCATCCATGTGGGGAAGAATGATATTCGGAAAGAGCAGTCAGAACTCCTTAAGAAGGACTTCAGTGAACTCTTTGAAGACTTAAAGTTCAGTCGTTCATCTGTGGGCCACTCCCAGCAAGAGGAACTAATATGTTTTCACGTTTGCTTGGGCTGAACACATGGCTACAAAGAATCTGCAGCTTAAAAGGAGTCAATTTCATCGATAACTTCAATCTTTTCTGGGGCCATAGACAACTGTTTAAACTGGATGGCCTCCACCTAAACAAACTTGGTGCAAGAGTGCTAAAGGACAACATCTACTTCTCCATCCGTCATCCTTCAGTAGTGTGTGCCAAACTGCTCAACCTGAATGGCACACACACACCTGGACAGAGTATGAGTGACCACAGGACTTCATATCAGCTTCCGAGTCATCATGTGGTTGACACATCCCACACGGACACTGATAACACCACCGCAACCACACAACCCTGCTCCATGGACACCATCACGGCTGAGCCCTGCCCACAGAGCTCATCACAGACAGACTGTGACGTATCAGAACAGCTCCAAGACTCAGCATCCAAGGACGACTTTCTGGAAAACAGCCAGGGAAGCCAGGACAACATATTTCAGCCACCGGAAACAACAGAGCCACAGCCCTGCTCACCAGACACATTATCCCTCTCTCCAACATCTCCACTTCTAAGCTTCTCACAGTAAATGGAGGAACTGGTTTATGCTGGGACCAAACTTTCCCACTCTTTTGCTGCAAGCCCCCAATTATCAATTAAAAAACGGCGGGCCCCACAACCACCCAAGCCTGTGGGCCCAGCTCGTCTTCCCCCTCCTGTGAGAGCTCTCCGGCCGCTACCACAACACCAGGGCCCAAACCCTCCATCTGCTGCAGGTGAACCAAAAACAACTGATAACAGCTATCAGTGATATGTGTCGGGTCCCCGCTATAATAGCAGCAACATGCAACAAATTTTTACAGAACAAGCGGGAACCCAGTGTGCCTGTAGCTTTCCCTATTTGTGTTTTGTCACGTGATAGAAAGTCTAAGGTCTTCTCAAGCTGTATGGCTGACTCATCTAATCTGCGGCGTGTTTTGCATCAAACTAATATTGCTGTTGAGACCAAATGCAATGCCATCAAGTTAGCATTTTTAAACATTCACTCACTAAAAAATAAATCATTTCTAATCACTTACTTGTTGTCATTTTGACTTGTATGACCACATATGATACCCATTTTAAACAACAACACAACTAATAATAATAATAATAATAATAATAAGCATAATTCAGTCATCTGAACTCTTCATTTTTTTGTGTGTGAATGTGTAGATTCATTTTAGATAGTATGTGTACTGCATAGTGAAGGAGTCATCAGTACTTTATGGAATGTAAAAGAAATGTGACAGAATTGCTGCAGTAAAGGCTTTATTGGCAAATTAAAATTACTGTGTGTGGAAAAAAAACATACAGCCCTTTGCCTTTTGCCCCCCTACCTCTCCTTCTCCTTGTCAGAAAGTCAGAAAGAGCTTACAGTTTTTCTCAGTCGCTTTGGTGCATTTTTCAAATTAGAAATGAAATTCTCAAAACTACTTGGTCAACCTCCACATTATCTAGTCACTTGTGCACATCATAAAAGCAGTTTCTCATTCTTTTGAACAAGTTGCGATTGCTTTGGTACATTCATGCAACTGATTATGTACATTAATCTGCGGTTTCCTACATTATCAGTTGCTAATGCCATGTTGCTCAAAATGTATTATGTAGTTCTCTGTGCAATAGCCTTTCCCCTCAAAACATCTAGTCATTAGTCATTAAATGCAAAATGGTTCATCTAGTTGTCATAAACTGTCAAGCATTTTTTCTACACATTTCTATTAGACTTTTTGTAAATTTGCTATGAATTGTGCAGGTGAGTCTTGACTTTCACTAATGAAGAGAATTTATAAACCATTTCTCTGAAATAGCTCATAGGTTCATCTCCTGAATCTTCAGTTGGAGAGCATACTGTAAAGACAAGAGGGCAACACAAGAGTTACAACTTCTGACATTGGACTTTCTAATTTTATTTTCATCTTTGTGCCCATATTTCTTTTTCCTTTTCTATACCACAATGACATTGTAATGTGTGTTTTAATTTTTTGGTCAGACCACTAGTAAAAGTGTAAAAGTGTCTCTTTCAATCAATATCCCACATAAAAAATGCGTAAATTTGTACTTTTGAAATGGATAGTTTGGCATTGTAAGCGTCTGCGTATAATCTGTGCAGGATCTTTTGGGATTTATGGCTTCAGAGACCCTTTTAGGCTTTTTGACATTGCCTAAAATTCCAGTCTGGTCACAGACGTTACACTTTATATGGTTGCTAAATGTCCATGTCCCCCCCCGCTCCCTCAGGGAGATGCTAACCAGTTTTTCACCACCCTCGCCTCATTTGAGTTTCAACACATTCCAAAGAGACGTAATGACCACCCGGGCCAGGCACAATGGGCCTGGCTGACCAAGCAAACTAACACACACACACACACACACACATAAAGACCTTTACTCTATTATACTCTACAAATATATCTGGTATATTGCATGTGTTGTTTGTACGTTTCCCTATTAGATTACCTGAGTTACCACTCGTTATTTGTATTAGTTAAAGCCCTAAACACTGATATTCAGGTGTATGGATGTATTTTTGGTTTAATCGATTCTAAAGGTCTCTTTCTTGGTATCAATATTATCTGCTCTTTATTCCTCAAACAACGATGTACAGTATGTGATTGTGAAACGATTGTCATACGATTTGTACTATATTTTGGGTAAAAACTGCACCAATTCCAGACCGGCCAGAAAACATGCAAATGGGCCATGAAGGGAAACAAAGGAAACTTCTCCCGCTCAAAAATTCACGCCTGGTATTGGCCAGTCCACCCAAAGAGACCCCTCAAAAGTGATTAGCCTGAAATAATCTTTGCTCAGAAATTCTTCTTCGTTTGAGACAACACCTTCCAAGACTCTCAAGACCTTCCTTTTTGAGTTTTATTTTCCGGCAGTTTTTTACTTTCAAGTAACGTTAGTCGTTGTGGACTTCTTCTTCAGAGGAACCAGATGTAAAAACTTCCAGCTGACTCCTCACGAGCTCATCAAAAGACCTCCGGTGTCTACCGCATCAGGACTCTTCTTCAGCAATCGAAAACCAATGCAAGTAACCGCTTAAAATTATTTAGATGCGTGTTTAAGTTTCAGCCCCTTTTTAAGGTGATTTTTGATTCTTTGATGATTTTCAAAGGTTGTGGTTAAGTGATGTGAAATACTGCCATTCTTTTCTATTCTCTCTCTTTTCCTTACTTTGTTTCATTCTGTATATAGAAGTGTTTTGCTCAGTTATATGTTAGATATAGTTTCATTTATTAAATCCCTTATATTCACAACGGATTGTCTCTGTTTGCTGCTCACAATTCGAAGTCAATGAATGTGTGAACCCTTGCTACATTTTGCTAAATCACTGCTAGCACTGCACAAAGAAGGACAGTTATTCTTCCTTGTCCAGAAATATTAGTTCCTTGAACTGATAAATGATTATATTGTCTGCTCGGTGGACGGACAGATCAAATAATTGTAATATTGATTCTGCTACAGTTAATTCGAAGATATAATCTAAATATTTATTATTAATCATAACTAGTTATAATTAGTCATAAATATTTCCCTTTTTAGAGCTGAAAAAACCCTACAGTTTTGGTGGAGATGCTGGGGACATTCAAACTTGGTTTGTGAGCAAACGGTATCAATTTATTTGTGTTTTTATATTATGCGCGCTTAGAGTGAGACAAGTCGCAGCGCGAACTCACTCTTTTGGTCTGGATGGTTAAAAGCCACCTCCAGTACTGTATTTTAACAGCCTCTATTTTTCTAACATTTAGTCACTGTGAAATATTAAAGTTTATAATATTAAAATTGTTCTCTAAAGACGAAGGAATCTCTTTACAGTACATTTTAATATTATCAAAATCGCCTGTTGGAACGAAGAAAGCTTCCTGCATTGAGATAAATATAGATTTGAGCGATGCTCCTCTTATCATATTTTAAATGCCTTATATTTGATAGTATCGCTAGATTGAAGTCATTGCGAAGTTCCAATTTCATTTAACTAGACGATCTAACTCCCTTAGGTTTAACCGTTAGAGTAGCTATCCAATGTGTTGCCTAATGCAGATTTGATCATAAGAAGACTGCAAGCCAGTAGACTGATCGAAAGGTAAATGGGAGCTTTTAAAACCTTGATCAAGTGTAATTTGCATAATAACAGCGAAGAAACCCTGTTGTTCGTGGTGTTTATATGTGTACTGGCAGCGAAGAAATCCTGCTACACACCATTAAGCAGTTAAGTTGCACAAACTGCAAGAATCTGTTGGGATTNGAGATGCTGATTTTATTTTCCAACAGGATTTGGCACCTGCCCACAATGCCAAAAACACCAAAAGTTGGTTAAAAGACCATGGTGTAGGTGTGCTTGACTGGCCAGCAAACTCAACAGACCTAAACCCCATAGAGAATCTATGAGGTATTGTCAAGAGGAAAATAAGAAAAAAAAACAAGATACCAAAAAATGCAGATGAGCTGAAGGTCGCTGTCAAAGAAACCTGGGCTTCCACACCACCTGAGCAGTGCCACAAACTGTTCACCTCCATGCCATGCCGAATTGAGGAAGTAATTAAAGCAAAATGAGCCCCTACCAAGTATTTTTTTGATATTGAGTACATGTACAGTAAATGAAAATACTTTCCAGGAGGCCAACAATTCACTAAAAATGTTTTTGTTTTATTGGTCTTATGAAGTATTCTAATTTGTTGAGTAGTGAATTGGTGGGTTTTTGTTAAAATCATCACAATTAAAAGAACCAAAGACTACTTCAAACTACTTCAGTCTGTGTGCATTGAATTTATTTTTTCGAGTTTCACAATTTGTGTTGAATTACTGAAATACATGAACTTTTCCACGACATTCTAATTTCTTGAGATGCACATGTATTTTACATACCCTGTTGTTCTAGAATAAAATGTCTTGTCATTTAATTTCGTTGTACAGTGCACTAAAATCGTACAATACGGGACGTTTTATTGAATTTATTTATTTTGCTTTATTTTATTTGTAGGCATCATCGAAACTTACCAATAACTGACGCCGGTTGTAAATGTCGTCCTTCGTCGTATTTTTTTTCCGCGTACGTTAGGCAGTTTTCATTTTTTAAACATACAAAAATGACCCGTATTGACGACACCTAAAAATTAAATCGCTTAGACTTATTGATGTTAATCGCGGGGGCCATGGGCCGGCTATGTAATTTCACATTAATTTTATTAGTTTTTGTGTCATATGTGAATTACCTTTCTTCAATTGCCATATTAAATTGTTTACCTCCTTTTTATATGAAATTATAACATTTTTGTTTTGTTGTGTGATTTCTGCTTTTGCAAGCTCATTCCAAGAATAAGGAATATGCAATAATGTTAAACACGACTTCAACTTGAAACCTTAAAAGAAAATAACATTCTGCAATCGTTTTAACTTTTTACTGACATTGTAAATGTTTACTTTGATTGTCATGGGGCCACAAAAGGCGTTTTCTCGCCGACAGGCTGTCTGTGACTGACAATTAGAACTATTTAAAAAATACACCAAAATCGCAACATAATTACGAAATTAAATTTTTTTATTAGTGCGCTGTAATCCAAATATTCAGAATCCATATGGACTGCCGGGGAAAGACCCAAAATCCGACGCTTCTTCGAGCGATCTGCTTCTCCACCCAAGCAGCAGTAGGACCAGTCAGTTGTGCTCAGTAAAAGCAGCCAAAGCCCGGACTGACTGATGCTTCTTCTTTACAATTCAAGGTCTGGTGCCGCTGTTCAACACGAAAACAGGTTTTCGGCGAGGGATAATCAAAAGACGATATGGCTCTCGCGATGCATTCGTCACGAGAATGTTCATGCGCAGAGACATGCCGTGATTTCTGGGAGTGGCTGGTTTTGACTGCCATGTGCATTCCTTCACGAGTTCACGAGTAGAGTGGATCGGGGTAAGAGATGATTCTGGATCATATTTTCATGGTCGAGCACTAATATTAACAACATAAATTTTGCTCTGGATCACACAAACCTACTGTGTATTCCGCCAGAGAGGACTGTGCTAGCGGGTGCAAACACCACATCGATTATTTGGATTACTTTTGTTACGGCTTTTGACATTTTTGCAATAAATAAAAGATTGTAACATTTATCTGTCTGTCATGTTTTTCTATACTGTACAGAAATGTTTAGGCATATAGGTAGGAGTGGAATTAGCAACTATAAAAATATTTTAATGCTATAATGTAATACAATTTTTTAAAATTTTTCGAGACTGCGCGTCATTGTCGGTCCATTTGCGTTGTTATCGACTTATAGTGTGTTGCGCTATAAAAAAGTGGGTTAGGTTAGGTTAAGGTTGGGGGCCCCAGCAGGTGAGGTTAAGGGGTTCCTAAAAATTTAAAGCGTATTGATGAAAAATTATAAAACAGCATTGACAGACGAATGATCTTAATGATTATAAAATATAAAAGTAAATAGTGTACGTTGTTGAGACTAATTGACCTTATACGTAGAGACGATTAGTGTACAGGTTTTAAGCGTGTTGAAAATTGGCATGGGCTCAAAGTGTACGTTTTAGGCATTAATTAAAAAAGTACAAAAGGTACGTTTTGTGCTTCTAAATGTACATATTAATACTACGTATAGACATGGAGGCCAGAGCGTGCAAACTACCGACAGTGCGGAGGACACTTAATGTATAACAGTAATATTAGGAAAAACAGAACATTATGGTCTGTAGGGCAGACTAGAATGGCGAGGAAAAGTTGACGGAATGAGGGGGTTGGGTTGTGGGGTTCCAAAGTGAGTTTCTTAGACTTTTCCCATTCACTCTGGAGGTGTACAGAATCTTGGAGGTTGGGCCAATAACATCTCAGCATGTTCTTGGCGTCTGAGTCTGTAGTCTCTTGATGTCTGATTTGGTAGTTGAACCAAACCAGACAGTTCTGGTCCAACTACTCCTCTCCCTCATCCAGACATTTTCTTTTTCTGCTTCTCTGTGTTGTTCTGCATTGTTTTGAACAAAACCAATCCAGAGAGTGCCTTTTTTATTGTGCATGGCCATGTAATGGAAAGATTTGGAATTATTCATTAAGATTGGAATCGGCTATTTCTCAATGATTAGTAATTAAAATAATTCTTATCAGCTATTTTGTTGCAGAAGTAGAGGCTTTACACTATATTTAAAGTTTGGAACATTAGGCCTTCATTTCTTTCTTGCTTTGTTTAAGCATTTGTAAAAAAGATAAGAATGATCCATGATTTTGGTATGGGGTAAGCTTGTGTGAAAAGAAAATGTAAGCATTTTAGAAACATGTTAATTGACTGAATATTGTGTAAAAACATGAATTGTGTTATGGTCACAACAGATGGATGTTTTGCTAATTGTGTTTAGAGTTTTGAAAATGTGATTATAGATTGGACAAAAGGATGTTAGCAATTGAAAAAAAAAAAAAAAAAAAAACCTCAATCCATCCAAAAACATTGAAAAAACATCTTACAATCAAAAATACTTCTACATGTCTTCTCACGTTTAACGTGTTTCCCCCCAGATGGGCCCTCAACATGAGTGTCAAAAGCATGGGTTAATGCCACCGTGTACGTAACGTACGTGTGTGTGTGTGATTAAAAACTCTGCCACAGCTCTGTGCCCGTCTTATTGGGCCTGTCACACTTTCATATAAACATAAAATACTGGAGCCTAGACTGCATAATCTCATTAGCTGCTTTTATTAAGATGAATCATGGGAAATGAATACCTTTCCTCATCAGAGCTACTTGACTTGCCCGGCTTCTCTGTTTAACCGACAGGCGATCCAAATCAGTCAATGCAATCGTTTTCCACAGGGCATGTCAGTAAATTAAAGACAGGGGTTTGATTTGAGTGTACTGGGAATTCTACAATAAACATTTAGACCTCCACCACATGCTGATGCTGGAGATTATATGGCTGTGAAGGAGCCGTATATGATCAGCATATCTACTTGGAATATGGTTTGGAGTGCAGGCCCAGATAAGCTACTGAAAAGGATTTAAACTCAATGCAGTAGATGCTGAAGCGAAGAAATTTAACAAATGGACCATATTTAGGTCATTATTTTGTCTTTCTTGTTACTAGAACCACAAGCAATGTATACAACTTATACAGAACTCTTGAAGTGTTCTTCAAATCTTAAAAAAAAAAACACATTCATGACTTAACATACTTTAGTAAACTCTTAAAAAGTGCACTTAAAAAGTGAATAATGTAAAATTAAAAGTTTCTCAAAAGTACATTCTAAATCATTGTTTTAATAATATTTTAACATCCTTTAACATACACTTATTTTGATGTGTTGAATAACTACTAAAGCACATGTAAAGTACTTAGTTTGAACTGTACTGTTATTCAATATTACATTTAAATTTAATATATTTTAATGTACTAAATTGCAACTTCATAATCACAAATGTGTAATTAATTACAAATATATTTAAATACAACATAAAAGTTTCAATAGAAATTACATACATGACCGTATATCTTAATTACTATAAATTATTGTCCTATATTATAGACTTTACTATAGAATTACTTAATACAATTATATATAAAGATGCACTTAAAGGGATAGTTCACCCAAAAATCATATTCTGTCATAATTTACTCACCTTCAAGTTGTTCCAAACTTGTATGAGATTCATCCGGAGCGACTGAGGACAAAGGAGGAGCCTGACGGAGTTTCGATGGCTTCGAATATGGCTTTGATCCATCCCCTCATACTCCACCAATATTCCCTCCGGCACATGCGGTGTTGCCGGCTCACACACCTGGTCAGACGTGTCAATAGGCTCAGGCTCCAGGACGATGACAGGCTTCAGGTCACTTCAGGGCTTTTCACACTTGAAATTGTTAACCCTGGGTCATCCTAAACCCAGGATAAACGAATTTGGGTTACCCTTCAGGAACTCGAGCTGCGTTGAGCTGTTTTGGGAACGCCCTTGCGTGACCGCGTTTCTGAAGCACGTGTCAAATCAGCCCCATGGAGTAGCAATACGTCCTGGCGGGTGACGTAAGCAACCATGAAAGTATAAAGCGCATACGGCAGAGCGCAAACCCCAGCTTCTGCTCTTCAGTAGCGCTCTGTGTATGTGTCTGTCTATTTACTGTTGTCTGTCCGAAAAAGCACAAGCAAATTAGACGAGTGTTTCCTGAGGGCAAGGTCACAGCCTTCCGTTCTTTCCCGATCTCCATGCTGAGGTGTCAAGATCGTGGGAAAACCGTATTCTTCCCGTATATATAGCACCACAGTCTCTAATTATTCTAATATCGTGTGGCTGAATGAGAAGGGATATGGGGCGATGCCAATGGTGGAGCAGACGCTCGCGAGCTATCTCTCCCCATCTTCAGCATCGTCCCTGAAGGCCCCGAGGCTTCCCACCAGGCCTGTTAAGCTAACATCTAGTCTGGTTGGGAAAGCTTATACGGCGGCAGGTTAGGCTGGTGCATGCTTGCACACCATGGCGGTGTTACAAGCTGGCGGTGATACCAGGCTGACCTGCTCAGGGACTTGGATGACAAGGGGGAGGAGGAATCCGACGTGGTAGATGAACTGCGTCGGGACACAGATTTGTTCCTCCGAGCCACCAAAGAAACGGCCAGAGTTATCGGCCGTTCAATGGCAGCAATGGTGGTCACGGAGCGGCATCTGTGGTTGAATCTGTCTGATATGCAAGATAAGGACAGATTCTTCCTCCTAGATGCCCCGCTTTCGCCCTCTGGCCTTTTCGTCGACGCAGTCAACACTCTCGTCGAGAAGTTTCAGGAGGCGAGAAAGCAAGCGGCAGCGTTTCAACGGTTCCTCCCTCGTCGCTCCCAGGCCCATGGGGCTGCTGAGCGGGAGCAGCCCCAGCCGTCAGGCTCCTCATATCGCCAGTCACAAAAACAGAGCGTTGCAACCCGCACCCCTCCACAAAAAGAATGGGGGTCGGGGCGACGCTCTCAGTCAGGGTCCTCTAGACTGAAGACGGATCTGCGGACCGTTATTTTTGTCTAAGAGGACCTCGGCTAAACAGTCCTGACGCCACCATTTTCAGGTCCCTGAGGGCAGCCCCACCGGGGAGGAAGGATCACAACCTATAACCCGTGCCCGATCCCGCCTGTGCCCTCATGGAGGTTCTCTGATACCCCTGCCACCTCGGTGCTTCAGGGCTCAGTGAGCTCCAACGAGCAAAATTTCCAGCTGCCACCCGGCGACGATACGGCACGGGAGAGCTCGCCCCCCCAAGTGAGGGTGCTACAGCAGTCAGGTCGGTCGTTCCCTGCCGGTCATCCGCTTCAGGGCACTGAACTGGCTCCTCTAATAACACCAGAGGCCAGCCTCGAGAGGCTGGTTCCCTTAGTAGATTTTCTGGTAGCGTGGAAACTTCTACCAAATATCTCAAAATGGGTCCTGCAGATTGTAGAGAAGGTTACAGAATCTAGTTCGGTTCTCGTCCGCCTCGTTTCAACGTGGTCATCCCCACACTAGTGGGCCCCGAGTAGGCTCTGTTAATGGAACAAGAAGTAGATACTCTCATGAGGAAGGGGGCCATAGAACGTATTCCTCCTCTCTCTCTCTCGGGTTCTACAGCCGTTACTTCATCACTCCGAAGAAGGATGGGGGGGTTGCGTACGATCTTAGATCTCCGTCTTCTGAACCCCGCCTGCGCTAAAATCAACGGGCTTTGTTTCAAGAAAATGCTCACTATCAAGACAAAAATGGTACTCAAATCCAGATTCCGAGGAACTGGTTTGTTACGATAATCTCACAAGACCTTATTTCCATTTTTCCTCCTCCCCTCACACTGGAAGTTCTGAGGTTTGCTTTCGGGGCGAAAGCATACCAATCGAGTTCTTCCCTTCGCTTTCCACTCTCACCCCGCACTTTCACACGAGTGTGTGGATGCTGCTCTGGCTCCTCTGCGACTCAAGGGCATCCGCATACTCAATTACATTGACGATTGGTTAATACTAGCTCAATCAGAGCAGATGGCGGTTCGGCATCGAGATGTCGTCCTCGCCCGTATGAGAGAGCTGGGGTTAAGACTAAACGCCAAGAAGAGTGGTCTTTCTCCACTACAGAGAACCACTTATTAGGCGTGGTGTGGGACTCATCCTCTCCTGCTCGAATCAACGTTTGTTTCCTGGTTTCACGGCCGATGTTAGGGGGCTCCTTGTCGTCGGCGTAAACCCTAAACGACGGATTCGCTCCTCGCACGGCTGGGGAGCGTCAGGGGGGTCTGCGTTCGTGCCCCTTGTACAAGCTGGCGCGCCAGATTCTTCTGTGGGCTCAGGGGAAGCTCCTGTCTCTAAGAGCAGTTTATATCCCTGGATATCTAAATCAGGGGGCAGAAATCCTGTCGAGACAGGGGCTGAGGCCCGGGGGATGGAGGCTCCACCCGAGGTGGTGGAGCTCATTTGGAGGGAATTTGGCCAGGCGAAGTGGATCTATTTGCGTCGCAGGAATCGACACACTGTCTGTTCTGGTTCTCCCTCACGCATTCCAGCTCCACTGGGGCTGGATGCCATGTTACAGACATGGCCGAGGCTTCGTCTGATCGCCTTTCTCCCGATCGCTCTGCTCCCGGGAATTCTGGAGAGAGTACGCCAGGATGGGATCCGTCTATTGCAAGTAGCCCCGTTCTGGCCGGCCCGAGTATAGTTCTCGGACTTGGTGTCCCTCCTCGACGGCTCTCCATTTGAGATTCCGATCAGGAGGGACTATACTCCAGTCCAGAGCTCCCGCCACAAGGAATCAGTATGCCTTGAAGTGGAAACTTTTTGCTTCATGGTGCGGACAGTGATTGCAGGACCCAGTCAACTGCCCAATTGTTACAGTTCTGGAGTTTCTGCAGGAGCTATTCTCTGCAGGGTTATCTCCCTCCATTCTGAAGGTATACGTGGCGGCCTTAGCTGCTTACCACGCCCTTCTGGGTGTCAATCATTGGGAAGACACCCACTTATCACTCGTTTCCTCCTTCCCTTCCTTCCTCCTCCGTGGGCACCCTGAGGCTGAGGCCCGTACAGCGCACTAAGGTGCCCTCATGGGACCTGGCTGTGTTTCTGGAGGCTTATGCAATGCCCCCTTTCAACCCATAGAAGAAGTTTCGGTCAAGTTTCTCACGCTCAAGACCATCTTTCTCCTTGCTATTTCCTCACTAAAAAGATCGGGATCTTCAGATGTTCAGGCACTTTCTGTTTCGTGCCTGTAATTTGCTCCAGGCATGGTTAGGGCAATCCTTTACCCGAGGGCCGGGTATGTCACTAAGGTGCCCACTTCTTCACCAGGGACCATAGTACTTCAGGCATTCTGTCCTACTCCGTTCCAGGAAGTAGGCCAAGAAAGGCTTAATCTGCTCTGTCCAGTTCGAGCACTGGACGCTTACGCACACAGAGCTGCCCGTGGCGTAAGGCAGATCAGCTGTTTGTTTGTTTTGGTCCGCCAAAGAAAGGATCTCCGGCGACTAAGCAGACTATGAGTAGGTTGGTGGTCGAGGCCATCTCACTAGCCTACAAGTTTTCTGGCCTCCCGTCACCTATGGGGGTCCGAGCGCACTCGACCAGGAGTATGGCGGCCTCCAAGGCTTTCAACTTGGGTTTGGCCTTGCAGGACATTTGTGCTGCGGAGGGCTGGTCCTTTCCACACACTTTTGTCTTCTTTTACAACCTAGACCTGGCTTCTACCGCAGTTTCCCAAGTTCTCTCTTCGTGATGTGCTCGTAAGATACACACACAGGCAGGGACTTGGTAGTATGGCGCAGTGGGTATTCTCGTTCCCAAAGCGATCTCGACGCAGCTCGAGTTCCTGAAGGGGAACGTTTCCAGGTTACGAATGTAACCATGGTTTCCTCGAGGGAACGAGACGCTGTGTCTCTTTGCCATACTCCCAGCATCCCTGCAGGCGCTACTTCATCGAAGCTGGTTTGCGCTCTGCCGGATGCGTTTTTATACTTTCTGCTGCTTACGTCACCCCGCCCTGCCGTCTCGCACCTTCAGAACGCGTCACTCAGAGGCGTTCCCGTAGCGTTTCGACGCAGCGTCTCGTTCCCTCGGGGAACCATGGTTACATACGTAACCTAGAGACGTTAGTCTGTAATCACGTTTCACACTGCTCATACTATACCTGGGGTTAACTGTTAATCCTGGGTATTCATTAACAGAAGTAAGTCTCAGACGGTACATTCCTAAACCCCGGGTTAATGGTCGTTCTTATTTGCATATTTGTGGTGTCACTGTCACTGACTGGACGAACAGCAAGCAACCTGTTTACACAGCTTTTGCCACGTCTTGCCAGTTATTTAAAAAAATGTTGCCGTGTAGGTCTTCCAATTTGTCTTGAACAGACTTTTCTGACCATAACTGTAAGAATAATACCGCCTCTTCAACTTCATCTTTCCGTCTTTTGACATTTCTTACTTTTCTCTCACCGGCTGCTGTTTTCACGACATGTGTTTCCTGTTACTGACGTGACATGAGCCTCGATGCTCAATTTCTGATTGGCTGTCTGTTGCTAAGCGTCCAGCAGCAGCAAGCAAACACCACACCGTTTCACACTGAACAAACTTAGCACCCCAAACCCGGGGTAAAGAAAGGTGGAGCAGGGTTAGCAACCCTAGGTTACTAACACCACTTTCAAATTACAGGTGTGAAACATTTCTTTTCCCGGAATTAAAAGCTGTGTTAAGAACGACGATGACCCGGGGTTAAGTGCAGTGAGAAAATCCCTTTCTTCTTGCTCTGGCTCTTCAGTCGTGGTGAGCTCTGGCAGGTGCTCTGTGCAGCGGGGTTATGGCTGGCTGGGCTCTGGGTCAGGAGTGGGGCTGGTGATTTCCTCCACGGGGCCGATGGTAAACGGCGATTCACAGTTCACCAGCACTTACTCCACAAACTCACAAAGCTCCCACAAAGACCTTTCCTGGACAACTTGGCCTTTGTCGAGGTGTTCAGTCCGACATAGTAGAAGGTGCATAGGCAGCTGTCTGGGTAGTGAGTCTGGTAAGCCAGGTCTAAAAATGTCCTCGTGTGGTCCTCGAGGGAGCGATCCTCTTGCACCAAGAAAAGGAGTTTGACAGTGGGAGGAGGGTGAAAACAAAATAAATAAAAGAAAATATCGCCACAGTTATTTTCACTTTGTGAGACCAGTTATTCTTTCAGACTGAGGTGTTATTTAATAAGTGCACAATGATGAAGAGTAACCCACAACAGTCTTTTAAAGTGCCCCTATTAGGATGCCATTTCCAATATGCCTTTCATGCAGTGTGTAATGTAGCTGTATGTGAATGTAAACGATCTGCAAATTTGTAAAGCTGAAAGTGCACGAAATACAGTTCTTGTTCTCTCCCAAATAAAGAATCGACTCTGAACAGCTGAAACGAGTCGTTAGTAATTTGAATCCCACTTCCATGATGGCTACACGTCACGGGGTAAAACCTTTGCATATTGCGTGCCTATGTTCTACGTTGGCCCGCCACGAACTTGACCCTGCCCACTAGCACATCATTCTACTGATGACTGCTTCTCTGGGGAAGTTCAACGCGGGATTCACAAAACACTTGCTGTTGAAAGATGGATCAGTATCCTGTTTATTTGGACCAGCTGCTCCACTGAATTGCAACATGTAAGTATGATAAGATGTTTATACTTTTTATAGAGCATTCAAAATACAGAACTGTTGAAATAGGCGTATTGTTTCCGAAACACGCTGTACGCCGTAGACCAGTCACAACAGACTAGGCCATCTGACTAATCAGAGCAGAGCAGGCTCACGGAAAAGAGGAGTTTAGAGAGACTGAATCTTTGAACTACTTCGAACGAATCGTTATCAGAGGTAATTTGCTGAGAGGTAGCAATGCTGGTCCAAGGCCACAACAACGTTTGTGTATATGTGTTTGTTAGAGAAAAGCACCAGAAAAGAAAAATAAAGATGGACAAGATGGAGCGGGGAGGCTAGGCAGGGTGCATTTCAGTCATTTGAACACAGAGGGAAGTGGAAGAGGTTTAATTTTGGAGCTTGTGCTTCATATGTGCTAGCTAGTGTGTGTTGGTTTAATTTGGACTTCAGGAAATAGATGTTTGGCCTGACCTCTCTATCTTACAAAGTACACAAGACAACAGTAATTTAGACCATTTTAGTTCAAACTGAGCGGCTCCAGTTTAGCTCAGATTTGAGTTGTTCAGATTTGACTTCAGCCTTGCTGTGCTGTAAAAAATTTTCTGTTTTTAAACAGATAAATACAGCAGTAACTATAAAATACAAAACTTTAGTTTAATAATGAATCCAGATAAATGTGGTCTTCAATCTATTTTAGGCAGTGTGACAGATAAAGTCAAGGGTCAAGATTAGCATGGCCCAGTTACCCGTAGCTAACTGTACACCATCTGTGAGTGATAACAGCTTTCTTCAGGTATGTTTACTTGGGTAAAGCCTCCACCTGCATCTTTCCCTTGTGAAAAAGATGTAGGCTACACTTTTTGTAGAGTAGCCTACATATTACTATTATAGGAATTGTATTCTTCAAAGGAATATATTTAAGTATGATTATAGTAATTAAGTATATTTAAACCAAATGTTTTCTGACAATATATAGCACATTAAAATTAAATTATATTAATGTTAATTTAAAGTTAATTAACTTAACTTTAATTAAAGTTAATTTATTAAAAAAATAACTTAATTAACTTAATTAATTAAGTTAGACTACTTAGCACATCTTTACATGCAATTTCATAATGTCTGTAAATATGGTTAAAGTTCTCTGCTGATTATGGTTGTAGCATCTGGACCAATCAGACACACCATTTTTCATTAGATTTAACAAATCAGTTATTCATTAGATTAACAATTAGTCACAGACCCCTCACCCAATAAACATACTGGGTGCCAGGATGTCTTCGAACGACAATAGGCCTCTGATTCCATGGCAACCAATGCTGATATCACTGGTTTTATTGCCCAAAGGAATGTGGGTAGAGAAACTCACTCATTTCCTCATAAGAAAGACACATAAGGCCCAGAGAAATGGACTGTTCTGTAAAAAGTATTGTCTTCTGTGTTACTTGATGTTTTTTTTATATATTTTTTAAATAAACTAGGGGAAAATGTTCAAACATGTCGTCAAGTATGGGTTAAGCATTATTTACCTATATGCTAGCAGTTTCAGACATAGAAAGGGGAATCAAAGAAGGTCAAACTTGATCTTTTGTGGTAATCTAATCTTTTCAAATACATTCATTTGTGTTCTAGCCACTCTGCCCTCTCAAGAACTGATCTGACTTCAGACATTCTATCTTTGCCATTAGGAGAGAATATTAGCAAACATCAAAGTTATCTTGTGTCAGTTAAAAAGGGCAAAAATATCTCAAAACCCAAAGAGATCACAGTGAGCCAAACATAGACCAATCAATAGTAGGCCATCCGATGCCACAGGTCACCAGCCAGTGCAAAGCAGAGAGAGAATGGATTACTGGATAAAGACAAAGAGAATAAGAGCTTATATTGGATAAAGGAATTTAGCCTGCTTTGTTATCAGTAAATTAATGTATTGGTTTAACTAATAGAAGTAGGGCCTTTGTCTCTGAAATAGCTATAAAATACTTGGACCCGCTTTATATTAAGTGTCTTTAACTAATATGTATTCGCTTTTAAATTAATAATTTCATATGCACTTATTGTGTACATCTATGTTTTTACATTGTACTTATATTTAAAAATACCTTCCTGCAATTACGTCTGTTATTAATTTCTGTAGAGTTGCATATAATCACACTGACCCCTACCCCTACACCTTAAAGGTGCACAAAGCAATATTTGAAAAAGGCTTTTGACCACAGTGCCAAAACACACTCACAGCCAATCAGCAGTAAGGGGCGTGTCTAGTAATGATAGGGAGAAGACTATTAATAGCGAGAGATGGCAGATAAAAAAGAGGAAAATTTCAGAGGAATAAAACATTAAAAAGAAGGGTTACGATCATGCAAGAGGTAGGACCCGCGTGAATATTGGAGCAGCTTTCCAGCGGTGGAGAGAGCTCAAGGAGCAGGAAGGCCTGGAATCGGACGACGAGGTTGCTTTGTTTCTTCTTGATAGGTTACGCTGATTTAGCTTTTTCACACAACTTTTCTGTGTTGGCTTTTGCTTGAATATGCTGCGTCCGGCAGGCATAGCCGATTCCGCCATCGTCACTGCCAGGGTTGTGTATGTATGTGTGGGGCGGACTTATCAAAATAGGGGCGAGGTCCTCTTGGGGAATGGGCGTTTGTTTTGGTGCTTTCAAATATCAACATTGTTTGAAAAAAATGGCTTAGTGCACGTTTAATCCACCCTTAAACCTAACCACAGCACTAAATCTGTCCCTAATCTTAACCATATCCCATCCCAATAGCAGCAAAAGTGATTTGCAGTACATGAAGACAATAAATACATTGTACCAAACAGTTCAATTTTTATTACAATGTAAATACATAGTAGTTAAAGAAAGAGAATATAAAGTAGGACTAAATATTTTACCCCTGTGCAATATTTAATATATAATAAGGCTATATGAATATATTTAAGGCTACAAATACAACAACCAAATTTACCATATAAAAATACGTTAAAAGTGTAATTTTTAAATCGTTTATTTATTACAAGCTTAAGTAATCGTGCCACCTGACATGTAATTAAACTAATTTTCTGATTTCCATTTACGCATTATTCTAAGACAGTGATCCTCAAATCTGGCTTGCAAGATCACCTTTCCTGCTGAGTTTAGCTCCAACCAGAGCATGTGAGTGGAGCGGAGTGGTAATATTTCCTTAAGAGCGCAGAGCGACTTTCTGAAGATTCCGCTCCACTCGCTCAACCCAGAATGCCGTTTGGTGATTTGCCTGTTCGAGATCGAGAATCTGTAGAGATCGAGAATAGTAGAGCAGTTATGGAGTTCAGATATTGTTTCAACGAAGTTGCAAGCCTTATAGTAAAAATCAAAGTTAAGAATGAGCAGGGAGAAGAAACTGAGAGGGAGTGCGGGGAGACTGTTAAAGTTAGTACAGATTCATATTGATTACAGAAAGCACGAAGATGTATGCAAACATGGTGCAGCAAAAGGTGAGCTCCGTAGTTATTAAATAATCTCAGTTAAACTGTAGACCTAAGCTAACACACAGCTGTATATAGGCCTAAATACAGAACTACAGAATACAGAAGATATTAGCCTACACCACTTAGGCCTATTAAAATTTTATTTTTAAAAAACTGACCCAAAACAATAGGTAGTCCTTCAGAATGTAGGCTAGATATAGGCAACAGTAATTTATAATCTAATATAATGCACGCAAATTTGTTCTTTACAGAACGGAGTGGGATCTAAGCGGGAATTGGTTTATGGTGAGCGTGAGCAGAATATTAACGGAGCGCTTGCTTGGGCGGTTAGAGCGACTGAGTGGAGCGCACGTCCATAGAGCGGAAAACGTAGCGGAGCATCACACCGCTCCGCTTCGCTCACATGCTCTGGCTCCAACCCTAATCAAACAAGCCTACCTGTGATTTTCTAATGATCCTGAAGACATTGATAAGCAAACTCAGGTGTGTTTGACTCTGCAGGAAAGTGGATCTCATGAGCCATATTTGAGGATCAGTTTTAAGATGTCCTTGTTACAATGTTAATTTAATTAATGCTGAGTAATGTTAATTTAACAACAAGTAGGTACCATAGGGCTAATTTATTGTTATTACTATAGTATACGGATTTCATTTAGGCTTTTATTCACATATAAACACACACAGAGCACATCATACATGGTAAACATGGAAGCTTGTGTTAGAACAAACTAGAACATAACCTCATTGGTTTTCGTGCATCGCACACACATGTTTAAGCTTCCATAGCCTTGTTCTGTCAGCCAAAAACTGATTTTTGTGCAAATCCGATTGTAATCCTATCATATTTAGATAGTCTGAACGGCAACAAACTACATGAAATCCAATTTTTGCAAATCCGTTTCGAGGTACATTCATTTTTGGTTTGAAATCATATTCAAATCGCGTTCCTGGAAATCCGATTCAGTCTTACCGGTCAGATCAGATTTAGCATAGCTTTTTCACTTCCTCATTCCACTTAGGCCACGTGTCCACCAAAGCATTTTTTTTCCAGAGGCTGGCATATTTTTTCAATTGTTGTTCAAATTGTGTTTTTTAAAACGCCAGGAGCATGCTGAGTGCAGAATGTCTTTTTCAAGCTGAGTGCTCGGTCGTTTTTTTCTCAGCGCCGAGAGTTGAAGAATGCTCAACTTTGGAGAAAACGCATGTGACCAATCACAGTGGAGGAGGGGCGGGACTAACAGTGACAAACCGCCATACCCTGCTTGTACTACGACTGATCTTATACAATGTAGAAGTTAATATTGCTTGTCTCCGAGTATTTATGTCTTTACCAGATGGAATTTCTGGACTACAATATTATTGTTATGAAAAATAATTATTGGAAAAATATTTAATTTGTTATGCGTCTGCCATATTACTTCAGCAGATATTCTGAATCATAGCATAACCCTAACCCTAATCCTAACCCTTTGGTATACATGCGGCCTTAAAGCAGTAAACATGTCAGACTTTTTTGTAGAAAACATATTTAACTCTTTGCAGAATCAAATTTGTGTTTTTGAGAAGTGCAAGTCAAGTGAATAAAGACAATATACATAGAAACCAATGCAGATATTCAGTAAAACAAAAGAGCACTACGGGACACAAATCAGATTTGAACAGTTGCGATACACAGTATGGACAGTCAGTCATCCAGATTGGATTCCAATCATATACTGTATGCACAAAAATCGGATTTGGTCTGACAGTCTGAACAAGGCTCATGTTTATCATATGTGTTATGTTCTATTTATGTGTGTCAATTATTGCTTATACTTAAACACATAAGAAACAACAGCGGAGTATCTTTAAAAACCCTCTTTTGTGCGAAACTTCTTCCTTTCGCCACAGATTAAAATCTATGAACCCGGCCGTTACTAATTCGAAAAGGTCACTTTAGAACTAAGGAATGTTGAGGTGCTTCATTAAAAGCTTACTGTATTAAAAGTTCACTGTATTATGAGAGAGAGTTGGACAGAGCAAGTGATCTGATGCAGCATTAATTCTTCAGCTCAGTCTCATATTCACAATAAAACATTAGTTTGAATGTCCGCTGATGAAAGCGATATCTTTGTCGTACTATCCTTTCATCTTTTAAGGGTGATTTCCGATAACAGCGCTGATGATAAAGTGATGAGATTTTGCCCTTCAGCCAAATCTATGCTCTGTAACAAATAATAGATTAATGAGACCGAAGACTGCACGTTAGATTTACCCAAAATGAATTATATCTCATGTTTAACCACTGTAGAGACATCACAGCTAGCGGCAAATTCCAGAAGGCCTGGCCGATGTGAGGCTGCTCTCTGTGGGTTCATGGGCGTTGAATGGCCATGGAGCTCACATCTCCTAAAATGTTGAAGCATATTTTCAAACTGATGTTATCTTTATTAACAAACTGCATATTTAAAGTCTAAACAAGTACATTCTCGTCTAAAAAAAAACTACATTCCGTGACACAAAAACAGTATTATTTATAATTTTTAGGTGTCCGCCATGACACTCGCTGTGAAAAATACCACAAGCGGAGTGATACAAACGGTAAAACGTTTAGAGTTCCAATATCACTAGAATATTTCCCACTACTGGAAAAGTCTCTCAGCCAATCAGATTCGAGGACCAGAAAGAACTGTTGTATGAATGTAAAAAAAATTGTGTATCTGTTTATCATATAAAGTGATTCAATCTCTTCACAAGACTAAGATTAAACCGTTCAATTCATATGGATTCATTATACAATGCCTTTACGACCTTTTTGGATCTTCTGTTTTTTGGTTGCCTGGACTCAGTGGAGGCAGAGAGAGAGAGAGAGAGGCTTAACAATACCTTTATTAAACCATTTCTCTTTCTATCTTAATATCACACAATAATTTTCACATAAACAATAAATATATACGTCTTTAAGAAACCTTTCTACAAATTCAAAATCAACAATTCATTTTCAATTTTACAAAAAACTCCTCCCACTGACCAAATTTCAGAAAATATTGCAATATAATTTACCAATTTATAATATGTATAATCTTAATTCTAGCATTTACCATCCCTTTTATTACCATCTCAGCATTTATTGGACCCATACCCAACATTTAATTTTTTTCTAGTTTTCCAAATAGACATCTTAGCAGACCCCAACACAAAATTCAGTAAACATTTTTTCCTCCTATCCTGAAAATTGTATTTTGGATCACTTATAAAATTCTGATAAGAGAAAGTTTCTCCAAAATTGATAAAACATTGTGTTAAAAAATTAAAAAGTTCCTTCAACCTTAAACAATCAATAAATAAATGATTCACCATTTCTTCAATCCCACAAAATACACACACTTTCCCCACTGCTGGATTCAGGTGTGCCACGTGTCTGTTCGTAGCTATAGCCCCCCGTACATCAATCTCCACTGCAAGTCTGCAGTACGCTTCTCAATCTGCAGTTTATACAAAGATCTCCAGCATGCCTTGAAGTTTGTCCCAAACACATCTGACAACCTCCAAGTCTTTACTCCTCTTAGCACAGTCTGATGAGTCTTAATATCCTGAAAAAGACCCAACTCGGGGTACTCAAATGATAAAACTGATTGTCCAGCATCCTCATTCTCTTCTTGTACAACAGCAGAGACTTTAATAGGTGGAAATTTATAATCACCATGCCAATCCAGTGACAGTGCATCTCTACATGCACCTGGTAGAACTGCCCACACCTCCTCCATTATTCTTCTCAGAAGGCGCAGAGATTGAAGCCCAGTAACACTCTGCATTGTCTCAGCTGTTCTCCAACCATCACCACTTCTTAGATCCCCCAACTTAGTATATTGAGCCTTGATAAAACAGCTTTCCACAAACTTGGATGATAAAATCTGTGTTCTTATTAATGGGTTATGGAACAAAGGTTCCCCCATTATCCAGTCCTCGGGTTGTAAGATTTCTCTGTGTATAACAAATGTCTTTTTCCAAGCTATTATCATTGACTTATAAAAAGCTGTTAAATCCTTTAAATCCAGTTCATCAAGTTGCAATAAAAACAACTGTTTATCATACAATAAACCAGATGTTTCCCGTAGAAGAGCACAAGCAACATTAATCCATCCAACATTCTCTTCATACAACAGTCTCTTTACTGCTTGTAGTCGAAATGCATTTATGCGGCTTCGCACGTCTATCAGGCTTTGCCCTCCTTCATGTACTGGTAGATAAAGTGCAGGCCCAGGAATCCACTTTTGACCGGACCAGAAGAAATCCACCAATTTCCTCTGAATACTCTTAATCAAGTCATCCAGTGGCTCAGGTACGTTCAGTCTATGCCATAACATAGAGGCAGTCAGATTATTTTCAATCAAGACTTTGCCCCTATAGGATAACTCTGGAATAGCCAATTCCATTTAGACAACCTGGCTACAACCTTTTCCAGCATACCCTCTCAGTTCTTTTCTTTATACTGATCATTACCTAAAAACACCCCCAACACTTTAATACCTTCCCTTCCCCATTTTAAACCTTCAGGAAGTTGAGGTGGCCCAGTATCAACCCAAGAACCCACCACAAACCCTTCACATTTTGTCCAGTTTACCTTAGCTGAAGAGGATTTTTCATAAAGCTTTAAGTTTTTACAGATTAACTGAATGTCATTTTGACCAGTAATAAACATGTTTACATCATCAGCATATGCAGATACAGAATACCTTAACCCTGAATTATCACCAGGGATCCTTAAACCTTTTAGCTCAGTTCTTAGCTTACACAATAAGGGTTCTATGGCTAAACTATAAAATTGTCCTGAAAGAGGACATCCCTGCCGGATTCCTCTTTCAACAGGAACTGGAAAACTCAGGCCACCTCCTATCTTAAGCATTACTGAAGCCCCTTCATACAGCAATTTTATCCAAGAAATGATGTCCTCCCCAAATCCAAAGGCTTTTAAGACATTAAAAAGATACTCATGACCCACACGGTCAAAGGCTTTCTCTTGGTCAATAGATGAAAAACCCACATCAAGATTATTTCTAAAAGACATATCAATTACATCCCTCATAAGAAACTAATTGTCCATTATTGTACGCCCCGGAATACAGTAAGTTTGTTCTCTTTCCACCACAATATGCAAAACATTTTTAATTCTATTAGCCAAACATTTAGACAGTATTTTATAGTCTAAACACATTAAAGACACTGGGCGCCAATTCTTTAACAACCCTAGGTCTCCACTTTTTGGCAGGAGTGATAACACAGCTCTCTGACAACTGATTGGTAAACAACCTCTTTTAAAACATTCACAAAATACATTATACAAATCTTCACCTAAAACACTCCAAAAAACTTTATAAAATTCTGCTGGTAAACCATCGACTCCTGGTGACTTTCCTGTAGAAAGCTGTTGCACAGCCTTTGACAGTTCATCAAAAGAAATCATTACATCCAATGACTTTTTGTCCTCAGGTCTTAATTTAGGAAGATCCCTTAAGAGCTGGTCCATACATCCAACATCACAGTCCATATTACCAAACAGTTCTTTATAAAATTATATACCCATCTTTCTCATTTCAATTGGGTCTGAAGTAATTGTTCCATTTTTCCTTCTAAGATGAAGCATATATTTCTTTTGTGCTTTCTTTCGTTCAAGTCCAAAAAAATAAGCAGTTGGAGCATCCATTTCCTTAATCAAAGATATTCTAGCTCTTACTAGTGCACCTTTAACTCTTTCTTCCAACAGTGACTTCAAATCCATTTTTTTCTTTTTTTAAAACATTCATTGAACCATGATCATTAACATCAATCAATCTTCTTTCCATTTCATTAATCTCATTCTCCAAGTCTTTTACATTCCTCTTCAGAGTAAAAGTAGCATTATAAGAAAACTGTTGACAAAAAACTTTAATCTGTGCTTTTCCCACCTCCCACCATTGAGTTAGATTTTCAAAATTATTTTTCCTTTGTCTCCATATTTCCCAAAAATAACAGAATTTCTCAAAAAAAATCTATATCTTGTAATAATTTTACATTAAAATGCCAATAAGAATTAGGTCTTGAAACGTTTACAATATCCAGAGTCAACATATGATGATCTAAAAAACCATTCGGAAATATATTAATATTAATAACTCTATTCATTTCTAATTTTCTTATATATAACCTATCCAATCTAGCTCCTGTCACAACAGAATCTAATATCTTTACCCAAGTATATTGCTTCACCAACTTATTTCTACCTCTCCACACATCTTCTAAATTCAAATCATTTATAATATCAAGACGTAGCTTACTAGAATTCGAGTGAGGCTCTTCCCCATTCCTATCCAATACAAAATGTGTCGTGCAGTTCCAATCATCTCCTATTATAACACATATATTTCCATCATCAAATTCTTTTATTGCATCATTTAGTTTTCGAAATGCTATTTCACGATTCAGTCCTATGTTTGGAGCATACACATTAACAAAAAGGAAATTAACACTTTTAATTTCTGCTAGAACCAATAAAACTACCGTTTTCTATCTCTTTTGTCATCACAACTTTTAAATCCAAAGATTTTGAGAAAAGAATTGCAACACCCATTCTAAAATGTGTTCCATGACTTAATCTACACTCTCCTTCGCACCATCTATACCACTCTATTTCATTATTACTATCAGAGTGTGTTTCTTGTAAAAAAAATTACTTTTACTTCATTTCATTTAATAAATTCAGAAAGCATTGCTCTTTTAACCCTGTCTCTTCCCCCATTGATGTTTAATGATCCTGCTCTTACAACCTCCATAAACAGGTTCCAGAAGAGGGAAAAAACAGATAGAACGAAGAGAAGAAAAAGAATCACCCTTAGTGGTTTACACATCATTAGCCAAATTTATTGAAATTTCCTTTTCTTGGGAGTTTCCCCTTTTCTTATTTTCGTGATAAACTTTTTCAATCGAAATCTCTTCCTTTTGTTTAGTTTGTCCTCTCCTACTCGCTTCATCCAGTACAAAACAGAACTTTCAAACTTCTTAATATCAGCAAAGTAATTCTTCACTTCTACTTCTTTCCCAAAAGTCTCATCCAAGAAATCATCTATCTCTTCCAGAGAATAAAACTGCTCACAACCCATCTGAGATAAATTTGACATATCTGATACATCTGACAAAGCATCATCCTCACTTTCTTCCTCTCTTTCAGTGTTAACCATTTCTCCTGTTTGTTTGCTCTCCAAATTCACTATACTTTCAGCACTTGATTTATCCATATCAACTAACATCACTTCTACACCAGTTTCTAACCTTTCCACCTGCTCTGCCTCCTTCACAGTTTCTGTCATTACCATCTCTTCTACTACTTGTGCCTCCCCATTAACCTTTTCTACCACCTTAGATGCTTCCGTAGTAGGCCTATTCTCACTCTCAGTACTAACATTACATTAAACTTTTTCATTACACACATTTTGATCCTCAGTTCCCACTGATTCTCCAACAGTTTCTTCCACCCTACCATTCTCATCATTACTTTGATCTGCCTCATTCCTCACCCCTTCTCTATGTGGACATAACGATCGTACATGTCCTACTGATCCGCACTCAAAACAGCGCATTTCCCCCGTGCTCGCATACAACATGTACGATTTCCCCTCATACACGCAACGGAAAGACACATTTAATGTTGGCTCATTCAAAAACATAAACACCTGCCGTCTGAATGATAACACATGCTTCAAGGATTCATGTTTACAACCAAGTCGCACCATCCTAATTCCACTTGCAAACTTTCCATACCTCGATAGCTCACGCTGTATATCTTCATCCGGAATAAATGGCGGGACATTTGAAATTGTTACCCTTACCGTTGGCGCTACTAAAGGTTGAACAATAACAAAAGCTCCACTTACCATTATGCCGCTTTCTACCAAACGATACACCAGTTGCTCCTCCTTCAAAAAGACCACCACAGCCTTATTCATCCTAGACGCTGAAACAATGTTTTCATGTCCCACTCGTTCAGCTACGTCCAGCAACACATCCTCCACCTTTACTCCCGCTTGTGTGATGCATCTAATTCCGTGACGGAGCGACAGAGACGGCATTCACACATCCAGGTTCGCCATCCCTGCTCTCGCCACGTGAAACCTACTGCTCAACTAGTCAATAAAACTCATGCTAAACTTCGCTTCTACAATAAATATTACATTTGGATATCAATTTCACTCAAAAGAAAAATTGAAAGACAATAGAAAAGTCCATATAAATCCTCCTCACCATGACACCTCTCCCACTTCAGACCGGAAATTAGGAGAGAGAGAGGCAGAAGATGAGAGAGAGAGAGAGAGAGAAAGAGAAATAATATCAATATCTTAAATTGTGTTTCTTCTTCTTCTTCTTCTTGGTGTTTCTTAAATTGTGTTTCAAAGATTAACCAAACTCTTGTTGGATACAGAGTTTTTGGGTGAACTACACTGTAAAAAATAAGTGTAATTTTAACTGTAAAAGTTTGTAAAAACGCTACGGGAATTTTTTTTTTAATAGGTTAACAGTAAGTTCCCGTACTATATACAGGGAAAACTGTAAAATATCTAACCAGATATTTCATGTAATTTTACAGTAAAGTGCTGTTAATTTGACAGTTTTTAGAAGTAGAAATAACAAATCAATGTATAATGTACAGTCAATCTGTAAACTGATATTCCCTGCATGACACTCCACATTTGAAATTATTTTGTTTAAATAATCATGTTTTTTTAATAGTTTTTGTTATTAGTTATGTATATTTGGGCTTTATGTTATATCTTCTGTTGTTTAATGAAAGTTTAATGCATTATTTAAGTATCATGTGTGTTACCATGATGGTGTTTTGTGTTTGCATGAATGACTCTGTGCACCTTCTATATATTAGTATATATTTATGCTTGTGGCGAAGCTACTTGTGATGAGCTTTGATTCTTCATGTGGCCTTCTCTTTTACCACCTGCATTATTATGGTGGTTGTCAGTATGTTAAAGGTACAAAGATAGCAGTGTGCATTGTTGAATTTACTAGTTTACATTCAAATTTTTCTTGTTTGTAAATTACAGTTTTATACTGTAAAATTTACAGTTTATTCTGTAAATGTTTTTACAGTTTTTCTGTACAGTTCTGTACAGTTTTTCAACCACAGCTGCCAAAATTATTTTGTAAAAACTACAGAATTTTTTTTACAGTGTAACCCTGTAAATGTATAATGTTTTTTTTTTTTCAGCAAACATTAATATATGCAATGAATTAAAATTAATTTGCTGAATCAATTAGCATATAATGAATTACATTATATTCTACATTCTATTTAATTGTTTAATTGATCGACAACACTAATATTTATGCAGAGACACAGAAGTAGGCTAAGAGCAAGCTTATCCCCACTGAGTTCCCACAATCTACTGAGTCCAATTGTGTGATACAAATGAGATCAACAGTAAGAAACGACTGATTTTTTTTTATTAACGATATCAAATGAAGCAGAAGGATATTTTATCATAAGACAGACAAGTACATAAAGTAATGTGTTTTACAACTCTTTTTATGCCTATATGTTCAGAACCAAATTTTGCCTGGGAAGAAAGTGTCCCTTTGGCTTAGGGTAAATTGCTTGAAAGGAGCATCATTCTCCAGTGCTCAATATCCTGAGGGGCCATTGGGACCAAAAATAGATGTAATTTTCACAGCTGTACATGTGTGGTCCTTTGCACATGAGCATGGTGCATACACACACACACATGTGAGCACATCCATATATAGGGCCATGAAGGCACTCATATTCCGGACATGCAGTTCCCTGCACACTCTTCCCTGTGGGACGTACTGATGCCCATCAACCTTCAAGAAACAATTGAATAGAAAAACCCTCTGAGACATTTTGAGAAATGACATTTATTAATGAAAGAGGTAGAAAGAAAATACTGTAAACAAGGTCATGCACTTACACACACACATTGTAAACCCAACAGGGGAAAGCATCATTCTTTTGGCTTTTTTGTCATGCGATCATCTCATTTTAATTTTGAGCATAAACACACACACACACACACATACGCTACACAAGCACAATAAGAAGCAAGTGCAAGGCTACAGCATGCCAACTGGGATTAAACCCAGTGTTTCACATAATTACTGATATTCATTAAGCGCCATTGACCGTCAAGGGCATTATTACACAAACACACACTCAGACATACACTCATTATAAACAACACACCACAGACGTCTGTTTAACAGAGCTTGCCATTTTAATCATTTTCCTTGTTTACATTAAATGATCCATGCACACGTGCAAAGAGGCCATAGGAAAATATTGATGTTATTGAAAGTAGAGAAAAGAGTGTTAAAATGTCACTATGTCAACACGGCATCACTATGTAAAACACATCCTCTGTTTTCAGTTTGCATTTGTTGAGTGTGTGGAATCCCATTTGTAAGCACATAAAAAAATGTTATGGGAATAAAATTGAATAGTAAGGCATTTCATAATTGTTTTTTGTGCATTTATGTCTGAATGTGAACTGGAGATTCCATAGAAACTGGAAATCCGTCACAATTTAATAAGCTAATGGAATAGAATGTTACAGTAATTTTTTTTTAATGAATATGCTATATTTTGTCAACATCTGACCTCACTGTTTAAATAAAAAGTGGTGTCCATTTATTTATATATATATATATATATTATATATCGTATATATATATATATAATATATATATATGCACTATATTTTTATTACCACTTTGTGCTTTGTGTAAAATAAATAAAACAAATTTACGTGAAATAAAAATAAAATATGTTGGTCGTCAGGTTAAATAAAACAGAAGATATTGATATCACTTCCTATTAATTGATCACATTGAAAATGGAAATACATTATTACATGCAGTATAGTATATACAAATACATATTTATAGTTACACACAAATGTATTTTCATTCATTTATACTGTATGCACACAGAAAATTAGTTTACTGCACATAGTATACTTAATACAACTGCAGTACGAATAGTATGGTGGTATGTTACTGAACATCTGAACATTGCTCTCTCTCTCTCTCTCTCTCTCTCTCATTCCTTCATCTGTGTGTCAAAGGGCGTCTCTGACGCAGTCTTACAGACACTAGTCTGCAAAGTTACACTGCAAAGCAACACACTCATATATGCACTTGCATATTAAAATCTAGGCTGTAAGCCAATTAATTATGACTGATGTGTGTACTGAAAGACATGAAATCTTTTCTGACAGCAACACTCAATTATATGTACTATACCAAACTCAACAAACCAACTCCTACACGTACACACACTTCCAGTATATAAATCAAGTCCAGTTAGCTAGTGAAGCTGACCATTCAGCCTGCAACTTGACTAAGCTTTTTTTAACTGTATAGTGTCAGATATCCCAGTATTACGGTGAACGAGAAGTGCAAAACAAATGCCAATTCTAAAAACAAATAATTCAGAAAACACTTGCAATTCCGAAAACATTATAAAAAGTCAGAAAGCACAACGCCAAATCCGAAAACAATATACAAGTCAGAAAACACATTGACAAATCAGACAAAATAGAAGAGGTAGGTAAAGTTTTAAGAATGGATTACTTACCGCTGACTGGACGAGACATCTGTCAATCAAGATGTACAGGAAATACAGCAGGCTAGTGGTAGAAAGTACAGAGATGTTCTTAAAATATCTCAATAAAAATATGTATTGCCCTTTCTGTTGAGTAAAATATGATGTGCTTCCAAAGTTCCATGTTTCATTCAGAAAAAAATCTCGAGGTTTTAAAAGAGACATGACAAAAAACGCCCTTGTCAACAAACATTATAGGTAGACTAGATAGCGATAACATAGCTAGAACGTGCCTTGCGCTGTGACCGTTTCAACGATCACCAGCATTGGAAATCCTCCATAGTTTTTCTAGACTTTAATATTTTAAAATGTTTACAACACTATACTTTGTATTATATTATCTTTGAATTAGATTACAAAAAAAACTAGTTAACAATTTGACACAGTTCTCTCTTCTGACTGCCGTTATCAGCTTATCTCTATTTTTTTTTTCGTGAAAAAACTGTCGTGGCGTTTTTCTTTTGCTATTTGAGCAAATGGGAATGCAAATAAATATATTTGTGTTAATCTCCCATTCACTGCTATCCACCTTATTCCTGATGAGCTGACTGCGTTTTTAATTATGGGGGGCACTTCCGGTTTGGGAAAGTTCCATTCAAATAATTTCAATTCATAAGGTTGCCCTACAAATGAAGCATATCCATCTGTTTGACTAAATGAGCAGTCATTTTCCTTCATGTTTTCTTTTCAGACATCATGAGAATAATGTAACGCTTGGTATTTTAACATGACATATAACAAGATTATGTATGGCAAAAACTCTTTTCAGTCACTGCATTCTTTTCCTCATGATTATTTTCTTTTTTCCCTTTGCATTCTGCTGTAATAGCATGAAACAGGACAACATAATACTGCACATTTGTGGTGTGTTCTCCCAATTTAATTGACCATAGATCCCATTAATAGTTCACTGGAATGCACAAAGAATCTCTCGTTTATCTCCTCAAATCCTCACATCTCTTTCCAGGGTTGTTTGTTTTCACAGGTAAATACAATTTATTATCTGTCAAAATGACGGAAATTACTTTGAAATAGTATCACGCAATGCTGAAGTTAATGACAATTTTTGATTAAGACAATGTATGTTACACAATACAGATATACAGTGGGTACGGAAAGTATTCAGACCCCCTTAAATTTTTCACTCTTTGTTATATTGCAGCCATTTGCTAAAATCATTTAAGTTTTTTTTTTTTCCTCATTAATGTACACACAGCACCCTATATTGACAGAAAAACACAGAATTGTTGACATTTTTGCAGATTTATTAAAAAAGAAAAACTGAATTATCACATGGTCCTAAGTATTCAGACACTTTGCTGTGACACTCATATATTTAACTCAGGTGCTGTCCATTTCTTCTGATCATCCTTGAGATGGTTCTATACCTTCATTTGAGTCCAGCTGTGTTTGATTATACTGATTGGACTTGATTAGGAAAGCCACACACCTGTCTATATAAGACCTTACAGCTCACAGTGCATGTCAGAGCAAATGAGAATCATGAGGTCAAAGGAACTGCCTGAAGAGCTCAGAGACAGAATTGTGGCAAGGCACCGATCTGGCCAAGGTTAAAAAAAAATTAAGGTTAAGGTTCCTAAGAGCACAGTGGCCAATCCTTAAATGGAAGACGTTTGGGAAGAACAGAACCCTTCCTAGAGCTGGCCGTCCGGACAAACTGAGCTATCGGGGGAGAAGAGCCTTGGTGAGAGAGGTAAAGAAGAACCCAAAGATCTCTGTGGCTGAGCTCCAGAGATGCAGTGGGGATATGGGAGAAAGTTGTAGAAAGTCAACATCACTGCAGCCCTCCACTAGTCGGGGTTTTATGGCAGAGTGGCCTGACGGAAGTCTCTCCTCAGTGCAAGACACATGAAATCCCGCATGGAGTTTGCTAAAAAACACCTGAAGGACTCCAAGATGAGACCAAGATAGAACTTTTTGGAACCTTAATTCTAAGCGGTATGTGTGGAAAACCAGGCTCTGCTCATCACCTGTCCAATACAGTCCCAAATGTGAAGCATGGTGGTGGCAGCATCATTCTGTGGGGGTGTTTTTTCAGCTGCATTGACAGGACGACTGGTTGCAATCGAGGGAAAGATGATTGCGGCCAAGTACAGGGATATCCTGGTTGAAAACCTTCTCCAGAGTGCTCAGGTCCTCAGACTGGGCCGAAGGTTTACCTGCCAACAAGACAATGACCCTAAGCACACAGTTAAATAACGAAGGAGTGGCTTCACAACATTTCTGTGACTGTTCTTGAATGGCCCAGCCAGAGCCCTGACGTAAACCCAATTGAGCATCTCTGGAGAGACCTAATAATGGCTGTCCACCAACGTTTACCATTTAACCTGACAGAACTGGAGAGGATCTGAAATGGCAGAGGATCCCCAAATCCAGGTGTGAAAAACTTTGTTGCATCTTTCCCAAAAAGACTCTGGCTGTATTAGACCAAAAGGGTGCTTCTACTAAATACTGAGCAAAGGGTCTGAATACTTAGGACCATGTGATATTTCAGTTTTTCTTTTTTAATAAATCTGCAAAAATGTCAACAATTCTGTGTTTTTCTGTCAATATGAGGTGCTGTGTGTACATTAATGAGGAAAAAAAATTTACTTAAATGATTTTAGCAAATGCCTGCAATATAGGGGGGGGACGCGGCTAGTGAAAAATTTAAGGGGGTCTGAATATTTTCCGTACCCACTGTATATTACTACAGTGATATTTCAGCTGTCCGTTATGTACCCAACTATGACGACTTCCGCTGCTGAGAAACCTGGAAATGTGGGAAAAGGTTCATAGAACAAATATAAAGCAGTTAGTGTGTAAACAACATTGACACAGTTGACAAAGTTTCTTTCAAAGGCACAGGTGTGGGCTCAACACCTGCACCCACTTAAAACCAGTTTTTGGAATACCGAAAACACAAATGTAAGGAAAGAATGAACTTTTCCTTGGGCAAGAAAGGAGGAAGCAAACATGAGCAGAAGAAAGTACAGGTGTAGTGTAATATTCAAATAGATTCAGGGATGCTTTGTGAATTGCGCTGTCGCTAAAGTTATACTTTTTTAGGTTTTAATGTCTCTGCAGAGTCGTTACTTAAAACCAAAATGAGGGAAAACACTCCTCTTATTCACTGACCCACAAATAATGGCAAAATATCTCCTTGTGATGGCTGCAAAAAAAGAAAGACTTTAACAACGACATGTAGGAAGGACCCTATACTTCTCTACCCAGATAACTCCAAAGTCCTTAATGTTCCAGGGACACAGAGGCCCTTTACACTGAAAGACTACAAATCAGAAATTGGAAAAGAGTATGCAAGTATAAATTTGTTAATTTGCAGAAACTTTGAAGGTTAGTTAGCTAAAATTCATGTATCGTTTATTTGTTAAAGCATAGCATAAAATCAGTAATCAGTAAAATCAGTAGCCATCGTTTTTTAGAGTATAGTCTCTGTTAGGGTTTTACATTAAAAGAGCAACAACAACAGCAGCAACAGCATGTTGTGTGAATTAGGTACTTTTTTATTGACGTGAAATTGTAGCAAAAATGTCAGTGCTCTTAACAACAGTTATGGCTGAACCCATCATAACTTGACACTGAAGCTGAACATGAATAAATACATAAAGAAGTAAAATACAAAATAAAAAAAATAGATGTAATGAAGACCAAGTTCCAGTGAAATATCTTCACAATACTCTATGATGCGTTTAAGACCATCATTTTGGTGTTATTGATGCAGTTCTCCACTCATTGCTGATGATGAGGTTGTGGGATGTGATGCATCTGAAACACACAGTTGAGTTTAGAGTTACAGTTTGTCTCTTCCATTTGTTTATGCAAAAACAAGTATGTTGACAAAGGCCAAAAGTAGAACAAATGGACATTATGTGAGCCCTTAACAATCCTAAAAGAGATATAAAGTCGTGGCATAGCTTTAATATTTTTTTTGTGACTGGGTATGTTTATG
Source organism: Sinocyclocheilus anophthalmus (assembly GCA_018155175.1). Classification (NCBI taxonomy): domain Eukaryota; kingdom Metazoa; phylum Chordata; class Actinopteri; order Cypriniformes; family Cyprinidae; genus Sinocyclocheilus; species Sinocyclocheilus anophthalmus. The sequence continues at coordinate 81,835 of JADLZN010004193.1, forward strand.
CATAAACCTAAGTAATAATTAAAAAAAATCTAACAATATGGATTATAAATGCAACGTCTCTGTTACTTACTTAATGCAGAAGAGGAGAGAAGTATCGTCAGCTCACCAGAGCTGCTCACACTTACATGTGACAGAAACACTAAGAAGAGAAAAGAACATGTTTGTTTGGAAACCAGTTACAATTTTAAAGTTACATTACATTTACATTTAGTCATTTACAGACAGACGTTTTGATCCAAAGCGATACACATGGGACAATAAATCAGTCAAAAACCAAAAAAGAGCCAATATCTAGTGCAATGACAAGTCTCGGTTAGCCTAAAAATGTAAGTTAAAATTAAATTTGACAAAAAAATTTTTATTTGAACTAAAGTTCAATTTGATTAAAGAATCGAATCATTTACCTGTTGAGAGTGTGTTGACAGTCAGTGTAGTTGGATCACTGAGCCCCAGAAAATCAATAATGAGGTGTTTTGACAGTTACAGATTTGAAAAACAAAAAGGTGAGAATAAAGAACCCTAAACTCTAACACAAAGAACCATTTTTCAGCATAAAAGTATTCTTCAGGATGCTATGGTTCTAAATAGAATCATTATTACATGTAAAGAACCTTTAAAGAACTATCTTTTTTAGGGTGTATTTCTGAACATGTTGCGTAACAGAACCGGTGTCACAGGTTTGTTTGATTTGTTAAATATTTTCTGTATGTACTAATATCATGAAATTTGCACAATGTCACATTTGTGCTGATGATGATGATCTCTTGTGTATGTGCCTGTGATTGCTGAAGAGGATGATGATCTGATGATGACGACAGCACACTGCCTTGACCTCCCACAACCGATAGAATAAGCTACAAAAGTATGTTGATTGGAGAATATAATTATACAAATAATGATTACATTGATTAAAATGTACTTTATACAATCTTTAGGGGACAGAGCCATTTAAAAGCTCCTGACATTATTTCAAATATGTCCCTTGCCAGTGATAGAAAACGTGTCAGTAGATTCAACATAACGAGATCCAGTGTGTGGGATAGGGCAGTCAGAGGATTTAAACGCGTCTCAAAATTCAGTGTATCAGAAATCCATGTTTGTAAAGTTCTCTGATGATGCTGGCACACTGGAAGAGGGTCTTGATACAGGTGGACCAAGAAGGGAACTTCTCAATTTACTGATGAGCTGCCTGCGGAATCGTCCCATTTTTAATGGACCACCCAATAGCAGCTTCCTGGTGTACAATTCAGTTGGTATGTTTTTAATTTGAATAGTTGTTTATGTTTTGTAAAGGAGTACCTGTTAAGTAAGGTATAATGTACATCCAGCCAGGTGTCATTGCAGAATAAAGCCCGACAGGCTGATCAGGACTCTGACGCCAAGCATAGGGCTTTTGTATCAGCCTGAGGGGCTTTATTTTGTGATGATAACCGACTGGATGTACATTATCCCGCTTATTGCATGGTTACTTCCCACATAAGTAAATAACTGGATGCAAAATATTGATTTGTCAAAATATTTTCTTAGCTGATCACAAAGCTTCCATTAAGAAATTCAAACTAAACAGACATTTAAGGGATACATTACAGTCATACCACTTATTAGATGGCTTTTTACCACAAAAGGCAGAAGAGATATTGATTTGAGATTAAATTGTTTTAAAATATTGCATTTTTATTAGCTTATCCATTACAGTGTACAAAACAAAAATCATTCTTGCAAGGAGATGAACACACCAACAAAATTACATTACAGTCAATACTGAAGTCCAATTAAATTTTCAATATAATCGATAACTATAACAGAGAAACTAGATATTTTAATATTTTATTAGCTCACCAAATGCAATTCTAAGCTACATATAGAGTATTGCACAGTTACCCGGATGAGCCTGTGTTAACAGTTTCTACCGGTTGTTATCGGGGAATAACAAACAACTAGGTGTTGTGATTGACCAATCAGAATCAAGTATTCCACAGAGCCGTGTAATAATGAAAAGTTCATCTTGATATCAAACCGTTCTATGCCGTGCATGGTGTTATTTATCAACTTTACTTTCTGTGGCAGCTGTTAGGAGTGAGTATTTCTTGGCAGGGAAAATAATTGCAGTATCAATAGTGCATGGAGGACCAGGGCCCCATTTTCTTTCAAAAGATGTGGTAAACCCACTGATCTATAATAGAGAACTGGATTGCTCAAGACGTCATGAAAGTGAAGCCATTGTGCCGCCATATTGGTATTCCCTAGTATTTCCATATTCTATTGAATTCATAGGAAATCGTACAAATTTAATGAGAAAACATCACCTAACAAGTCAGCGTTTTTAAATTTGAAGTATCTCTGTACATTCTTACAATTCAAACACCCTAGGCATGTAAACGGTTATTTTTTTAATGTCGCGAATTTCCCCTGCTTATTAAAAAGCTACATTCATTACAGTAGCGAACATCATGAACATGATAAACACCAGACGGACACGATCTCAACATATATATAACAAATGACAAAGTGCTCATTCTGAAATCTGAAGAAAGATTTATGTTTTGTATACACATGTACCTTTATTTGCCTTGTACAGTTATTCATTGTTTAATTTTGTTAGTGTTTTTATTCGTACAGTAGGCTAACTACAAATGTTTTAATGGTTTCGTTAACAACAGTCATTTTAAAGTAGGTAATGATTTAAACTTTGGTTAAATTAATTATTAATTTAGCATACATTTACATGGAAACTAATCAGTAAACGTGCGCGATCTTGGAGAGTCTGAAATAGATGGTTCTCAATCAGGACATTACAAATAGACACATCATAATTTATTCAGAGAAATAACTGACTACATACAGTACACGACATTAACTTTAATTTCAAGGATGGTAAGTTAAGCTTTTTCATTTACCACACAACCAGTCACCGAGCAATATCAGTACAGATGCTATTGTATATTAGTCCAATCAATTTCAGATACTAATACCAGATATTTTTGTTTAATATTTCCTGCATAATTATGTACATAAAGAAGTATATTTTGTTGGATCAGTTACCTGTGTCAGCAGTGCGCAGCAGACACACCCACCTAAACGATTTAAATATATCACTTATCCTGCCCAAAAAGACCATAAACATTGCCGATAACATCTGAAGTAAAAATTAATTTACATACACATAAAAACTAATCCCGTTTGACTGATTTGCTTCAAATCAGGTGATTTTAGGTCAGTGTTTTGACAGTCAGACAGTGATGCTCTCTGCCGGTAGGGAATAGTAAGATGGCGGCTCGAACACTTCCGGTGGCTTCACTGCCTGTTGGCAGTTTAGAACGCAATGAGCGATCCAGTCATTATATATAGATCAGTGGGTAAACCACATTTTAGGCCAGTCATCTTTCTGCACCACTTTAAAAGATGTCACAGATGAGGGTGTAGTGAAAGTGCTGCAAGAGGTATGGTAATAGATGTATTTTATGTAGTTAGTAAGAAGGTTACTACTGTCACCTTTACACAAGTTGGCGAGAATTGTTGGTACCCTTGGCAAATAGATCCAATAAGGCTTGAAAATAACTCTCTGCATTGTTACTCCCTTTTGATCTTTTAATTTTAAAAAAAAAAAAAAATCCACGGAACAATCTACCTTTCATTGGAGAATAAGATTTTTAAATGGGGTGAAATATCATTATGAAATAAATGTTTTTTTTTTGTTTTTTTTCCTCAAATACACGTTGGACACAATTACTGGTACCCCTTGAAATTATTTTGAGTAAAATATATCTGAAATATATTCCCATTCATATTCACAATTTTGAGCACACCAGGGTGATTATGGACATGAAATTATCCAGCCATTGTTTTCTGTTTCACAGATATATAAATAGGAGGGGAAACAAATGCCAAATTCCAAATTAATCACCCATCACAATGAGAAAAACCAAATAATATATTTCTGATATGCAGCAAAAGATAATTGAGCTTCACAAATTATAAAGTGGCTTTAAGAAAAGAGCTAGATCAATGAAAAATCCCCATTTCCACCAGCAGGGCAATAATTAAGAATTTCCAATAAACAGAAAATGTTACAAACCTGCCTGGAAGAGGATGTGTGTATATCGTCCTAATGCACGGTGAGAAGGAGAGTTTGAGTGGCCAAAGACTCTTCAAGGATCACAGCTGGAGACACAGGTTGAGTTTCGTGGTCAAAAAGCCTTTAAAATAATTATCAAACAGCAATTACATAACATGTTGTTTGGGAGGGCTTCAAGAAAAAAAATCAAGAAAAGAAAATGCTTTCACCAAAAAACAAAAAAATGCATAGAAAAACAAAAAGCTCAGAGGAAAAAGTATACACTGACAACAACATAAGCGGAAAAAAAAAGGTTATTGATATTTAATTTGTTCTACCTTGTTTTTTGCATGTATTTTATATGAGAGCGCCTGGCCCAAAATTATGGCTGCACATATTGCATGTTTCTGTGATCTCACAATGAAATTTTACTCCAACCAACTACCAATGATGATAAACAAAATCTGTGTGTGTGTGTGTGTGTGTGATTTTTAATAATTTTAATAAAGGGTAAAAATATCAATTTTCGTAGGCTAGACATCACTTTTGGCCACTACTGTAGCTTGGACATGAACTCACTGTTGTTAATTTTGTTTAATTCAGAATGCAACTACTCTGGAGTCACTACAATAATTATTTTTGTATGAAAATAAATTAAATTATGAATTGTGTTTTTTCGAAAACATAATACAGGTTGTAATGTAATATATTTATAATACATCTGTGCCCTTTTTGAAGTTTGAAAGGTAGTACATCCACTGTCATTGCGTGGATAAGCGCAAGCAATTTGTGTTCCGCTCAAGAAAGTCATTTTTGAGGTTTATTATTTAATTATGAACATAATAATTGTTCAAAATTCCATCATTTTTATTTTTTTTGTAGAACACCAGACTGAAGTGCCATTAGAGAATGCGTTGATGTTTGCTACAGGCCTGACATCACTTCCACATGCTGGGATAGCACCACAACCATGCATTGTGGCGAATACATGCACAAACACACTCAAGTTATCAATCTTAGACACATAGTCTTTTTCAGACTCGCATGGATTTTGGAGTCCAGAATTCTCCAGGTTTTGGATGTATTTAAGTCAACTGTACGTCCTCTGTATTCTCAGTTCATTATTCTTGCAATGGCACAGTGTTGCATTTTGTGTATTGCATTGTTTCAGTGTTGCATTCTGTGTATTGCATTGTTTCTTTTTTAAATAAGTTCTTCCGAGGTTGTACTCTGTAGTGTTTACTACCACAATTTTTTTTTTTTTTTTTTTTTTTTTGAATACTCTTGCTCAAGGCCTGCTGTTTCCTTCAATGTGAAGTAGAGTTGTGATGCTTCCTCCCAATTCTCTGGCCACTGTAACTGATTGTGTTCCATAGCAAATTCTAGATATTCCTGGATGTTTTTGTCACTACATAACTGCATTGTCAGCCTTGTCTCAGGAAAAGCACTTAACTCATCTTCTTCAACTGCAAAGTCTCATGATCCATACCTGCAAGAAGATAAATATCTGTGTAAATGTATTTAGCAGACAAATTTATACAATGTGACTTTTTGTAGTAGTGTATATTAAACACAATTATAATTAAATCACTGTTATGAAATGCATTTTTTTGGTGCAGATTTTTTATTTGTTGACCTGTGTGGTAGATGACACAGTTCATTTGGTACACCCCCAGGGCACATTGCAAGTCTAGAGGGCCTAATACTGTGTTTATTCCAAAGCTCTACACAATCTTTCAAATCCACCTGTAGAACATTTTGGAAGCAGAACTGAAAAAGGCATTGGTGTTCGTTACTGCCATTGAAGTGTCCTTCATTCCTCAGGTCCCTAAAAAGTTCCAACCAAAACTGAGCCCTAGAACACAAAAGCCCAGATACATCAATAACAGAATAAAATGAATCATTAAAAATTTTAATCATTTTGCATGTTATTGTTACAGATATATTAATTGAAATGTATATTACTATGTACTAGTTGCATTAGTGTAACTAAAGCATCACTTTACTGACATTTCATCAGTGCTAAAGAATATGAAACAATCACGAACCTTGCTTTTCTGAAGCTGGACCACCAAGATTCAATGTGTTGATTGTTCATTGTTGTACCGTACGTGTGACTTCTTGATCCAAGCCAGCATAGTAGTCTGAATGATGATGACGGAGAGCGCACTGCATTGCTGCCAATGTACCATTTTCCGTTCCACAGTCAGTTCGTAGTCTCATAGGTACGACACCAACACAAGTAATGAAGTTGTGCAATAACAGCAGGTTCATTGTTAGTAGACCCACAAGTAAGCCAGAGGATATGTCTCGAAAAACCGTCAATGCATCCTGATATGCCGAAACCAAATGGCTTTAGTTTATCATAACCATCAACATGCCACAGATAGTTTGGTCCCATGAAGTGATATGTGCGTCAAACAAATCTACGACGTGTCCTTTATTCTGTCCTTGTGGGTTAGGTTCTTGAAGCAATCGCATAACATCATCACATTTAACACACAATCTGTGTTTCTGCACAAGTTCTAACCACATTGTCCGGTAGCCGAACAACTGTCCAGGTCCACGCAGCTCTGCTCTTATTGCATTCCTTATCAGGGCCGTGCAGGGACCTTAGGAGGGGCAGGTGCTCAAAGTATAAAAGGGGCACATGGAGCACGTCTTTTAATAGGGCTGTGCTCCTTGCTGAGACATGTATCGAAACGGATGCTTCTGTACTGATAGCAGAAAATGCCATGACACAGTTTTGAATAAGAAACACAGAACAGAAAAGACCATTTTAAGTTTAAAAGTTAAATAAATATTTCTTTGCACCTCTTAATCTCTCTGAAAATAGAAACGGAATTTAATTAGGCCTATTATTATTATTATTGAATTTACAGGGTATGGTGGTTTTGCTGTTGTAAACACTACTGTTGTTGTTGTAGAAAAAATATTTATGTCTTATTTAAAATAGAATCATATTGTAATCCTGTTCTGAATTTATTCTTTTTTTTTATTTTAATGATGATAAAAACAGGATTGATAAGTAGCCTATAAATCAGAGGATGAGAAAATCAGTATAAGCCTGTTTTATCAGGGTTGTGATAATTATTTTTAAGGCACACTAGTTTTTAAAATAAATACTGTAATAAAAAAAGTTCAAAGTAATAGTTTTTAGTCAGATAACATAAAAAGACAAGATCCCTCGATGCCTTTTAAACTTTTCCCAATCAAACAGCAAGAACATTAGAGAACAGGCACCTTTGTTTATATTGCTGTGTAGAACCTTAGCTGCATTTTTAATATTTAATTTTAAATAAATGTAATTTTGTCCCCTGCACTTTATATGGGCTGGTGTGTTCAAGTAGAGGTTTCTAGATTTAACTTCAAAGAGACAGTATCTTATCTATAGTCTATGCATTACCTGACGTGTTATTCGTAATCCAAATTAGGATAAGTGAATATCTGGGGCAGTTTATGTTTTAGTTCAAACTCAAGCCGGAGGGCGCTCTCGTGCAAAAGTCCAAAACAGACTCATAGCAGGAATGACTTATTGCATGCAGTGTTGCAACTTAGCAAAAGCACCTGCAAAAAATGTAAGCTATTTGTTAAAATTATTTGCATTTTTTTAAGCAAAGCTTTTGATAAAGTGACTCGAGCCATAAAAAGGCAAACACAATTGCCATCTAAATTACCAAAATGAGGAAACAAAAGATTGCCTAGCATTACACACTCACTGAATTAAGTTAGCCTGCTATTTGCATTGTTTCAATTAAGATAATGTGTTATTGAATAATTGTTAGATTTATGTACACCTTAGTTATGTCGCTGCGATTTTTGATCAGTTAGTACACTGTAAAGAAAAATATTGAGAAAAATGTAAAAAGTTACAATAATATTTTCCAGGAACAGTATGTTTTATCCATTATCATTATCTGTTGTAACCGCTGGCACAGCCGCGAAACGCAACATACATATGGGTGTCATCGTTAAAATGCAGATAAAAACCTGTGAAAAATCAATATGGAAAATTTCTTCATATTAACATAGTAGATTTTGCTCTATTTTTACAGACTTTTCTTTCTTTTAACTACTAATACACTGCTTCAAACTATAATTGTTCAGAATGTGTAGTTTAACTAGTTTACTAGCTAATAAAAAAACTTAAATTGTAATTGTTCAAAAATGTGTAAATGTTCAATAATTCAATGTTGTATTTAAAAATACAGTTATTTATATTTTGAAATTATATAATGTATTTATATTATTTTATGAACAAATCTAAATTAACATATACAATTTTTTTTTTTTTGCTGAGATTTGATGTAGTGACATTTTTGCATTAGCAACTTATAGCAACAAATCGACCTTCCTTTAGCAACATTCCCTGAAAATTAGTTGGCAACACTGATGACATGCAGGAAACCCTAATATGGACAAAAGCATCCGGCTATCGCTGTAGCTGAGCTGAATAAAAAGCAGAAAAAAACGTGAAGACAATAAACACACAGGACCCCGAGTGCAGAAAATAGATAGTTTATGTTTGTTTTTTTCAAGTTATCCAGTCCAGGTAATAAATAAACTTTATGAATAATGCAGTACTGATTGACATATCATTTAGTAGCCTATATAAACTATACATTTCCTGCCTTATTCTGTGATAAAAGTGAGGAAAAGGTGCCCGTAGTAATCTTTATAAAGCAATCATAAAATTGTCATTTGGAAAATATTGAACAAAAATATTATAGCCCCTTGCTGCAGCTAACCTTACTTCCACAGGCTACAAACAGCAATATAAACAACAGCTGTGCACGCTCTCTTCACGCAGTTCTTGTATAATAAAAATAATAATTTAATAATATAAGTATACAAGCACACCGCTCCGCTGAGAACTCCACTTACCGGTAGCCGCGGACGTTATGAAGGCATCCTGTGCTACATTACATTAAAGGTGTCTGAACATGAGGGATAACCCTTGATGAGATCGTCAGGTGAAAGGTCATTATGTGGATCATTTTATTTATGGCTAAATTAATATTTGTTAATTTTACTAATAGTTAGATTGGGCAGTTCTTCACAAAATTGGTGTTTAATTTAAAAAAATAATAATTGCCTTGACAAAAGGGCACTTTAGTTTGGGCATCAAGGGGAAAAGGGGCAAGTGCTCAAGCACCCGTCGCACCCCATGGCATGTGGCCTTTTCCTTATAATTGTTAATGGTGAATCAGTTTTTTTCTTCTAAACATACCTGCATGCATCCTTCTGTGTTTTTAGAGAGCACAGGTGATCTTTTGCCATGGTAACGTTACAGGATAGTTCACACCAAGACTTAATTATTACTCAGGGGCCTCATGTCGTTCTAAACCCGGAACACAAATTAAGATATTTTTGATGCTTTCCGAGAGCTCTCTGACCCTCCCATAAACAGAAATGTAATTACCACACTCAAGGTGGGCCGGCGGAACGTAGCAATGAGATCTTGTTAAAATATCCATGGTGACATCGGGAGCTTCGACCATAATTTTATGAAGTAAAATAACGTGAACCGCTTATGTTCACCACTGAACATAAACAGGTGCATATATATTCTGTGTCGCACAGCTGCCCCGCGGGTGACACGCGACACAAATAGCATATGCTTTTACGATTCAGTGGATACTCTCCAAAATGGCGCTACGGTGAATCGGAGGAGACGAATTGTTGAATAATGTCGTTATTTTTGTTTTCTTTGTGCACGAAAAGTATTCTCATAGCTTCATTAAAATTATGGTTGAACCCCTGATGTGGATTATTTTACCGATCTCCTTGCTACGTTTCTGGACCTTGATCGTGGTAATTACATTGCTGTCTATGGGAGGGTCAGAGAGCTCTCAGAATTAATCAAAAATATCTTACTTTGTGTTCCGAAGATGAACTGAGGTCTTACAGGTTTAGAACGACATGCGGGTGAGTAATTAATGACAGAATTTTCATTTTTGGGTGAATTAACCCTTTAACAGCATGTCCATAATCACGGCATGTGAATGTCCTTCCTCAAAGTAGTGTTGAATGAATTCCATTTTCTCCTTTCTTGCCAATTTAAGTTATGCAGAATAAAGAAGTTATACAAGTTTGGAAGGACATGGTATTGAGTAAATGAAGACAGAATGAATTATATCAATGGCATAATTTGCTAGCTTGCTTATTTTGCCAAATACACTTGATCTGTTAAGTTCACATGTCGTACTAACAAGAATCTATGCTTCAAACCACTGGTCAAGAGCTGCAGTTCCAACCATACAACTTTGCGATGCAGTGTTCGTTGGAAACACAGAACCCATTGAACTATGTTGGTGACCAGTGGTGCCTGCATCTCTACTGCTGTATGCACTGTGTGTACTATGGGTGACCATGATTTCACAAAGTACAACATGTTCCTGGATCAACATCCTTGTTGATCCTGGAACAACCTTCCACTTAACCATCAGAATTGGGGATACCTTTTCAGAAAGTATCGTTTAGTCGTTACGATCAGGGTTAGGTGCTTCTACACCCTTGTAAATGAGCTATCATTTCACACTGATTTTAGGAATAAATTATGGGTAGGTTTAGGTTTAGGGGTAGGGTTTAGTCTATATTTTTGGACATTAATGTTGATCCAGGATCAACAAATGATGTTGATCCAGGAACATGTCTCGCTTGACAAAATCACGGTGACCGTGTACCATGAGTGCTCTGATCCGAGAAACATTTTCCCTGAAAATATTTTAGCAGTTATTACCTTTTTGTGTGCCGTATTTCTGTCGAATGAACCAGCGATGCCAATCATTTGTGATATAATCATTCTTTGGAGTCAGTTCTCTCTTTTCAATGAACTGGCTGAATGCATTTGGACTGCCCTTTCACTGAACCAGCCTTCCCCTGGCCCCTTCCCCTGGTATGAAATTAATGGGGGCTTGAGGCAAAAATGCCACCAAACTGGACAAAAATGCCCCTGCTCAGTTAAACTAAATCTATTAGAGCTGTCGCAAATAAAGTGAAAATTAAATGAAAAGTGTTGATTACATTACATTTAGATCTGCTCATATCGCATCATATTTCTTTTTATGCGTTTTTGCAGTGTTGCACATCATAACCAATCACACACGATTCTGTTGAGTTTATGAATGCAATGGCCAATCAGAAGCGTTCAGATGAGTCATCGCTGAAACGCAGGTGTTTTGTTCAGTGCACGGGCTCGCTGACTATATTCTGCTCAACAAAATGCAGATGTACGTATGATGTAAGTATGAGATTCATTTCACAGTGTAGACAACTTCATTGATAGTGCTTAAACTCGCACTAAACTGTAGTCAGTGATAATGTGATAAATAATGTAAATGTACTTTGCTCGCTTTCGGCATATAATTTATTCGCTGTTTGAATAACCGTGGATATTTAACAAAACAATCAAATAATTAGTAACTTACAATGTGTTTATTAAACTGTTATCACATTAAATATAAATTCAGTCGTATTAAAATATTTTATGACATGGCACCCGTACTTGCCTAAAAAGCGGTCATTCACACCGAATTGTTTTTTTTGTACCCACACTGTTTTTAGCAGGTCCGTTTCCTATGTGTAACTCGATGGAGTCTTTGCACCAGGTCGGGGGGGGGTGCTTTTGCTGATTTCAGGGTTAAAATATTTTTTGTACATGTCTGTGCGTACCCTCAGCTGAAATCCTGCAGGCTCCTCTGTTGGTGACATTGTGACCATAGTTGGCTAACAATGCTTTCGGGAAATGCACCCCATGCATATTGACCAAACAGGTTGTACAAGAATGTGTTCAGTGGTCCAGACCAGAATATGTTAGCATGTTCAACCATAATTAATCATATTCACATCACATCATATATTTCTCTCGCAAACTGATTATATTAAAATTCACAATGTCCAGGTAATTGTTTAAACATATATATTTCACTCAACTGAACTTTTTTTTATCAGTTTTCAAGTAAGGTGTGGTGCTGAGGGATGCACAGAGGGAAGTCTCCAGCCATTTATTTTGATATGGGGATTTGCAATGGGAACATGGGTTTGAATTGCTGATAGTCAGAGAGAGCTGAGAGCTCAGCAAATGCAAAATAAACTGTTATCAAAATTGAATGCTCCAGTAGTTTTTTTTTATTAAAAGTTTTGATTAATTTTACAAAAGCAGACCATGCTGTTTGAGCATGCATTACACTTGTGGGGGAGCTGACAGAATGAAGAATACATTAAGAAAGAGATGACAAAATGCCCAGTGCTTAAAACGAGAAAGTGTTTGTGTGTCTTCATTATATGTATGAGAGAAGATGAGAGAACCCTCTGAGCCGGACATCATTTGACAATGTTGTCATGGCAACTATATGAAGCCCTTCAATCAATATGGAAGGGCACCTGGAGTGCAGTGATAAGAAAAGACTAATCATCTGCAATTATTTCAAAAATTACTTTTAGAAATAAGTTCCTGAAATTAAATGTCATACCTAAAGAATTAGCTCTCAAAATATCATACTGTGAATGAACAGACATGTAAAAACAGCTGAACAGTGTGTGTGTGTGTCTGTGTGGCCTAACTGCTACCCTAAAGAAACACCCTGAAACCTATTGTTATGGCAACAAAACTAAGGCAAGAACAGTATGCTCCAAACAGTTGCATGTATGACTTTCTTTCCTCCATGGAACAAAAAAAAAGATATTTGGAGAAAATTCTGTCCATAAAATTTAAATTCAATGGTAACCAAAACCTTTTGGTTGAAGTATAGATGAACTGGCTATAACCAAAACTTTTAGGTTACCAACATTCTTCAAAATATCTCAGTGTTCCACTAAATAAAACGGCATGAGTTTGGAACAGCATGAGAGTGAGTATAATCATTTTAGGAGAATTATCCTTTAAAATCTTTGAACTCTGTATAACGGTATAGGTGATCAAGGATAAATTTTTTTTTTTTTTAGTTGTGCTCATTTTTTTTCTGAAAATGTTCAGGCTAATATTGACATATTAGCACCCATTCCCCGTGGTGGGTGTACTCTTAAAATGGTTCTTAGCGAGATTGGACAATAAAGTTATATGCATAGCATCCTTGCTGTATACAGTCCTGTGAAAAAGAAAGGACATCCTATTGAATTCCATGGTTTTCCATATCAGGACATAATAAAAATCATCTGGTCCTTTTTGTGTTTTTTTTTTGGCAAGTCTTAAAATTTGAAAATAAAACCTCAGATGAACAACAACACATGACATATCACACTGTCTTATTATTTGTTTAGAAAAAATAAAACCAAAATGGAAAAGCCATGGGTGACAACGAAGATAAAACGTCTCGGTTACTTATGTAACCATGGTTCCCTGAGGGGAACGAGACACTGCGTCCTCTAGGGGTTGCTATGGGGAATGCATCGTCGTGACCCGTGTCTGAAGCCTACATTGAAAAAACACCAACTTGTTTGGCCGGCGACAGCCATGACGTCACTACCGTCGCGACTAGTACAAAATAGGCGCCGGTAGCGCACATCATCACTTCTTCGTCTGAAGCTTGTGTCCGCAGCATGGCACAAAAACTAGAGAGCAGTGTCTCGTTCCCCTCAGTGAACCATGGTTACATAAGTAACCCGAAACGTTCCCTTTCGTGGAACTTCGAACTGCGTCCTCTAGGGGTCGCTATGGGGAACGGTATACCCACGCCGCCATGCTGAGGGGAGTGCAAGCCAGAACCATGGCGAGCCACTAAGTACCAACTACACCATATCGCTATGGGAGTTGCCCCTGTCCTGGACTTAGACGGCTGTCAGTGACATTACTCCCTACGGCCAGAAGCCTAGGCTGCCAAGGGACATTACTAGAGCCTCACAGTGTGCAGGTCCCACTGGGACAAGATTGGTAGTAGAACCCAGGCTACCAATAGTCTAACACGGGAGTCAGTCTCTCGAGATTGATCTCTGGTGTAATGAGGGCGGCTGGCTTGGTGCCCAGAACTGTGGGACGGCAGGGGCCCCCGTACCAGCTGTTCCATAAAAAGCCTCCTCGGAGGTGGCGGCAGGGCCTAGAATCATGAAGGATTCCTTTATGGGAATACGACCAAGAGCCTACTTATTTGATCAATTACTAGTCTTGGCCTGTCACTCAGGGCTACCTCACTTTGCAGAAGGACCTGTCTCAACAGGCCTCTAGTGGAAACACCTGTCAGAGCAGGTATTCGGGGATACCATGATGAGTGGGTCCCAGGCGGAACCGGGGTTTTTAGACCACTCAGAAAAAGAGAACGAATCTGTGCGCGTAACTCTTACCATATAGTATTTTAGAGAAGTGGGCAAAGTAGAATGTGCGCACTTACCACTTTCGTGGAATTTAAGAAAAGTGGGCAAAGATACCGTGCCCACTTACCACCATGTGGATTTTAGAATGTCCATATGTAGATGGATACAACCGTTCTGGGGGGTTCTCGTGGCACTTCTGGAGGGTAGCCTATAGATGGAGCTCTGAGTAGTCATAAGTCTCACCTACGGCTATCACGCTGGCTTGGCTAGCCGCGAACCTGTAGCTGAGGGGGCAGACATCCATTCAGCGGGAGCTCGAACTACAGCATGTTCCATTGGTGGAACAGCTAGCAGTTATCAACTGGGGGAGCAACACGCCCAGTCCTCACCGAGAAGGGGACTCGACCCGCACCACGTTCCAACTAGCGGAACTGTCTCCCATATCCGGTGACCCTTTTCCTGAAAGGGAGCATCTGCTCAACATTAACCACGAGGACAGAGCCCATGGAGCGGGACTCAACTTCCTCGGAGAAAGGTGATCTGCTCGCCAGACGACAACCCTCTTAGTACCCTTGATTATTGAGAGGGGGGCAGTGCATCCTAGTGCGTCGATACGAGGACACACTGGGGTTGAGAGGACCCAGTGAAATCGGGTGTCTAACAATCTCTGTAAAAACAGGGACAAAGTCCGAACAACGGCGGGATATGTCGCCCTCACCGTTAATGATGTTTTTCGAGGAGTGGGCAAGTAAGAAGCGGGTTGGGCCACCTACCGATTCGTGGGTTGGGGGTTTAAGAGAAGTGTGCAAATCAGGAGCGTGCACAACCATCCCACCAGGGTGGAAATTTTAGAACGTGGCAAAGCCTCATGCCCACCCAACCACTTACGTGGAATTTTAGAACAGTTGAAAGGGCTAGCGTGCAACACTTACCACTGCAGGGTGGAGGGTTAGAAGGGTGCAAGTAGGATGATCACTGGGTGGCTACCATAATCCTTGGATTTTCTTAGGGTTCTATTGTCAACCGGACGTAATGGCCGGTTGGGAACAGCAGCTCCAGCCCCCTCCTCAGAGGTGAGGGGAGTGATGTCTCCAAGGTGTGTCGACCAAGACACACTATTTGAGTGGGACCTAGGGTACCGGGGTGTTACCCCACTCTGAACAAAGGGAAAGAAACAGTAAACACCCATTTTAGAGAAATTGGCAAAGAATCCCGTGCCCATTTACCACCTCAGTGGAATTTTAGAAAATTGGCAAAGCAACAACGTGCCCATCTACCAGCTATGTGGATTTTAGAAAAAAAATGCGCAAAGCTTCACGTGCACATCTACCACTCATGTGGATTTGGAGAAATGCCCAAAGCCTTGCTTTACGTGGACATTTAACATATTATCTGGAATTTAAGTTCATGAAAACCCGACCATATCGGCCCGCCGGAAGAGGCCAGCTCGCACATCTCAGTAGTGATGGGAGCCCAGCCTAGGACAGCTTACACAGGAGGATCCAGGTGATGCCCCCGTACCTCCCGTTCGTTACCTCAGCAAGAAGGAGTACGCCGGTGGGGGGCCAGAGGAGCCGGCGGCTGTGGCGGGGTGTTAGACCAAAGCACTCGGAGGGCTGTGTGCCCCGTCGCGGGGGGGTGCCTTGGCAGCGTCGCACCGGTGGGGCCTGAGTTGGGTTCACGAAGGCTCCCCACTGATGTGGCCGGGTTTGTCTCGGGGGGCCGCTGATCCAGGAGTTATGATCCTAGCCCGGCTTTGTCTTACCGGCTTGAACATACAGTGGGTAGGAAAGTATCAGACCCCTTAAAATTTTTCACGGGGGGGTTGGTGTCTTTTTATTGCAGCCATTTGCTAAAATCATTAAAGTAAATTTTTTTCCTCCTTAATGTACACCCAGCACCCCATATTGACAGAAAAAAAAAAAACAGAATTTTTTGACATTTTTGCAGATTTATAAAAAAGAAAAACTGAAATATCACATGGTCCTAAGTATTTCAGACCCTTTGCTCAGTATTTTTTTTTTTTTTTTTTAGTAAGCAGCACCCTTTTGATCTAATACAGCCTTGAGTCTTTTTGGGAAAGATGCAACACCTGTTTTTCACACCTGGATTTGGGGATCTTCTGCCATTGCTCCTTGCAGATCCTCTCCATTTCTGTCAGGTTGGATGGTAAACGTTGATGGACAGTCATTTTTAGGTCTCTCCAGAGATGCTTAATTGGGTTTAAGTCAGGGCTCTGGTTGGGTCATTCAAGAACAGTCACAGAGTTGTTTGTGAAGCCACTCCTTCGTTATTTTAAATGTGTGCTTATGGTCATTGTCTTGTTGGAAGGTAAACCTCGGGATGGGGGGGGGGGGGGTTGCCCAGTCTGAGGTCCTTAGCACTCTGGAGAAGGTTTTTGTCCATGATATCCCTGTACTTGGCCGCATTCAGCTTTCCCTCGATTGCAACCAGTCGTCTTTTCCCTGCAGCTGAAAAACACCCCCACAGTATGATGCTGCCACCACCCTGCTTCACTGTTGGGACTGTATTAGACAGGTGATGAGCAGTGCCTGGTTTTCTCCACACATACCGCTTAGAGTTAAGGCCAAAAAGTTATATCTTGGTCTCATCAGACCAGAGATACTTATTTCTCACCATCTTGGAGTCCTTCAGGTTGTTTTTTTTTTTTATAAGCAAACTCCAATGCTGGCTTTCATTTGTTCTTGCACTGAAAGAAGGCTTCCGTCGTGCCCTCTTGCCATAAAGCCACCGCTGGTGGATGGGGCTGCAGTGATGGTTGACCTGTCTCCCATTTCCTCCTTTTTCTCACCATCTCCGACTGCATCTCTTGAGCTCACCACAGTGGATCTTTGGGGTTCTCTTTACCTCTCACCACAAGGGCTCCTTCCTCTCCCGAGTAGCCTCAGTTTGTTTGGCCGGACGGCCAGTTCTAGGAAGGGTTTTGGTCATCCCAAACGTCTTCCATTTATGGAATGGAGGCCACTGTGCTCTTGGGGACCTTAAGTGCAGCAGAAATTTTTTTGAAAACCTTGGCCAGATCTGTCCCTTGCCACAATTCTGTCTCTGAGCTCTTCAGGCAGTTCCTTTGACCTCATGATCTCATTTGCTCTGACATGCACTGTGAGTTGTAAGGTCTTATATAGACAGGTGTGCGGCTTTCCTAATCAAGTTTAATCAGTATAATCAAACACAGCTGGATCAAATGAAGGTGTAGAACCATCTCAAGGATGATCAGGATAAATGGACAGCACTTGAGTTAAATATATGAGTTTCACAGCAAAGGGTCTGAATACTTAGGGACCATGTGATATTTCAGTTTTTCTTTTTTAATAAATGAATAAAAAAAAGTCAACAATTCTGTGTTTTTCTGTTATTTTTTTCCCTTCATTAATGTACACACAGCACCCCATGCTGTGTGTACATTAATGAGGGAAAAAATTACCTTTACAATGATTTTAGCAAATGGCTGCAATTATAACAAAGAGTGAAAAATTTAAGGGTTCTGAATACTTTCCGTATCCACTGTCTGTCGACGAGGTGACACCCTACTGCAAAGTAGAGCACCTGGCCCTTCTGAGCCCAGCAACGGCACCTCATTGAGGGCGTCTAGCAAGGGACAAAAACCGCACAGGTCCCGGGAAACACTGCACGGAACTATAGAAGGTTACACCACCACAGCCATCTCGTCGTCTCGATATTACAGATATACAAATATATTTTGGACGTACTCACCCCCTGACTTCTGTGCTGGGAAGCTCTGCTTCACGTGAGGCTCTTTCTGACCGGATCATCCGCTGCAGGTAACTTTATACATTTTTTAAGCATTACCACCTCAGTCTCTCATTAGTATACACTCTCATGATATATGGATCATACTCACCCACCACGAGTCTTGTTGCCGGGGCTCTGTCCGGGGATTTTTTTTTTTGACCGGACCATCAGTCAGGCGGTTTCTATGATCTGGCCATAGAACCACCAAAAATATCATGAGCCCAGTAGGAGATTGTTTGAAAAATGTTTTACAGCTAACCTCTGTCAGCTGGAGATGGTGGTCATAAAAGGGAATTGGAAAAAAGGGGAGGACAGGGTAGATGTTGCATCCCCTGCGGGAGAGAGTGAATACCTAGGTATTACTCTGACCCGGACGAAAGTGCTGGCGTCTTGCCCAGGTCTCACCCCTCGGGTTCGCCTGCCTCCCCTTGACCCGAATACTTCCTACCCCCACCCACAGTTGGAGGCGGGGCGCGAGTCGCGACACCAGCCCTCTGTGCCCGTCTCTGACCCTCAAACCGAGACGGGCCAGGACCCCAGGGTTGTTCGGGCTCAGACCTGGACCATCGTGGAATGAAGGATTTGAAGGCCGCCGAGCGTGCATTCGCCTCCCTGAACTTTGGTGAACCACCGTCCCTCAAACTGAGTTTCCTAAAAACTTTCAGAGGGCTAAACCGGTGCAATCGGAAGAAAATCCCCTTTCTTTTTCATACCTCGATGGTCCGCAAGTTCACGCCCGCACCTCAACTGCCGTATCCGCTCACCACCATAGCGCCCATCGCGTCTGCCCTGGCAGAGGCTATCCCTGCTTAGTACACTGAGGGCCAAGTCTGTGGTGCCCGCAGCTCAGCCGTTTTCACCAGGAAAGGCACCTGCCCTCCTCCAGGCCTTCAGCAGTCAGACCTGGTATGCCTGAGCCCGCACATCGTGTGCACGAAGCCACAGCCCTGCCTGCCTGCTGCGTAAAATGGGGGGGCCTGTTGCCGTTCGTGCGAGATGTGGCTTGAAGGGGCACGAATGGCAAGGAGGGAGTTTTGAGAGACAATGTCTCACCCATAGAGAGATAGCTAACCAGCGTCTCTCTATAGGGGCATCTTCACATAACTGCTTTCGCGCATTGACGTGGCGATGTTTTGCATAACTCGTATGCTGAGCCCGATATATGCGTGAGGAAAACGGCCTCTTCCATTCCTTCTCGATCTCAGTGTGGAGATCAGGAAGGAAAGGAAGGCTCACTTGAGCTGGAGGTCTATGGTCAGAGAGATAACGTTCGTCGAGGCGACCTCGTGACGTCACCTCCTTGGCTCGTTTCCACGGTAATTTGAGCCTTGCCGTGGCCCGATCCATCACCTCTAGCAGCTCATCATACGCAGGGCAGGTGGGTTGGGAAAGCTCAGCCTCAGCTTCTTCAATCTCCACATCCATTTCCTGCTCTTGTTTGGGCTGGGCCCAACTGAGCACTGGCCCCTGGATCAGATGATATTAGAGAGAGGATATCATTGTCCAGCGGCTGTCACTCGCCCGACGCCGATGCGCGGAAGAGGAAAACCCCCCCTTCAGCCTCATCGGCTAGGTCCACCTGAGATCCCCACGAGCTCATTCTCCTCCGTGCCTCCGCCTCCGTCGGAGGGGGGGGGGGAGGGGGGGTTGTCCTGAGCCCTGAAACATCTGGTTGTTCCCTCTCCACCAATCCACTCGAGGAGAGAGATAAACGAGAACGGAGCTTTTTCAGCGAAAAACTCTCACAGTGCACGCAGATTGCCCCCTCGAGGACATCGTGTGCGTGCTCCTCGCCCAAACAAACATCGCATAGATCGTGTGAATCATCGGGTTTCAGAAACCGCTGACACGGATGTACACACTTTCTAAACGCTCCGCTAGTGCTCGCCATAGTAGGAAAAGAAAAAGCTCTTACTTTGCTTTTTGGAATGCACGCTTCAAACAGCATGGTCAGTGAGGGGGTGGGATACGAAGGGAAATTTTTGGTTTGGTGCTGCTACCTATTTTGTCTTTCGCGACGGTAGTGACGTCCTGGCTGTCTCGGCCAAACAAGTGGTGTTTTTTGTCAATGTTATTGGCTGCAAGACACTGTGCACACGCGGACGTTTCCCCATAGCGTCCCCTAGAGGACGTAGTTCGAAGTTCCACGAAAGGGAACTTATGATTCAGTTGCTTGTAGATCCACTTTTAGCAGCAATAACTTGAAGTCATTTTCTGTATGACTTTATCAATCTCTCACATTGTTCTGGAGGAATTTTGTGGGAGGTTCCCACTTTTCGAGTACAACGTTGCGCCCAGATTTTTATTGAGTTTGTGGGCATTGTTTTATGCACAGTCTCTCTTTCACAGCATTTTCAGTCAGGATGAGTCTGGACGTAACGGGGGTGTGGGCTAGGTGGTGATACCCGGTGGTGTTCTTTTTTGTTTTGTAAATGTGTTGCTGGGTGTCCTTGGGTAGTTGTCCTGTTGCTAACCCTTTTTGGCCAAGCTTTTCTGTCGGAATGTTGGCCTCACATTTGATCTAAGTCTTTGAAATATAGAGAGATTTCATGTTCTAGGCTAACTCTGAGTGGTGAGGTGCCCAGGACCTGTGGGTAATAACACAAAACAAGCCTAAAATCCTCACCCCTCCCCACCAGCATGCTGACTTTTGGTATGAGGTGTTTGTGCTGATGTGCTCTTTTGGCTTTCACCAAATGTGGTACTGTGCATTATGGCTAAAAACATCTCCACTATTCCTTGGGACTTCCCCCCTCCTGGGAATATGCTTTCTGTCTTGAAGGGCTTTCCACTTGTGAATAATCTTCCTCACTGGAAAAGATGGACTTCAAATTATTTGGAAATGGCAGTGTTACTCTTCCCAGATTGATGGCAGCAACAGTTGCTTCTCTAAGATCATTGATGATTTCTTTCCTCTTTGGCATTGTGTTAACACACCTGAAGGCTCCAGACCATCAAACTGCCAAAACTTCTGCTTTTATCGAGCTGCTCACACTTGCTGATGATCAGTTAAACAAAAACGTATTTATCAGTGCCTGAAACCATATTTATACCTTTAAAAATTTTTCGCATTTTGTTTGGACAAGTTTTTTAGTTGATAAGGCAAAACACACAAGATATAGTACCTTTAATGCCATGTAGATGGCAATATTGCTACTTTTGTAGCAGAAATAAACTGCTGCAGAAAAAGTTAGGTGTCATGCAAAATGTAATGTGTAACTGCAATACTCATTTCAAATGTGGTGGAGTAAAGAGTACAGATGCTTATTAAAAAATGTAGTGAAGTAGAGAATAAAAGTTGCTAATACCGCAGTAAAACTACAAAGTAGCCACAAAGATACACACGTACAGTAACTAATTACATTTACTGAAATACTTTACACCTCTGCTGATACCACCATAATGCTTTGTAAGTAAAATATTATTTATATAGCACCTTATTAAAACAGCAACATGCTTTACAATTAATTAAAGTGCAATAAAAGCATTAGTTTGTTATATTTTTTTGCTGAGATGAGGCAAAGATGAACTGCCTATTTGAACACCTTGGCAGTACTGTGTGTGTGCATGTGCAGAGATAAAGCCAGTAAGGCTAAATAATGTATGCATGCTTTTACTTTACTGTTGAGTATAGTGTATCTGTCTGTTGGTATGCATATATATATATATGTGTGTGTGTGTGTGTGTGTGTGTGTGTGTGTTCATTTTCAGCTCCTATGTCTCATTATATCACTCAGCTATTGTCACCTTTTGTGATTAACTGAATTAAGAAGCGAAACATGTAAAGTCAGCCAAAAATAGTCAATTTTTTTTCAGAGACAGACATGAAATAACAAACAGATGAATTCAATGAAAACTGCCCCACTTTGTGCATTATATTTCAGTGCAAATGCTGGCATCTTATTTACTGCCACCCAACTGGATTTCTTTATAATTGATGTTTCGAGGTCTCGAAAAAAGAGGTTACCAGTGTAAATCCGTTTAAAAGTGTTGATGCAATGTATTTTGTCAATGTCATTTAATTTTAAAAATTAAATAACGAGTCACCAACACACTTTCCTTTAGCTCTGCCTCTCAGAATTATTGCCTTTCTCATTTATTCAACACCACCGAATACATGATGATGTGTTAAGTGACTATTAGTAATTCAATTCTACAGTAGGGGTGCAATAGCAGTGAGCCTAAGGCATAACAGCATTACAACTATTAAAATAACATCTGTAGAGTAATTCTGATGGTTACACAAGCTTTCATTTCTCTCCCTCTGACTAGAACTACATTTTGGCTCAGAAAAGAAGCATGTCAGTTTTTATATAACAGGGGGTGGCCATTTGCGTTGATGTTCACATATAGCTTATAGTGCACACTGTGCACATGTATAGTGCACATGGTTTTGCAAAGATTTTGCCATCTAAGAAAAATTTCAAGACTCGTAAAAAAATGATTTTAAAATTATTTTTCTTGGATCTTTGAGGTCTTTTAGTGTAACATGCAAGACACTGCCCAATTAATTGTCATTGCTATAAGTCTTATCCTCAAAAGAAGTCTGAAATGATAACTTTCAGGCCTAATAAAAACAATAAGAGCTCAGAAATTGACCTATGTTAAAAAAATTATAGGATTAGTTAAACAATATTAACTATACGTTAATGTAATGTATACGCTAAAATATATTTATATATACATTACAAAATATATGACATACAAAATATGCAACAAATATAAAAAATATTATTTTAAATTGTAATTGTATAATGTCTATAATTGAATACAATGTAATTATAATTATGAGTTTAATAATTATTAATTATGAAAACATTCAGACCATGATAGTGAAATAGTCTCCATCCATTTTTTTTTTTTGCCGTTCTGATGTGAAAATTCATACAAATTGAATGAATTTCTTGTCTGCAGCTTATTTACAATTGCTGATAGATCAGAGTATGTTATGACATCATCCTTCAAAAACAAATTGTCATGCAAGTTTTGGTGTTGCACAAAAGAAAATTACCCTTGAGCCATTCCCATAAATAAAATTGTGTAAATAACAAATTCTAGCATCCAATCCTCAATTGTTTCTTGCAATGTGAAAATGTAGCTGTTAGCCTGTTTCTCCACTAAGGACACTTCTCTGTCAGACAGCAGATGGATCTTTCTGAATCATCACTTTCACACACACACACACACACACACCACGACAATCCACACACAACACACCAATCCCACACACATACACACACATGCACACCATACACACACACACCAATGTAAGCTTGGACTCTTCATTACTGTGTCAGTCATTCATAAAAGCATATGCTCTGTAGGATAAATCTTCAGAGATTCAAATAAGTCATAATTTTAAGAGGCATATTGATATTGTCATATTGCGTGTGGTTTTGAGGCATATGGTTAACCTTTTCTCAAAGGCAAGTGTGGCAGCTATCAACATAGCGATAAACACCAGTTTCACTACAGTGAACACATCTACCTGCATCCCTTTTCAGTGCTAGGTGCTTCACATCTCCTCTGAAGCTCTCTCATCAGCTGGGACTGATCTGCAATCAAGCACCCGAAGGGCACTTCTGTCTCACTCTCTGCTCTGTTTTAGCAGGGGCTCATCTAACCTTATTATTTATGCGTCTCCTAATACTTTCGTTATATCCATTCCCCTAAAGCCATTTTTTCTTCATATGTTGTTTTATTTATTTATTTAATAAACAAAGTAATACTATTACTTTGCTAATACGTAATAATATAATATAATTAATTATTATTATGGTTATTATTACTATCTATTATTATTAAAAGACTGTAATTTAGAAATGCTCTTCAAAAGAACAATAACACAACCACAATATTATAATAATATTTGTATTATTATTATAGAAGAACATTTTAATAAAATGTATTAAGTCAGTGTTATCTCTGTGAACAAAACATGGGAAGTACAATATGTGAAATTGTTTTCCATCTTTTACTTGAGCTTGAGTGTCTTGTAGATGATAGAAACATCAAAGCCTTTGCATAAAATTATATGAAATGGAACAAGGAAGCAAGAATGCAAAGATGGTAACAAAGCAGAGAGATGATTAGAAGTATAGACTGCAATGCATTTTTCACTGTAATGTCAGCAACAGCAATGTTGAAAGATATCATTTATCTTCTGCCTGCTCTGATTATATGTGACTGACAGTTTCTCTCTGGTCTACCCAATTTCTTGGGCTTTGGACTCAGAGTCTAGCCAGACATCACACATGAGATAATCTTTGATAGAGAGCTGAAACTCCTTCTGATTCAGTTTTAGTTGATACGGTACAGACATTTTTCTCTGTAGGGCTCATTCTGATGACAAAAAAAACCCCAGCAGAAACAAAGGAAGAAAAGTCTCTAAAGAGCTAAGCACTCACAAAGGTCTGGTTGTTTTGTGAAACAAATTCACAGACCAATCATATTGCAGGCTCACTAATATATCAGTGAGGAATATAGTAAAGGCTTCATTTATTTGTGGACAATTTTTTTACTCAATGTTTTGTCATACTATAGCAGCAAAGGCTCCTATTAACAATTCTCACCAAGTCTAAGAGGTCAAAAGTAATATGCAGGTCGTCTTCAGCCTGTCAGTTACAGGTGTCACCAAGGGAACACAAGGACCACGCTATTTCACACTGATTAGTCTGCAACCCACAGGCGCCCCATTGCCATGGGAACAGCTTAGGCGATTAAGAGGTTACCCACGATTGGCTCACCCGCCCTAAACTGACCAACAATGTTTCTGTTGAACAATACTTTATTAAAAGTGAACATTTCACAGATGGAACAATGTTTTTTATTTCATTTGTTTGTGTGTGTATAAAAGTTATTAATCTACATGTGTCTCATAGTGAGCCTATGGGAACATCAACATCAAAAGGCATTGTATTTGACATGAGTAATTGAAGTAGGTGCACTTGTTCACAAAGCTCTTCAGCTCCAATCATTGTGATTGTCATTAGATCAAGAGATGGGATAGAGAAAGGAGAACGATCACATCAGCCTATTCGCCTTCATGTGGTCATCCTGTGTGACCTACGACAGGGAAGGACGAAATAAATTTCTTCCTGCCATGTCAAATATGCATCAACTGTTCTATTTGCACTTTACAAAAACACCTCATGTCAGTCACAAACTTAGTTGTAACAGGCATCACTGTATTTCTATAAAAATAATATGTAAAATCAGTTTTTAAAGAAGATTTTATGTTTGTGCGCTGAGTGTGCGCTGTTATCTCCTTTGTTTGACATCAGATTGTGCACCGCTATCTCCATTGTTTACATGAGGTGAGTCTGTGATTGGCCAAGATGGCTTTACCGTTAGGGTTATATCACCACCTGTTGGTTTGGCATGCTCTTGACAGCGCTTCATAGCTTGTTTTTGTGTTTTCACGTGGATGAGATTTTTTTTTAAATGGAGGAAAAATTCAGTTTATAAAAATACGTGTGGACTAGACCTAATATTGAACCATTGGATAGTGATGGTCAGAGCGAGGCTTCATGAATCACTGAAACAGTTGAAGCAAATGTACCAAATTGTGTCGAGGCTTCGAAACAATCAGACACCCGTCTCCACTGTGACACCTAGTGGTCACTTGCACCTGTTGCTCTGCCTAGACAACGATTTACGAATGATACCCTACATGTTGTTTATGCCAAACAATAAAGTATCCACATCATTGTAAGAGTAGTTTTTCTTTTTTATAGTTGTATTTTTTATTTGATTTTATTTTTTTTAATATGTGTTGAGTATTTAACATGTGTCTGATAACTACATGAGCTTGGTTTTGTAACCTTTAAGCTCCTCATTGTGAATAATTATAGGTTATTTTGGTCATAAGAAGTGAACATTAATAAAAGAAATCAAGCCGCAATGTGTCATGTTTGTTAGATTGTGAGATTTTTATTTTACCGTCTGTCGGTCGAAACACTTGTGAACCACACCGAAGCTTCATTTAGCCATTGTCGCGTGACATGGGTATTTTGAATCACACTTCAGAGCAGTGTTTCGAAACATCTACGATTCAGGATCTCGACACTGTGTCGAAACATCAGTTTCGCATCAGGCATCCCTACCATTCGATCCACAGTTCAGTACAAACTTGTGACTTGTGTGTTTTTTTGGGGGGGTTTCGGTTTTACGTTCAAATCATTATCATGCATTTTATTTTTCTCTGAATTGAACTCATCTTTGTGTGTGCCCTTGAGTTTACATGCTGAGATGAGAAAACAACTTCTCGCTTAATGTGCATTTGAAAAAGCAACATATGCCAAACATCTTCCCTTGTAATGACTTGTAATGAGAAGCGTTTCTGAACCTGTTGTCCAACAAAACAGAACATTGTAACATACTCCACAACATAAGTCGAATGTTTGAAATAATTTCCTTTTGTGATATAGCTTCTTATCACAGAAGGAGGCAGAAAATGGATTCTATCCATGTCTATCAGTGCGTTCCAAATGGGATATATCGCCCTCCGAAGGGCACTTCGGAGTGAAAACAATCATGGCCGCCATATTGAAGGGTCGTTCCAAACTGAAGTGCTCAAAACTGGCCACTTCAAAGGGCCCTTCGGAATGAAGGATTTCAAAGGGTACAACTGATGGACACTTCGAGCTCCCATGATCCTTTGCGCAGATTCTTTGCATGATGACGACGCCTCCGTGTGGGCACGTGATGATGATGCAGAAGGGCACTTCAAGAAACCGTTGTTTGGTCTCCTACACCCTTCAACCCTTCAAAGCTCTCACTCCGAAGGGTTAACCTTTTGAAGGGATTAGGGCATAGGGATGAGCCCTTCTGAATGGAACGCAGGGTAAGATTCTATCCCGTAAGAGTGGGCACGGCCATTTGTAATTTTTTTATGGGACTGGCTTCTGGTGTCATCTGGCCGGCTATTTTTAGTTGTACAAAACAGCTAATTTTGCTGCTTGATATTGCAGATTGGTGTGTCTTACCATATTATTTTAATGTATTATCTCAATTATGAACACACTGGTTTGTAGTGCAAACAGTTTTACCGTTTACTGTACATAGTTATTATTCTCGCTATTTCCCTACTGCAGCTAATGAACCGGAAGTTCTATTAATGTGATGCATACATAACGTTTCTGCGCTAGGCGCCCTCTTGCGTCCAGTATGAATGAAACAGACATTATATGTGTTTATAGCACTAATTAATATCCTCATACATAAAAAATAATGCTTCTCTCAAAATACATTTTAAGTAGACATATAATCCAGAAGTACACTGGATTTAATTAAAAAAACAAAAAAACACTGATGTGCCAAGCCATCAGAACCGATTTGAAAACTGTGGTTAAAAAACCAAGGTATGTATTGAACCATAGGCTAACTGTATTATTGCATCCCTAGTATATATACCCCTGTGTTTGCCTTGTTCATTGTCAGTCACTGTTCTCTGTTTATGCCTGTGTTCTTGTGTTTCCCTGTAGAAGCTCTTTTTTCCCATGTCTTGTTTTGCACCTGCTCTGCGTTTCTTGTTTTACTCGATTGCTTCAATAAACCTTCATCTCCACTTGGATCCGCCTCATCTCACCTTCGTCATTCGACCCATCGTTACAAATTCTACAATTTTGGAGGAAATCAGTCTGCAAATACTTTACTTGTCGCCCCATTTTAAACTGGAATAGTAGTTTAAATAATTAGTTCACCCAAATATGAAAGTTATGTCATCGATTTTGTATCCTCATGTTAGTCCAAACCTATAAAACGTATGTTCATCTTCGAAACACAAATCAAGATATTTTTAATGAAAGCTGAGAGATATCTGTCCCTCCGTTGAAAGTACTGACTCCTCAAAAAGATTATCTAAACATTGATCAGCGCACTTATATTAAGCACATTAAATAGGTTCTGAGGGAGCTCAACCATATTTTCTTGATGCACAAGAACAAATCTCACTGGTTTTAACAAGCCAAACATTTGAACTTCTGTCTACTATGTTTCATGTGCTCCATGTATGTGTGTTAATCAATGTTTATATGTGAAAAAAAGCCTGAATTAAATCTGTTCATCATATAAAGTGATCATGTCTCTTCAAGAGACTGGCATTGATCAGTTTGATTCGTATGGATTTATTTTTTATGTTTTATTACTTATTGAAGCATCAATGGTTAGGGTTAATGGACTTTCAATGGAGAAATAGAAATATCTCAGGTTTAATTAAAAACTTAATTTGTGTTTTGAAGATGAACAAAAGTGTTATGGGTTTTGGATGATATGAGGCTGAGTAAATCATGACAACATTTTTTTCATTTCATTTAGTGTCCATGTAGATTTAACCTGCTCTGAAAAAATAAAAGACAAAAATAGCACATTTCTCAGGCCTGCTGCTAAAAGCTCAATCACTCATGGCATTTGCTTCTCTCTGCAATTCCTTGTAATGCCAAGAGTTAATTATCAAGAATTTTACTTAATTATTCAACTTAAAGTTGCAAAAAGTGGAGGCAGATGAAGGTCAGGGACAGGTTTAAGTGGACTAAATAATTGGAGAAGTCCGGCATACATTGCCAGAGAGAAGTCTGTTACTTTCACCGGAAAGTCCAGTTATGGAATTTCAAAACCTTTTTTTTTTTTTAATGAAACACACAGATGAATTGCTCACAATAAGATCTATAACATGGATTTAGAAAATGAATGAATTTTCATTTCCTGCTGACTTTAAATTATGGCAAGACTTATGTTTATCTTTTTTATATGTATACATGTTTTTATTTTATATATAATTTTGTCATAATTTATTCACCTTTCATGTTGTTCCAAACTTGTACTTTCTTTCTACTGTGGACAATAAAGAAGATATTTTGATCAGTGATACAGTGATTTTTTTTTCCAATACATTGAAAGACAATGATAACCATATCTGCTTTATGTTCTGCTTTTTGAGTGAACTATTCTTTTAACACAGAGACTTAAATTCAGGCTCAATCTAAAACTTTTAAAACAAGAACTAAGACCTGATATCCTTTTAAAACCAAATGCAGAATGGAATGTACAGAGCAATGACTCACAAAATATACACACACACACACACACACACACACACACACAAACAAACAAACCCGAAATAAGTTTGTGCTTCAACCGGGACTGTAACATTTTTAGGATCTCAATGAGCTAAGTACCACAAAGAAATGGTTGAATTAAAATGGAAACTGGAATGAAAGAAATACTGGCTATCTCACTATCCATATGGCATGAGAGGGATTCAATAAAACATAAATAAACAAGAAAAACAAGAAAACGTGTCAGAATAGCAGAAGCTCTTAGTCTTATCTTAGGTGAGTGGTATTGGAAAACACTGTTATGATGCTGCAATAATAAAATCATGAAAAGGATCACTTATTTGACTAAATGTATAGTTATTGCATTTTTCTGAGTGCACTCAACCTTAGTGACACATCTGAGGTGACTGCACTGTCTTGATTTAATTAGTTTAATTAGACATTTCAAAAGGATCCCATTATATTAAAAAGGAAATGAGCACTGCTTTGACAGAAAGAAGGTTTAACGTTCATAAGCGGTGCAGTGGAAATTGCTTAATATCAAGGCAGCAGGAAAATGTCTCATTGTGAACTTGATTGTTCTCCTTTTAATGGAGCAGATGAAGGCTGCTGTTGTTCCAGCACCATAATCTAAAAGTTAAAAGTGCTTATTTTAATGATTAGTATGCATCCACCATAGACAGCTTTGCCTGTTGTATTTAATTCTAAGAAATGTATCGTGTTTATATGTGTAATGACCTTCTACAAGTGAAACCTGTGAGTTCTGCATATAAGAGCCTCACCATGCAGAATCACAATTCAAATCAATTACAATCTAAAGGTCGCTGAATGCACACACATGCACTCCCTCTCTTGCTCTACTCAATTGTCTGGTGCTGAAATCTTTCCCGCTACACTATATATACCTCGCTGCTAGAATTATTGTCATGACAACACATCAGGGTGAGGCTTCTGTGCTATCAGAATGTCTATTTACTTATCAGTCTGCTTTTCTCAGGAGGGAAAATAGGCATAAAGCATGTAAACAACATCTGTCCAGTCAACCTGTTGGAACGCCTCAATTTTATCATTATAACTCAATTGCTGCAGAAGGTGATGCTAGTGCCTTGATTGCCATCTCCTAATCCCACTATTTTGAGCTGAGGACTATTACACACTCTTTGTCCTGTCAGTGCTAATAGCTAGATTAAGTCAGCACGTCCCCTTGGAGTGTAAAGGGGATCACATTCATCATTCAGTCTTTTTACCGGCATGTGAGGCACATGGAACACTCAACAAAAACATTCACAATTGCAGAGTCATTGATGGAATTAGCAGGCATGCTTAGCAGGAGTGCTGGGAAATTCTGGCACACGAAACGATTCCATTGTATGGATGGGCTATCCGGCTCTCACACGTTGGCAATGTGCTCGATGTTTCAGTACATTTGAGATTTGTAATCCATATTTAGTACGACCAGAACCAATTGTTTCTCCTTTTAAAAGTAGAATGGATGAGCATGTTTGCAGTCAATGAATCAACAAAATTGGTTGAATAGGGTTTCTGGGGAATTCACAAGTCTGTGAGTGTGTTTTTTTTTTTGGCTGGGCATGACTATTGTTTTGTTTTGCAGAGGCATAAAATTACCTTGTTTCCACCTAAATGGTGTTGGTTCTCCTGCCAGAGTCAATGCTTGGCTGTAGAATCTACAAACTTCTCTCAGAAATGGGCATCATTTACAATTCCACTGACTTCGTTCCAGAGCCAAACAATGAGTATGTTAGCCTACTAGATAACCTGCCTACAAATACACATGATGTATATATCGGCAATATGAGTTTTCAGAATATATTTTAATTTCCAAAGTCATTTGATTCAGCAACTTTTTTCTCTTTTCAGATTTCTTTACTGGAATTTTCTAATTAATATCAAGTGCACAGATTCACCACAAGTTGGAATTCCTCAATATTTTTACCCCAGCTAACAAAACACCAGAGAAATACAAACAATAAAGCAGTAAAATGAAATATTCAGCTATAAATAAAAATGAGAACAGAATAATATGTTACAACACAAATACATAATATCAAAATAAAATAGAACAAGTAAAAAAAAATGAATAGAAAAATAAAAGATGTGCTAAACTGTAACACCACGCCAGCAGAGGGAGCTCTCACCTGAGTACTGACTGTGTGCTACTCCCTCTGCTGCCTTCTATGGCACCTCCATTTTCCTATAGTGTGTGTCACTATATACGTGTATATTGTTTAGTACACTATTCCACGTTTGAACCATCATTCCTGATTCATACTGTAGCCTATTCTTGACTCATCGATATCCTTGTTTGTTTCCTATCCTACCAACCCAATATTGTCCCCGAGCTTCTTATCGTTCCCGTATTTTTTCTTCATTTACCGTATGTCCCGATTGTTTTTTCTTGTCGCCATTTTGCTTTTTACTCTATCTCTGGACTGTTTTCCTTGCCCCCCGCGACCCGCCCGCACTTCTCTGCACCATTTGTTCAATGTTTCTGATTGGCCCTGGTCCTGTTATATACTTGTTTTGTTGTTTGGTCAGTCTTATTTTTGAATGGACTGCGACCTGGTGACTTTCGGCGTGCTATTAACGCAGCCCGTAGTGGAGCGTATTTGTCTGTCCTGCTCTACCTTTGTCTGCTCTCTGGGACTTAGCACGCACTTGGGTGGGATGACTAGGAAATTGCGACTAGCAAATGCTATGTAGGACTTTGCCTTCGCTTAGATGTCTCTGGCATTCTTCACTGTATCTCAGCAATGGACTTTCACTATTGTCTGTTTATCACGGTATCGAATGCTGTTGTATAAACAGCTTCCGTCACTATGGACTTTATCTGCAGTGCTCGCTTTCAGTCGGGAACATGGTTACAGAGTTATGCTTCGCCCTCACCAACCATTGAGTATACTGCAGGGAAGTGTTCAAACATGCAAGCACGAGTGACCTATTTGCACGCAAGCGCACACACCACCCACACCCCCGCCCCCTGACTCCACGCCGAACCCCACACTGTGGAGTCTGAACGCGCGTGGATATTGTAGCCGCTACCAGGATGAGAAAGTGCTGAGCTACAGTGATGCTCCGGATGTTGCGTCACCCGTGTGGAGTCATGTTGATGCTCAATGATCGTATACCGATCGCCTTCCAAAGCTTATCGAGTCGCAACGACAGGTAGGAAGCATTGGTGCGTGGCCCGATCCCAGAAACCAACACGAAGTTGATCGGGTTCATGCTAGAGTACAGATCGTAGTTGTGCACTTTACATCTGTCATTAGTTGAAAGAATATCTCGTAGCGATAATAACGGGTACGACAGTTGCCAGATCACAGTATCAAGAAAGAGAGCACTTCTATTAATGATGCTCATGGACTTGGTAGATTTTTCGCTGACTGACTGGGCCACCCCGCCCCCCGAGCATGCACGTTTGAGCGTCAGACATGGTACTATGTCTTTAAGAATGTGCTGTTTGATCTAGTTTTAGTTTGATACTGAATCTTCATCGAGTTACGACTTCGTGCCTTTGCGATCAGCATCCTCTTCATGGGCGTTTCGGCTATCAGAGACGGTATCATGACTCCGTTGATTGACCTCAGCACTATCATCCTAACTGGTAATCGCCTTGACTGCTGCTACGCCGGTAGACTGCTCTAGCAGTTCAGATCACACATTCGCAACTCTCCGAGTGCATGACATGATGTCCAGATACATGATCCATCACCGCTAGCTCCTCGTGTACAATATTGATTAAACTGTTGCACTGTCGAACTACTGCACCGTTTTGTAGATTCATTCACCCTGTTCACTACTTAATAGACAATGTAAGAGCATGATCTTCCATGATTCACTCTTAGTAGACCTGAGCTCTTGCTTGACCTCGATGACTACCATAACTATGTCCCCTGATTCGCATTGATCTGGAGCTATCCGACGTTGGTTCTGCAGCAGATAGACATGATAACCAAGACCTTGATCCACCAGACACTTGCGACTATAGCGATGTGCCCTATTGAGCTAGATCAGTCCCCTCGTTATATCCCTAGTATCTATCAGTCGTACTCAGGCGCGTCATTGTGCGCTCCCCCCCTCGTTGTGCTTGTCCCATGCTCTCCTACGTGAACCTGAGTGTGCTGTGTAATTCTGATTAGCGCCCGACATTCTGCGCATCACACAAGACACCACACGCCCTCCTTTACCCCGTCAGCGTGTCTGTCTACCATTCTAGTATCATGATCCCTTCCATTTTGCTTCTATTCCATATTATTCCGTCATTCCCCCCTCATAACTCCTACTAGGCACAATAGTGATTCTATGCGCTACTAGTATTCACTTAGTACTGATATCATGGTAAGTACATGATGACTCTCCAGTTCACTGATTTCTACTTTATGCATTTTTGTCGTGGAATTCATGTGCTTGATTTGCTGTGAACACATTCTGGTCACAAGGTATTTTGTGTACGTCACATGGCCTACTGTGCTTCTGAAAATCAACCACCCCAACCTACTGGTCTTCCATGTAACCCTAGCATTGTGATAAGCCGAGATTGATTAACAAGACGGTTCTAACGACCTACCTACCTTGTGACCTGTTATGATAACACATCAACCAGGTCAAGGCTGTTCCTTGCATCTAATGATAGAACCAACTATACGTTAAGGCTGAACAATGTGAGTTCTATCAAGCAAGAGCTCATTTCTAAGGTACCTGTCAGTCGCCAACAAGTAAAAAGGACGAATCAAAAGGTCAAGGCAGTCACAGAATTGGCTCGAACCATCCACAGTGAAAAGTTTCAAGGTTCTGGGGTTTGCCAACTTCTGTAGACGCTTAGAATTTACAGCATGATTGTTCTCAACGGACATCCCTGATGAAAAGCAAGGAAAAGCAAAAATTTGAATCGAACTGAAGAGGCCAAACCAACACTTTTCAACACTCTGAAGAAAATTTCACTACAGCAGCGATCTTGAAACACCTCTGACCATGAATACCAGTTGTGTGGAGGTAGACGCCTGGATTTGAAAGTGCAACGTGCCAAATCATATACTTCGGAATTGGTGTCTGACACCCATCCAAGTGCACACACCCAGTAGTAAACAACACACACACTGTGAACACACACACTGTGAACACACACCCGGAGTTTTTTTTTTTTTTTAGTGGGCAGCCAATGTTGCCGGGACACCCGCTGGAGAGCAGTTGGAGGGGTTTGGTGCCTGCCTCACGGTTCTCACCTAAGTCATGGTTCATACACAATAAAATATGTCCATGAAAGCAAGCCATCGAGAATGAGGCCTTTCAAGTCATCACGGACCATAAAAACCTTGAATACATTAAGAGTGCCAAACATCTGAACCCTATCAAGCTTGTTGGTCCCTAAGGCAGATGCTCTATCCAGGCAGTACGACCTCCCCACTGAAAGCCTCACACCTGAATCCATACTCCCTCCTTCTATCGTCTTTGCTCCTGTCACTTGGGATATAATGGAGGAAATACAACGAGCGCAAATACAAGAACCAGCACCTGTCAACTGCCCCTCAGACAAACAGTCTGCACCACAAAATCTTACGTCATAGTAGCACGTTACGAGTGACTAGACACGACAAAAGCACCCTCAACCACTAAACGGCCAATTAAAGGAGGAACGATCACCTAGACCCAGGGATATCTTGTACTCTCCATTTATTTCAAAACTCATTCTGGTGGCCCTCGATGAACAAAGATGTCACTACCTAAGTTAAATCCAGCCAAGTTTGTGCCCAATCCAAGACCCTCACAAAATTGCTCTCAGGTCTCCTTCAAACACTGTCGATTCCACAATGCCCTTGGTCCCATCTCTCTATTGACTTCACAGATCTGCCCCTTTCCAATGGTTTCACCGCAATCTTAGTATCATTAATTGCTTCTCCAAGTCATATCGTCTGGTTCCATTAAATGGACTCCCTACAGCCATGGAAACGGCTCAGGCATTGTTCCATCATGTCTTTCGGGTGTATGGCATCCCTGAAGATATCGTCAGTGACAGAGGAACCCAGTTCACCTCTTAAGTTTGGAGAGCCTTCTGTAAGCACCTTGATATTAATATTAGTCTCACGTCAGGATCAACCACAGTCAAATGGGCAGGTGTAGCGTTTAAGCCAAGAAATTGGCAGATATCTCCGATCTTATTGTAGCCGTGAACAGCACCATTGGTTGCTTACACGACATTCATTCAGACTTGGGCAAGGTAGTGAGGTGCCTGGGGTTCCAACCTCCCTTGTTCCTGTGGTCAGGCGAACCATCTTCGGTCCCAGCTAGTGTCAAAAGTACCAACCGCGATACCAGTCAGTACTGTCATTTTAAAAATGTCCATTTCCCGCTAACATTTGGGCACTTTTGAGCGGATTCTTAAACACAGCTGATTGGCCATTGTGGCCATTAGTGGGAAATCAACATTTTTAAAATTACAGTACCGACTGGTATCGCGCTCGGTACTTTTGACAAAACCAGTCCCAGCTGTGGATGATTGGATATGACATAGTGAGAGGGTGTGGGACAGTGTGCACATCTGTCTTCAGAGAGCCGTGAGAGCACAAGAGTTCCAGGCCAACAGGCAAGCCAGCTGGTCTGGCTCTCAACAAGGGACTTCAAGTTGCAACTATCAAGCAAGAAGTTCAGCCCAAGGTATATTGGCACCTTCAAGATTCTTAAGAGAATAAATGAAGTCACGTTCCAGTTGGAGCTTCCTGCTAGTTATCATATCTCTGCCTTCTTTCATGTTTCCCTCCTCAAATCAGTCCACCTGGATGCTGACCCCAGCAATGAGCTTTTGGATGTTCACCTTTGGATGTTGACGGAACTCCTGCTTATAAGGTGAATGAGTTGCTGGACTCAAGATGGAGAGGAGGTCAGCTCCAATATCTGGTGGACTGGGAGGGCTCTGGAGCCAAGGAGAGGTCATGGGTAGCCGTCCGTGACATCTAGGATCCTTCTCTCATCGAGCAAGATCCGATCGACTAGTGCCACGACCACAGGGACGTCGGAGTCGAGTGCCAGGAGGCACTCCTAGAGGGGGGGGGGGGTCTCTAACACCAACCGGCAGAGGGAGCCCCTTGCCTGAGTACTGATTGGGTCTACCCCTCTGCTGCTTCCCCCCCCCCCCCCCTACGATCATTTCCTGTTTGGCTACTATATAGCTAGACACTATCTGTTTGCACATTGCGAAGTACTGCCAGTTCTACTGCCTTACAGAGCATTTTCCCTCATATCTGTCTTGTGTATGATTCTGCCTGGTTCCCTGTTTCTCAATTGACTGGATTATCCCTTTTGTTTTGGTAGCCTGATTGGACTGATGTTTGTGTTTGAACCTTTTGCCTGCCTGCTCACCTTTGCCTTTTGGATTTTCACTTCTGATAACAGATCACTCTAAATTGTAATGTAGACACATGCATTTTCTGTAAAGCTGCTTTGAAACAATGTGTATTGTGAAAAGCGCTATACAAATACATTTGATTTGAATTGAATTACCCGTGTATGTTGACAGATTGGTCTGCTACTTTGGTTTTGACTCTCTGCCTGGGCCCATTCTTTGTACGTCACTAACATATTTAGCTGGATTTGATTGCTGATGATTTGGCATGATCTTGTATTGTTTGGTTCTTCGAAGCTCATCCCGGAGTTGCTGTCATAGCAACAGGTCCGTAAGCTTAAACCTGCTCGGGAGCAGGCTTATTTCATGTAAACAGATGTTTTAAGCAGAATTGATACTATAAAATCTGTCCGCTACCACCGCTACTTTATTACAAGAGTACCCTACTAATCCAGGGACAATAATTTAAAATAATAATAATTTAAAAATTAATTTAAAGATAATATAATAATGTTGTGTAGTCTTTAATACTATAGACACAGACAGTTTTACTCACTGAAAGTTTTATTCGTCATAAAATTATTACTTCATATTTGTATTCGAGTCTTACACACATGCTTTACAGATAATGTAGAGTCGTGCATTATTTTGAGGGGTGACAGATATTATGGGAGTGGCTTGATGGAGCGCAGGAGATGCAGATATCTTGAGCTTGACCCTTAAGAAACTTTAATTGATGCTGTCACGTAACAAATCTGTTCAAATATAAAATTAAATGAATAGTTAATTACTACATTAAAATAAAATTGTCAAGCCTGTACAAATATTAGAAACCGTGAATATAAATAATTGGGAATCATGTAAAAAAAATAAAATAAAAACAGTGCACATTTAATTTATCTATTATAATATTTATGGGTTCATTTTGTTCGCTGGCCTGTTTCTTTATAAAGGTCAAGAAATTTGTCAAGTTTTTTTCGTCAGGTGTCTTTTTTAATTATATAATGTCATTACATTGCTGTCTTGCTGCCAGCCAATCGCTGCATTGCTGATCGTGGTTTCGAGTATCGATACATAGCCCCTTTTAAACCAACCCATGAACACGCAATTATCTCAGATAACTCAATCCAGCCATATCAATTATCAACAAAAGGTGCGTTCAAAAGAACCGAATTAGCCAGATCCTGATTTGCGGGATGATATCATCTTGGATGTGACATTTCATCTCGGATGTAATAAGCGACGTTCGAAGAATGGGTCCCGTCTTCACATTTCTGGTTATCAAGTCTGCTGTTAATAAACTTCCACATATGGATTCTAACTCGGCCTCAGCCTCTTCGTTACATCAACTTAACTGTATATAAAGTCAGCCACTACATTATCCAAGAAAAAGGGACCCCATACCTTATCAAAAGCCTTTAATGAGCCTGTGAGGTAGAGTTAGATTTTTTCAAGCTTTATACACAAAAACGCCTCTTAAATCCACATGCCAAAGCCAGGGCGTTCAAGCTGCTTTTGATACAATGGTTGAAGGTTATGAGTCCAATGAATCTCTTAGCCATTATACATACAATTAATGTATTTTAAATGGATGAGGGAACTGGAAAAAGGTGTTCCTGTAGCTCATCTGGTTCATGGCACTAGCAATGCTCATGAGTCATAAGTTTAATTCCGACTTGGACGGCCAAATATAAATTAGTAATGGACAATATTTCGTTACCTTATTGGTTATCGGTTGATTTTGGAGAGGTCTCAGTTTGTCGGTATTTGAAATATTGGTTATTTAGTTGTGCATGTACGCTCATTTCCCCTACTTTTACATTTAATTTAGTTAGGCCATCATCTAATGCTCATTTCAAGTTAATCTTTAAAAACATTAATAATTTAATAACACTGCTTTCTGTAATCAAATTTCAAAATGAATTCACTGTACATTGTAATGTTGTGATGAATAAATGCATTAGTAGCTTTTAAAACATTTTATTTTAGTTTAGTGTTTTATTTTGAATTTATGTCACTTGTAGTGCTATTTAAAGCGCACGATGAAGGAGTATAATCCAAAAAAATAAATAAAAAAATGTAGCACACACAATGGTAAAGAAAATAACCGGCAATGACTGAACAGAACAGGGAGTATAAATAAGGAGACTAATGAATGAGTGACAGCTTCAAATCATAAGTAACCATAAAAACAAATCAGGACTAATAGGAATAGAAGGTTGATGGAGAGACCAGGTGGAGCTGATGGTGGAAGGAGCCAGGAGAAGGAGGAGCCAGGTAGAGATCCAGAGAACAGCCAGGACTGAGGCCCATGGTGGAGTCGAGGGAGGGAGGAGGCATGGTGGAGAAGGCCTTGATGACACCATGGGGACGAGTGATGGAGACGGAGCCGCTGGAGGTGGAGAAGAGCAGACAAAGAGCCAGGGTGACACCAGAGGTCCTGAGGGCCAAGGTAGAGCTGACGGCTCATGTGATCAAGGTGGAGATGTGCACCAGGAAGACCACGGCAGAGCCAGAGCGACTGAGGACAGTTGTGGAGCCAGAGGGAAGGAGGAGCCAGACGGGCTCAAGCAACATTTATGTCGCATTGCTCGTGGATGGGAGCCGGCTGGTCTCTGGAATGGGAGTGGAGCTGGTGATGTCCTCCACTGGGCCGACAGTGAACGGCGAATTGTTGTTCACCAGCACCCACTCCATGAAAGCAGTGAAGTCCTCTCTGGAACCGTTTGCTGGGAGGCATACCTTAGATGGCTCGCTGAGGCTGTTATGGTAAAAAAACACAAAGCGCGCGGTCAGTAAAGTGTGTAAGGCATGCCAGATCTAAGTTCCTTGTATGGTCCTCCAGCGAACTGACCTTCTGCTCCAGGCAGAGCAGCTAAATGGCGGGCAGGTCCATGGGGAGAAGGGAGAAAAAAGAAAGAAAAACACTGCAAATACTCACTTCGTGGCCAGTTATTCTGTAATGTGTAGTGCTATTTAAAGCACACAACGAAGGAGTATAATCCAAAAATAGTCTTTTAATTATAAATCCACAAGGAATACAGACAGGAGAATCGCAGGAGTAAACGTACCACACACAATGGTAAAGAAAATTACAGGCAACGACAGAACAGAACAGGGAGTATAAATAAGGAGACCAATGAATGAGTGACAGCTGCAAATCATAAGTAAACAAAGAAACAAATCAGGACTAATAGGAAAATAGGGCAAGAGAACTAAACAGGGCAGTTGAACACGAAGAAAGAATAACACAACAAAACATCAATAAAAGTCCAAAATATAGAATTTTAATCAGCCATAACATGGAAATAATTATCAGAATTAAACAGAAATGTATAAATGTAAGTAAATGGAATGAAGTGGCTGGAGCTGATGATGTGAAGAAACAAGATGCTTGTCATTTGAACATGCACCACGCGTTTCCAGTTGTAGAGTACTTTGTTGATTATAATTGGAGCGATTTGTTTTATTTTACATTAGTGATGCCAGGCTGAGTTCACCATACTTCACCTTGTTGCATGTCATTATTCTGTTCCTGGTTTCTACTTGGAGACCAGAAGGTTGTAAACTTCTGCTCTAGCGTCAGGGTGCTGTCCATGGTTCTGAATTATCCACAGACTTCCCATACTACTGAATAGCACAGATTGCAGACAACACTATTAATTGCATACATTCTTATGTGTTAAAAATAGTTCCTCTTGAAACTCTCCATGTTTCTTTCTCAAAGAACAAGACCAAAACAAAAATGTTTCTGTGTTTTGGAGTTTTTTCGAAGTCCATGACAAACAGAATTACACTAATGCCTTTTATAACAGGAGACAAAGTGGCTCAATAATCCAACATAACAAGAAAACTGCATTATGAAACACCCCCAACATTTCACAACATGACCCGAAATTACGTCAGTCTGAATACTTTTGTCCACAAAAATTAGTTTTCTCAACCCAGCCAGCAAATGTATTTCATGCCAAAATCTATTCCACTCTGTTAAATTCTCCCCTAAATTGTTAAAGTGTCAATGGGTCATCCATCAATGAAAGTCTTTTCAGCACAAAGCCTCTGACATTTTCTCTTTGATCACATACTTTCACCTTGACTCTCTCACACTCTCAGACTGGGGCAAACTGTTCTCACACTCAATGCATTTAGAGAGGGAGACAAAGCCCCTGCCTTGCCTGCTATGGAAGATATGCATGCATTTGTCCAGGGATTGAGGGTATCGATCTGTGTAGGGGTTATCTTGAGGCAAGGATGTGCTGGTGGTGAAGCAGCTGTATAGGGGCCTTTTGAGCAGACAAGGGACAGGCATGGGGAAGAAAAGGGAAGTTGGGCTTTGATTTATGGGTCTCATTGGCTAGTGGGTGTCTCTGCTGTCAATGTCGGTATACGCGGATGAATGTACAAACATGCATGTGTGTACACACATATGCCTACTTATGCTATATCTCACTTCTCTCTGCTATAGCACACACATATTTTATACAAATTATATCTCCATTTGCAAGGCATTTGCATTACTGCAAACAAACAAATATATTCTGGTTGTGTATTTTCAGGATGCTCTCACACTCTCAAAAGCTTAATTCATTGGTGTGGCAAAAAAAAAAAAAAACTTTGAGTCTGATTAGATAACCATAAGTCATAAGGGCCGCATTGTCCCTATAGAGCTGTTCTCTTTGCATGGCTGCTTCTGTAATGACGCATAATGATACATCCACATTATTGCAGATATAGATTATATGGTCAGAATGAAGGCTGTTTGTGTGTATGCTTGTGCTCAAACTTGTGCTGTTACTACAAAACCTCAAAGCAGTGTTTTCAGCATTTTTGCAATCATTCAAGCAGGATCCATATAAAACGTGTGTGTGTGTCAATACTTTTCACTTTCCCTAATTGCCCATATCATGCTGGGACTGTTTAAACAAAACCCCACCACATTAGCTTCACACCGCTCAGCATATGAGAGATTAGGATCTTTCACACTGCTCTGTGATCAGCATTAACCAGCCAAGCATGGCCTACACCACAACGAGAGGGGCTGCAAAACAGATCTGGAATCAGAAGAGGGTAGTTTCTTCCGCCTTGGAGGGATTACAGCTTTACCGGAAGAGGGAAGGAAAGAAAGGTTAAGCCACTGCTGGTTGCCAGATTCAGAACCTCTGCTTTTGCAGTGTTCATGTGTGCCTCACGCAGAGGGTCTGGTCCTTTATATTAGAGCACAGTGCCAACAGGACCCAGAGGGGAAACAGCACAGTTATTGTCGAGAACAGTAAGTTACTTATTTTAACTAACAATATATCTTAACTAATCTCATGTGTGATTAAATAACCTTAAATAACCATGTGTTTGGTGAAACTCACTTGTTCTTTTTTGTCGGTTTGATTTTGAAGCCACAACATGATTGTGACTTTTTGCAGATTTTCATCTAAGCCTGTAGATAGATATCTAGGAAAAATACAATTAGATAGACAGACATACAAAAAATACATCTTTTCCGAAACTCATTGCATGTATTTTAGTTGCATTTGACCTGGATGTGTTGTAGTCTTGTGGGCACAAATGACCATTTACATAGGCCTGACTTATTTTACTTTTTAAAGTCAACACGCAAGGCATTTCTACATTCCCAAAAGCAGAGCGAATCAGATCACCTTGCTGAAGAAAACTGCCTAAACTGCTTGTTTTAGCTGGTTTAAGCTGACTTTCAAGCCTCACCAGAACCCTTCTAAAATCAGCCAGCTGACCAGTTTGACCAGGCCGGAAGACGAGCAAAAAAAGGGATACTGTAGTCTGTTTTAGGCTGTTTTCTCAGTAGGGCAGTCAGTAATCTACAAGAACTCATTTGATTTACAAGAATCGTTTAGTATTTGTTATTTCTGTGCACTTTGTATCTGGAAAATAGCCGAAACAATAGCATTCTTTCTGATCCATCTTTGCGAAGAAAATAGGCGAGGTTTGAGCATTTCACCGAGCGCGAGCAGCAATGCAGTCCAATAAATTACGTTTAATTCAATTCACTTAAACTTCCAGCGCGCTGCGAAAAAGAAGCATTTATTGATAATGAATTCAGAGCGCTCCTCCTCCTCCTATCGTACTCATGCTCGCCGCTGCGCATTAAGAGACCGCTGGCGATGAGAGGAATATCCCTCCACTCTCA
This sequence comes from Sinocyclocheilus anophthalmus, assembly GCA_018155175.1. Classification (NCBI taxonomy): domain Eukaryota; kingdom Metazoa; phylum Chordata; class Actinopteri; order Cypriniformes; family Cyprinidae; genus Sinocyclocheilus; species Sinocyclocheilus anophthalmus. The sequence continues at coordinate 124,479 of JADLZN010004193.1, forward strand.
CTCTCACTCTCATCTCTGTCACCTCTGTGTTTTCCTCAAGCACTGCGGACAGAAAACGCTGTGCGCGGTGCTTTATGAGACACGGCACGAGGAGGATGCGGACCGCCGGGGTTTAGCCAGCGACCGTCACTCTCCCGGTCCCCCGGGATTGATTTTCGGTCAAAGATATTTAATGGGCGTTTGTATCGCCGTCTCCGCTGATTTCCGTGGATACTTGCTCGGATATTGTGTGATACGGCTTCAGGATGAAGAGGATGAACGTAAGCACTTCAAGTGTGTTACTGTGCAAGCATGCTGCCTGCATTCGTTGTGTGTTGAAGCGCAGCTGAGTTTATTTTGTTTGGAAATGGCTTTACTGTACGATCAACGCGCAACTTTATCGTCTTCGGATGTGTTTTGCATTTCGGCAGGTGTAATATTAAGGCATGAAACGTGACTAATAGACAGACGATCTTCAACTCTCTTCAGTTAAGATTCGTTGTTTGCCGAGACAGAAAATGATCGATTGTTCGTTCCATTTGTGCGGAGATGCAGTTCGTGACCGGTTGCATTTACGCGTTTTTCTCTGGTTACATTATTATCACCGAAAAATGGTTTTAAGTAAGTACAGGATCTAGTGTGCTTTCTTTTCAAGGAAATTCTTATTGCGATTCTGATTTCTTTTAACGATTCTGGTTCCTTGACGGTTCCACTAGTAACTCGTTTATTAAATAATACTAATAATAATAAAATAAAAAACCCTTTTGAGGGGGAAAGGAATGCAATAATATAATTGCATTCGCTGCCCTCATCAGTATGTTTCATTTTGATAACAAATCAAAGAATGTTTGCACAAACCTATAGGCTAATTACTTTAATCAAACACTTTATCATAACTACAGTATAAGTAAATGACCTAAAAACAAATATGATAGCATTTCATTCATTCAGTCATTCATTCATTCATTCATATTTATACAATACCACTGACAAAACTTATAATGTGTATCTTTAAATACATGTTGCCATACGGTAAGTCTCATGTGCCTTTAGTACAACATTTGGGGGGATTTATTTTGAACTTGACAGCATTATTAAAATGCAGCTCTCATGCCCAAGACACTGCAAAAAAAGATGCAAGATGTGTACGCAATAAAACGCAATCAAGTGAAAAATAACCAGGTCATAGGAAACATTTGTTCGGAAAATGAGCTACACCATTCTTGCTATTACAGTTTTGATTAACTAAAAATAACTGGCTCATAGTATTCATCTGGGAATTCAATTCAATTCAATTCAAGTTTATTTGTACGGCGCTTTTCACGATACAAATCATTGCAAAGCAACTTTACAGCAAATTAAGTTTCTACAATATTTAGTGTTAGTTTATCAGTGGTGACTGTCAGTTAATTTACATATGGCAGAAATGTACGGAAAATTAATTTAAGACGTAATAAAACAGACGTTGAATAATATTAACAGCAATTATTATGATGCAATCAAACTTATAGCAAATGTGGTAGTTCTGTATGTTGTTTCAGGGTTGGCATCATCTGAGGTCCTCTGAGGGGTTGGCATCATCTCTTCTCCGGTGTTCTGGATCCAGACTGAAGCTTGTGTAAATCCTAGGCAAAAACAGAGAAACAAATAGAGACATAATTAGCGTAGCTGCTGTCCCAACCAAGCTAAATTTATTTGTTTAACCCAAACTAAAGAATAATAATGTGCATTTGATCAGATTTAACTGCAGTACAAGATTATGAGATGCATTATTTGAATGCTTGGCCAAAGAGATGTGTCTTTAATCTAGATTTAAACAGAGAGAGTGTGTCTGAACCCTGAACGTTATCAGGAAGGCTATTCCAGACTACATCTGACTACATCTGTGTTTTTGTCATCATTTACCCAACTCCAGAATAAAACTATAAATTCTTAAGGGAGTACTCAATACAGTTACATTTAAACAATTCAGAGATTAACCACAGTGACAGCCTCATTTTAAAACCGAGTCGCCACCCTTTAATTTTCAGGACACACATTTAGGTAAACATGTGCTGTGTAAATGGAACCATACTGGACAATTAGTTTGTCACTTCACGCTGTACAATTTGTGGGTATTTACTTGTTTATCAAATAACATTGTTAAATAAGCTTTTAAGTATTGTGGATGCAGCCATCCTTATAATATTCACTTGAATCACTGCCTTAATTCACAGTAGCATACTGACTGCATGAATAGTGTACTTGAAAATCAAACGCATGGATTATTTAATAATAGCAATGTGGATATGAGTGGATTATTTAATAATAATGATGAAATTCTAGAAAATCTTAAAAGATATTGAAAATCTTACTCAGCAATTAATAAACAAATCCAATCGCGATGCGAGTTCATCTGTCAAATCTAGTACGCTATTCCAAATTTAGGCACTGTTACTATGGTTACGACTAAGGTGAGAGTAGAAAATGATATACTGTAAATGATAACTGCTGTGTACACATTAACTTTAGAGATTCACACCCATTTATAATTATTTTTGTCAACTCCAAACACTTGACTGTGTGAGCGCAATCTTTTATTCATTAAAATAAAGCGGCTCATAAAAGTCAGTGTTTCATGAGTCACGCTTTATATTTTTGATTAACTAAAAAGAACTGACTCATAAGAGAAATTTGTGTAACAAAATGAAACTGCTTTTGAATAGGAACCAGTTCACATTTGCCATCACATTGGTTTAGTTGCTAAGCGGATTTGCTTCATTGACCAACAGAAAGCTGCTTGGTTTGAAACTGACTTCAGTGTGAGCTAAGCTTCATACATCACTACACCACTGACAATAGTAAAATAAACTTTTTGTTTTTACATTCATCCATTCAATCCCTTCAGTATTTAAAAACCATAGTTCTGGGTTCCTAAACATGTTAAATTCTGTTTGCAGCCGTGTTGGAAATCGCCACCCATGTGGCCGTCCGGAGCAAGCAGCAGGCAGCCCTGTCCCCGTGAATCTGCTCTGCGCAGAGCAGCCATCAGTGGCAACGTCCTTGCGCTCCCACCGTTCCATGTCCCAACGGGCAGGAGTGTCCGGGTCTTCATCTGTGCCAACCCTGACGGTAAGAGCATGCAGTAGCTTTCCCACACTGTAAATTTCATATATAACACCCACTACACTACACAATTTTATATATATATATATATATATATATATATAATATCTAGTATATATATTATTATATATATATATATATAATATATCTGCAATGTTTAGAGTTCTTGATGAACTTTCATATGGTTCCTCACAGAACTGACCTTTTGAAAGGGTGTCTAGAGCTTCTACAGAATATTCTGTCAGTGTAATTTAGTGTTCCTCAGATCAAATATCTTTAATTTTTATAATTTATATGATTAATGATAGGTGCGTGAATCAATGTGTATGTGAACTTGAGAATAACCTGAACCCAAGGACCATACTATTTGCAATGAACACTCTGTTCTGTCAACTAGATTGACACCTGTTAATGCACAAGCGATATGCAAGACATGCTTTATCATCCACTGTGTTAATGAACCAGATTTTACAGTAATGAATTCAGATGTCAATGACAGTTCCACATCATGCCATTTCATAACACATGCTGCCATCCTCAGAGATATGGCCGTTGCTAATGTCTGCAGGACCACTGTCCCATGTGCTTTGACAAGAGCAGCAGTGACAGCAGTTAGTGGAGCCGTCTGTCTCAGCACTGAACACAGGTTTCAATGTTTCACAAAAACACAGGCCAAGCAACCGTGACACAAAATATTGTGTTGCTCTTCAGTCTCTAATATTAAAATAAGGGAGCTCTCAGTGTTCAACTTGCTTGTGGCTATTGGAAAGTGGTTAACAGAGTGGGAATTTCTTGCTCCTATCCTGAGAAATCATTGATGGGTCATCATTCCCACCATTGATTGCTCATTTTTACATCTTAAGGCTTAAACCCAGTGCTGTTTAGAATTGACCTCAGATTTAATGAGTGCCAGGGGAACTAGTCGGCACATATGCAGTCATAGATTTAAATATGGGCTGCAGGGAGACCTTAAAATAGTACTTCTAATCTAGGAGTAAACAAGCCAAGGGAAAGTATAAAATGGGTTAGGAGGGAGATAGAGAAAGAGAAATGAGTGCAGAAAATTGAGGATGAAGCGAAAGGAGGGAAGATACGGGGGAATAAATTAGATTGGGGCAAGGATGTCTTAAATAAAATGATGACCTTTCAGGTTGGAGGATTAATGATAAAGACTCCTCTAAACTGCAGCTATAACATAGGTGCCCTTGTCTTGTTCCACCTGTAGCTGCATAGGTCATTGTTTATTGTTATTAAATAATAGAATAATTATTTATTTAAAACAATTATTTAAAAATTATTGGTCACACTTTATATTAGGTGGCATTAACTACTATGTACTTACTTTTTTTTTTTTTTTTTACAGTCACTTATTTGAAAATACCTCTATGGTGGTGGTGCATGGTACTTATATTTAAAATGACTTTGCATTTAATTACTTTTTTATTTACGCGTTACTTCAGCAATGGATTTATGCACTCATGCTGGAAATAGTGTAAAGAAGTGAGTACGAAGCCATCTTTCTCTACTGCAATAGACATACTACAGTGATTTTGTTTTTTGGTTCATGCAGTCAGCCTCTGGAAAGCCAGCGCTGAAGATACTTTAGTGAGAGGTAGATTTGGTGCTCTGTGCTGGAGAGTGTGAGGTGAATTGTAGAATATGATGTCCTGGCCTTTAATGCACAACTCAGATGTGATGGTCAAGTACGTGCTGGGCGGTATGACCAACACATCGTATATCACTGTATTTTCCAAAATATACTTTCACGGTACTGACGGTATTTTTTTTCACTCATGCCGGAGTTAACATAATTTTCTACTGACTGATGAGGAATACTGCATATTGACTAGAAGGACCTCATTTTACTGTCCTATTAGTAATATTGCAAAACTACCCCACTAAATAGTGACTCACACGCCCCCCTTCTAAGTTTTACCAGGAGTCACTCTCATTTATAATCGCGGCTTTGTCTGATAAAATCAACATGCATCTAAACTAAAGAGAGGCTATGAGGGAGTTGTTTTGGCTATATTACTTTTTGTCTCATGCAGCGCACTGCCTGCTTCTGAGTAACAAAATAAAAAAACAACAAATAAAAAAGTGCATAATATTATCAAATGAACTATGCTCATATTTATAATTCCAAACAACCAGCGAGCGACAGGTGCTAGGAAATGCTGTTTCATACTCATTATTGACGAGTCGGCTGCGGTGTGGACAACTGAATGCGCTGCTTCTCTGCCGATCACTGCACAGAACAGACGCCGAGAGAAGCGACACTTCTCCGGGAAAGCCAGACCTCACGCTCGCGGGACAGCACTGGCAAAATCTTCCAACTGAACCATAGCTAAGCTTTCTCCAAAAGTCCCCCCCCCCCCCCCGCTAGGTTTGTCTGTATGAATATTCTATGGAAAAAAGCTCTAAAAGGGTCTTAAAGTTGCTAAATGTAGTGCTAAAGTCGTGCTTGTGTGTGTTTGAGACGCGGGAGCTGATGGCAGGGGTTGGTGGATATTTGTGGCGGTCAATGTGTATATTGTGGATGAGTTCTTCTGTGTCATCACGTTCTTCAGTTTCGGAACTTTCACGCTTAGTAACACATACAGCTGTTCCCCTCAACACAGTGCAACAGTGATAGGGGACCCCTTTCAAACAGTGTCGCGTTCCGAACGTTGTTTAAGCGACACTTAATACAATTTAGTATTGCAGTATTTTAAAAATTCATATCATAACAAAAATAAACACCGGTATTCGGTATGAACCGGTATACCGCCCAGCACTAATGTCAAGGTAGAATTAATGATACCTTCATTGACTGAACGAGCCAGCTGGGCTTTGGTGCAATGCTCTTCCCCCCTAAGCACTAGAGGGGGCAATTTATACATCACAGAATTACAAAAAGGGAGTTGACCTTGCACACACGGACTCATAACAACTCTTTGTTGTCCAACAGTCTTACAAATCTCACTCTTATACATGCCTAAACTTGAGAGGAATGATTCCAATTTGTGTTAGAGCTATTGTAGAAGTCAGCTCTGTGATTTAGTGGGTCAACTAGTGGCAGTTAGAACAGTAGTTGCTGGAGTCTTGCTGAGGTTGAGATTGAGGCTTTGAGGAAATGAATGTTATAACATTGATATGTTTTTTGTTTTGTTTTTCTAGGATAACCAAGGGTGACTATAGTTTTATGTGCAAGAGTTTAATTCTGCCTTAAGGACCTTGAATTTAATGCGTCTGTGTTGTAACAGCATGTGTGGGGTTAGCAAATATGATTTATTATAGTGCATTCACTGTTTTAAATGCTGGGCTAAAACCTCTATACTCCTTTTTGTTTATAAAAGTTATACTAACAAATTTTATTTGACCAAATTTCGACTGGTTGAGACAATAGGTTTCTATAAAACAAATTTTAGCTTTTTTTTAATATATTTTTGGTATGGGTAACCCCCTCTATTTTGCTGCAATGTTTCACACTCATAAGTTGCCGCCTCTGTAGATACACTAGTAACATAGTGTTGTTTGGTGATGAGAAGAGCAACAACAAAAAAAATGTTTTACCCACAAAGACAATGGGGAAATCAAATCAGTATCTGTATGTCCGAAAAAAGCAGAAAAGGTCTGAAGCCAGAAGACAGAAAAACAGACAAAGGCTTAAAAAAACAAACATTGGTACAGCATACACAAGGTGGAAAGATTTGATGGCGGAGAAAATCCAGAGTAGTGATGCCAAAGTTGCTTCTTTTTTTGTTGGACCGCTCTCTAATACTCACTACTGTCAGTGTAATTTACATAAAACTCAGAAACAATAATTCTGAACCATATCAATAGATGGCTGTATAGCATCTAAAACCATTGTGGTATCAGTACTTAAAGTACACAAAGAACAGCTGTGGCTGTGCTAATGCTAGTTAAAGAACTACTGAATGCACCTTTAAAACTATAAGAATGTTTGGGTTCTTAGTGACATCAGCCAATTAGCATTGTCACAATTTTATTTTCACAGGCTCCAAAGTCAATAGTTACATGGCATTTACAGCTTAGTTTATTGGCTCAAAAAAAAAAGCAGATAAGAGATAGCAGATAGCATTCTCCAGGTATTATATAACTTCTTAGTTGAGTCATTATTATTGTGTTAGGCTAGTTGGCAAGCTTGAGCAAACCGAGTAATGTGTTATTAGTGCATTTCGAGAGTATCATCCTATGAAGGGCTTATTTATAATAATCTCTTCATATTACATTTTGACAGTATTTTACCGGAGAAAGGATTTACACACTTCAACATTTAATGCAACATTGCTTCATAAGCATTGCATTCAAAACACTCAAATGGTTTATAATAATGATGGATAATTATGTGCTTTGAATATTCAGAATATATTTTGCCTTTGAGCATGTGGTAATTAGTTTATTAATGCCATGTAGCTAATGGATTGCCAACAGGAATGTGTTTTAGTCACAGATGGGATTTCATTCAGTCGTTAAACACATACGGTCAGGCGCCTTTGATGGGGAGCAATTCTCGTTCCATCGTCCTCCATCTTGCGACCTCACCTAATCCCTAGTCTTGTGCTTCAGCATCAGACAGCTGTATCAATACTGAACTCATCTATATGCGACCATCCTTTCAGAGCCCGTGCTGCTGGAGACATGTGAGAACCCCTGGGATACAACTGCACAAAAGCTTTACCCCAAATTATAGACATGATTGGACAGAGCATTGAGTGAGATGCATGCTTGCAGTTTGAGATTCCAAATGATGCAGACAGTAATAAACTATTAAAGCATGTTTAGAACATGCTAAGTGACTGTAGAAAGCTTTTATCTTAAAATGTAATTTATGTTAATGTGGGGTGGCATCTATTTCTGTCAAAACTTACATACCATACAGCTCTAAAATTTAGGCCTAAATATATATATACATACACACATATGCTTTTAAGAACCCGTTTGTGACAGTGTTGTTAGACTCCTATCTGATGGGCTTTTCTGAAGCTCTTAGACGTAAAGCAGAAAGAAATTAATCATGAATCACTTTATCAAATAAACGTTGGATTCACTCACAAGATATTATGCAAATTTGTCACATGACATGCAGATGATTTATGGTTGTACTAATTCATTTCATCAATTTAGTTTGTAAATTGTGGCCACCGTGTTTCCTCGTTTTAGTTTGTAAATCATGGCACTGATTCAGTGTTAATTTTGTTGCCGAATAATTTTCACCATAATTTTATAACGAAAAAAAAAAAGAATTTTGAATGACAAAAACTATGACGAAAATCCGTTGACATTTTTGTCAACGAATAAAAACGAGATGAAAATGTTAGGGAGGGACGATTTGGGAAGAGATCCAGTCAGAACTAATCTTCTGCATGGTTGGGAGGTCAGATGTGCACTTTTGAACTGTAACGCTTTGATCTATCCGGCGGGACATAAGCTAAAGAAAACCCAATTCAGTCCGGTTTTCTGAGCGCACACAACCAAATCACGCACACAGAAAAGAGCCTCTCAGACAGCACACAAATACTGAATTTAGTTCTTGTGCGGAATGGAGAAATACACACAAAATTATGTCAATTTGTCCATTTTGATAGGCATCACAAATTAAGATATTTTTGATGAAATCCGAGAGCTTTCTAAAAGGTTGAACTACTGATGTCACATGGACTATTTTAACAATGTCATTTCTACTTTTCTGGGCCTTGAATGTAGTAGTTCCTTTGCTGTCTATGCAGGGTCAGAAAAAATATCTTAATTTGTGTTCTGAATATGAACAAAAGTGTTATGGGTTTGGAATGACATGAGGGTGAGTAAATGATGACAGAATTTAATTTTTGGGGGTGAACTATCCCTTTAAATCTGTGTCTATATTGAATGTTCAAACCTTAATATCATTCATATTAAAAGGTTATAGATGTTTTCCTTCAGGAAAATATAAATGAGCTGTTATATAAATATAAGATATACATTCTTAATAAATGCATTACCCTGTGAAAATAAACCATTCGATTTTAGTCAACTAATCTACAATAGATTTATTGTCGGACTAAATATTATGATAAACAAACCAAACAATTTAATTGACTTAAAAAATATGAACAAAACTTAATGGTATTTTAGTCACAAAACGACTAAAACTAAAATCAAAATTTGCTGTAAATTAAACCTTCACTGATTTGTTCACTTTTTTTAGTTCAAAATTGTTGGCCACAATGGAACTAAAACAATAAAAAAGTCAGTGTTCTGGGAACTATTCTGTGTCCAATATCTTTTTGGTTTTTTGTGGTTGGAGGTAGGATTTGTGACAGAGTTTTTCCTTTTTGATAAAAGAAATAATAATGATAACAATAAGTATTAATAATGATAATAATAATAATAAATCCTATGGGATGCATTATTGCATTTAAAAATGATAGACGGAAAGCAACAGAACGGCACTAAAATGCAGGTATCACGAAACAGGGTTTTGAGCTGTTTTTAACTCAGATGCACGTAAGATACACTAAAAACAGCATGATACATTATAATGGTGAAAAATCTAACATTTAGCATATGTTTATGTAGAAAAACAACAGATGGACACAAGAACGCATTATGTGTGAGAACAGCCTCTAAGTCCTGGAATGGGTAACATTTTATTTTGATAGTCCCCTTCAATTGCATGTCAGCTACCAGTCATTAGTATTAGTAGACAATCTGCTTAAAATCTGCTAACACTTTATTTTGATGGTCCCCCATTCTACTAACTGTAAGTAACTTTGCAATTACATGTCAACTTATTCTACTAACCCTAACCAAAGTCATTTCACTCAGTGGCCATCTTTGAAACGCCTCTCGGGCATGCAAGTGCAGCTCCTATCTCTTTGAATAGGGAAACATCAAATTTTCCAAAACTATTCACCAAGCTTACGATTAATTTTCATATTTGAAATCACCAATGAAATCTGACAACAACTGTCTCATAAATGTTGTTTCTTTTGCTCAAATAAAAATGCTTATTTTTCAGGCTAGACCAGCCAGTGTGCGTACGCAGTCCTAAGCGCACATCTCAGAATGCAGAATGTTTTTATAGTAACCGGGATGCAATGACTTTACGGATTAGCGATTGGCTCTTTCAGAAGGCTAGGCTTCCATCGATAGAACGGCTATATTGAGCGTTGCATTTTTCCCCATTCAAAACTATACGATTGACACATCTTGGGTATTCTATAGTCTTTGTCCTAACCTAACAGTCTACTAATACTCTAATTAGAGTTAGCTGTGTATTAGTTGCCATGTAGTTACAAAGTTGCTTATAGTTAGTTGAACATCTAAAGTGCACTCTAAAAAAATGTTTTTTGTTGTTTTTTTTACCCAAATGCTGGGTTCAGCCTGTTGGGTCATTTTATTGGGTTATTTTTCATTATTTTCTAACATTGTTGCTGGGTAGTTTTTCTGTAACTCAGTTGCTGGGGTTTACTGTCAATACAAATGATGAACTCCCTCACATACCTACCCAGTGCTGGGTCAGTGTAACCCAGCATTGGGTAGTCTGTGCCAAACTGGTTAAAACTGGATAAATTTGTCAATGGTCATTCTGTGTTCTGTCCTGAGAGAACTTCCTGAGGGGAAACTTACTGTACAAATAGGAAAATGTCTGTAGTCTCACATTTTTCCTTTTTTGTTTAAATGTACGTCGCAACGTCTGCTTGGAATGCTAGCCTTCTACAAACGACACCATGGAAGTTTCACCTCCTACCAAACGAATGCGTGACCAGGGCTGAAACACGATGCAACTTCGCTGTTATATGTAAAGTTTCCATGCACTCCACTGACTACAATAGGAACGCTATTGATCCAGCGTGCTATTAACGCAGTTGTGGTCACGCTATGCGTTTGACGGGTTGAAACTTAAATATCTGACAGATCAGATGTCACAAGGTAAAGCTGTTTTTGATGTAACTTTTCAAACATGAATGTAAGTCCACTTGTCATTTAATTAATTGGAACAGCCTTCTGTTTCTTCCCACAGATTTCCATTGACTGCTTGTGCTGCTCCTATCACGTCTTAAAAAGTTTACTGAATGTTTTTGAGTATTTTATTATTGTAATAGACTGACTTGCCATAATAAAAATATGTATATGAACTGTTCTTGTCTTTATACAGTCTATATTATTATTAAAAAAAACATATATTATATATATATATATATATATAGTTATAATATTATGTTGTTTCTTATTTTTTTTTAGAGTGCCATTTTTAGTATTTAAATTAAAAACCTTCAATAGTTTGACGACCAGCCCCGATGTAAAACAACAACCCGCAAATTTGTTTAATGTAGAAAACCTACAACGGGTCAAAATAACCCAGCATGTATTTTGTGCAATATTTAACCCACCATTTTTTAGAGTGTGTAATCCTGGAACATGCACTTAATGTAAATATAGGTACCATTTTGATTTCATTTTCACTTTAAATGCAAAGAGCCTGGAACATCTCATTTGTCTGTACAGCAGTCCTTCAGAGCTTTGATTGGGGCTACAAGGCTTTATTATAGAAATTATAAGTCTTGTTCAAGTCATTTCTTTCTCTCACCCCTTCATGACTCCCTCCATTGTCTTTCCTCACTTCCCTTCCTTCCTTCAAATCAATCTGGTTCAGAAATGCTATTTGCATTACCCACCTCCCCTCCACCCTTTCTTATCCTTTTTTTCTGTCTGTTCTTTATCTTTCTTTATCATCATCAATCATGTCAGGCATTTCAAACATGCCACGTGTAAATGTGGAGACCAGCACAGCAGCTCATATAGCTGGTGTTTTTTTTATTTATTCTTTTCTTTTTCTCTCTATTTTTCTTCCTTTCTTTTTCTCTATGCATATTTCAAACCTTATATCTTTGACACAATTTCCAGGTGGATACATATTGAAAGCTTCATTCTGTTATGCAAATGCACTGTTTAAAGTGCTCCCCAGTGTGTGGCACGTTAATTTATTTATGACTATATGAAGGTATCTACTTAGGTGCTTTTCCCTGGTGTTCTGCCAGTCTATGCGTGTCTTGTCTACTAACTTGACAATAATGCTGTCTAAAGGTTTCTTTTGTTCTGAGGATGGTTTGTTACATGTGGGGAGATCATTTCAGCCTTGAACGAATGATAAGACCACAACAAACCTTTTGAAATGAACCTTTCCAGTTTTTAAGCTCCTGTGTTATGTCGTTTGTGTTCATATAAAAGGGCAGTCATAATAAAGGTCTAATGGTGCAGGTACATTTACTGTTGTTTGGTGAATTGTTATGGGCAAAATACAGTCATTTATTTCAACAGGAAGTCACACAATTGTGAATTTGTGAATTGTGAATTTTGTGTGAGGATGAAAGACTTCCCCATGCAGATTTCACAGCGGTTTCAAGTTGGTCAAGCAAAACTGCCGTGTTGACAACAGAAAGCTGCTTGGTTTGAAAGTGACGTCTGTGTGAGCTGTGCTTCAGATATCACTACACTATATTGACAATGCACCTTTTTCCTAACGAGCCTACTGCGCTTTAGATTATAGAAGGCACTTCTGGTTTGTGGAAGTTCCACTCAAAAAGACTGGAACAAATCATTTCAAATAATAAAATTGTTCTACAAATAATCCTTATCTATCAGTTTGACTGAATGAGCTGTACATTTTCACTCATGTTATATTATCAGACGTCAGAAGAATAATGCAACGCTTGCTATTTTAGTGTGACATGGTATAGCAAGAATATCTGTGGAACAAGCTCTATTTAGTTTGCTAAATTAATTTCTTCCTGATTATTTTCATTTCCCCTTGTATTCCACTCTAAAAATATATATGAAAGACGACAACATATACTGCACATTTAATTTGGGATATATCCCTTGAATAATTCACTGAACTGCATTAAGAATCTCTCTTTTTTTCTCCCCAAATCAACACGTCTCTTTCCAAGTTTGTTTTCACATGAATGCTTTAAAATGTAATTGTTAACCCCTGTTAGCAGTGTTTACTGAAATGTTTTTTAAAGAAGATGAATACAATATGTGTTATTTGTCGAAATGTCAGAAATCACTTTGAAATATTATCACATAATGTTCCAGTTAATGAGATTTTTTTTGTTGAAGGCATCATATGTTATGAAATATAGACATAGGCTACAGTGATATTTGGAGTGACTTATGATCTGTTGAAAGTAAGTTGCCGGAAGGTCCAGATATGATGTTTTGATTAAACATTACAAGGTCAAACATTTTTTTAAGAATAAAACATATGCACAGGTGAATTGTTTACAATATTTTCACATGACAACAAACATTTACAAAAATAGATAGGGTGAATTTTCATTTAATGCCAATTTCAAGAGATGTTTTTAAGTGCTTGTCTTGCTGTCATATGTTTAGTTTTGTTGGGGTGAAAACAAGTTGAAAGAGTACAGGAAGACATGATAAGAGAATGGAAAGTTATCAAGGCAGCCGGTTCAAAAGAGAGTGGCTGGGGAAAATAAAAGCTCTAGATAGTTTCTCCACAGCATTTATTACTGAGAAAACAACAAAAATGGCACAGGAAAACAGTGTGAGGGAAAAGTAACAGACTGAAATTAGATGCTTTATAGGACAGCCCAAAAAAGATCAGAATGGACAGTTATAAAAGATTTAAAACATGAAAGGCGCATGAGCTGTTCAACCAGCCAAAAATCGGTACTAGGCTGACACAGATAGAGATGCTGTAGTGAGCTGTGACACGCTGTCTTGGCTGCCTGTGTCTAGAGGGTTTAGAGCGCATGATTGGCCTCATCTTCCACAGAGAGCTCTCTAGTCAGTTCTTTCTGTTCTCTGTCGCAATATCAACTATCAGTGGAGAGCCTGCACAATAGCAAACTGATGCAGACAAGTAGAAGAGGAAACCGTGCTTCAGAAGGGTCAAAATGTGCATATAAATGGCAAACAAGTTCAGCTACCTTTCTGCCTAGCTACGTTTGACTAAGCAAATTATTATGTGACCTTGAAATCAGACTGTTGTGATAGCGGAGCAAATCTTTTTTAAGCAAAACTATTTAATGTAGTGTATCAAAGGTTTGTAAATGCAGGTTTAATTGTTTTGTGAATAGGGCACTGATAGTGTTTGTTTTTGCCTTGCTACTAGCAGTAGTACAGTAAATACAGTAAGCATGAGTATCCCCAATGTGTCAACTCACATGCTTCATATGCCCTGACTGTCTGTGACAAAAGGCATCATGTACTATTCAACAATATACACTGCTGCTGAGTGCAAGATTCTGAGGCCACTAGTAAATGCTGCTATTTTTGCATTTTGCATTTTATTCACTACAAATTCATTCAAAATTGGACAATTAAAATTTATTTCAGAATATATTTTGCTTTAATGGGAGCAGCACTCAAGCTGCATGAACTGCAGCAGTTAGTTTCAAACCTCACAATCATATTCTCATATATATACTATCTTGAATATTTCTTATTTTATGTCATATGTCTTTGTTTTAGATTTTCAAAATCCTGCAACCTCCTGTTTATTTCCATGTTTTGAATCCCAGATTGTCAGTGTGATCGCAGCCACTGTGTTTGTTTTTGCTCTGCTACTAGCAGCAGAGAACAGTAGTGACTACAGTGTAAGCCGGGGAATCTCTGTTTTTTGGGGGGGGTAATGTATCACAGAAACACCATAGTATTCTTTAAAGCACCATGTTAATACCATGATGCATTGCTATGGTAATCATTCAGTGTTCTTGTTGCTAACTAAAAAGAATTTAAAAAATCATTATTTGAAACACAGCTGAGATAATAAAATTTTTTTAGTGAATAAAAAAAAGTTTTTAGTTTTTTAAAAACTTAAAAAAAAAAAAAAAATTAAATTTCAATTTGAAACAGTTGAGATAAAAGTTTAAGCTGAAGTCCTAAAATTATTGAAAAAAAAATAACAACCTTAAAAATTACAACGGAACGAACGCACATAAATTGAATAAAATGTGAACTAAAAATAAAATGCCACTTCGAAAATCACAAATAAGTTAAATTATTAATAACACACACCCTATAATAGTATAGAAATAATAATAAAATAACATTGTTGAGTATATGGTAAAGTAGCATGATATTACCATCTGAGACCATCACTCTTCCATGGTACCAACACAGTACTGAAAAATCTGAATAAACTGATTTACAGACATTTGCAAACAAAGAGTTATGAATATTTATGAAACCCAATAAAAATCAAGACAGGTTAATAACCACATCTGTCCTCTGAGTATCTTCTCTTAATATTCATGTTTATTTGTGTGTCCTGTCACAGATACAGAAGCAGAAAGAAATGCTCTGAAAGAACATGTCTATCCCAAACTACGAGACTTCTGCAGGGAGAACTATGGCATTGAATTCCAGGTAACACAGCCATCACTTTTCTGTAAATTCTCTACAGCAACCATTAAGTTCATTATAAACAGATTTAATTCTCTTTTTTTTTCTTTACTAACATTCTGCATTCTTCTCATCTCTTGCTCTGTGGGCTGGAAAGATAAAGTTTCTTAGGGACTATTATGTGATCTCAACACTGATATGCTTATACAAGACGAAAGTATATCTCTCTTATATTTGCCCTCAGGAGCATGGCCAGAAAAAATCTTCTTTCTCTTCCCCTCCTCTCCTCTGGAGTGGTATTTACAATGCAAATGGTTTTTTGGAGCAGTGGGGAGATTTTTATCGTGCAATTTGATAAACAAATGCAGGGCCTAGAAGAGGTACCATGGCTATTGGCGCAGACAGTGTGCTGAGATTGAATTGAGACTACATGGATGTGGGGCTTGACCTGATTTCAAGAGCGTCCCTTCAAGAAACAGATCTTTATGTAAGACTACGCCTTGTTAAACGCAAGTCTACTCAGTGATTTTTAGACTGTTTTTAGTGTCACCGAAAACATAAGTGACATTGATAATTGCAATAATCTTTGATTTAAAAAAAAAAGTTGTTGTTTTTTCTTTCTTTCTTTTACTCCTTTTGTCATTTTAAGAGCTTTAATGGTAAAAGGTTTGTCACAGTACTTTATTCTGTCCCAACTTAATGTGCAGAAACAACTAGGGTCTCGATTATGAACAGTCATTATGAACAGTCATGCACAGTATGAAAAATTTATATGCTTTTTGAGATTTACTGAAGATTTTTAACTTTTGTATTGTGACGTACATCTGAGTAAAACATATTATCGAATTTGATTTTGAATCAAATCGACACGTTCCCATTCACATTCAGCAGAGTACGGCCGACTTCCATCGACCGCTGGAGAAAGGATGCAAGTGTGTCCAGTGACGCAGCAAAGTAACAAATTTAACTTTATGCAAATGAGCAGCACATTTCAGGAGTGACTACAAAATGTGAGTGAAGTCAGTGTGAACAGGTCTTTAGTCATAATACCAAAATGTTCTGTAGTCAATAGCAATGCCTGTGAAATTCTCGATACCAATTTCGATACCACACCCACCTAAAAGATAATGATATTGAACACATCTAAAGATTAAATGTTATCAAATGTCAAATTAAGAAAGTATCAAAACAAAGAAAGTAATCAAAAGTACAATGAAATTCTACATGATTATTCAATATAATACATTAATACTGATTCTGTAAATAAAATGAACTATTGTCTAACATTCTTTAATCCAATAAGATATCCACCAATTGCAATTGATTTTTTTTTTCCAATGTCATTATGGATTAGTTAATGCTACATCATAGACAACAGCAGTTCTTTTAGACTGCATTTACACTGTAAGACCTAGTGCACATATCCGATTTTTACTTTCTCTTGTCTGTTTACTGTTTAAGACATAACTGACTGTTTACATTGTGTTTTCGCTGTGTTTACATTCCTGTTGAATCGTGTTCTGTTGAATATATCTATATATATATATATATATTGTAAGGGAAACAGGTCAATAATTTAGCTCAAATGGGAATCATTTAAGATTTTAAAGGGACCTCCACCATTAATATGTAAGGGAATTTGGACAGAATCACTGTTTTACGGCTGATCACTGAGACGCTCAGCGAGTCAGTGAACATCAATTCTGCAATGGATATTTATATCCAAAATATAGTGAAAACACTATTAATTAGCACATGTAACAAGATCGGCAGTTTAAGACATTAACTTGTGAGCACAAAACACGAGATACTTCTCTTTTCAATATAAATGAGGCTTTATTGGATAAATCTAAGACATTTAAACTAATCTAACACACGCATTCACAAGTTGCAGAAAGAGATAAAGTGAGGAAATAATTAGTTTAAGAGAATGAAAATGTGAAATCCCAAGTTTACAGCAATATGTGCAATTGCATAGATCTGAACAACCATCAATCACTTAATTAACCCTCGCACTGAGTTCCTCAATGAGGTTAAAATTTAGATTAAATGCACCAGTTCAGCTAGTATCTGGAAGTACTTGCTTTCCTGTGATGCGGCGTTCCCTTTCTTGTCTGCTTGCCGAAAGGGGTTTCCCGCTTTTTTGATTGGCTGGAGGTTCAGTCTTGGGCAGCCAGTGGTTGGGCTTTGGCTGGCGACGCGGAGCTGTGGTCTGCAGTTGAAGTTTAGACAGCACTCTTTTGGAGATGCGGCGTTAGGCAAACTTAACTCAAAACACGAAACTCTCAACGGAAAATAAAACAAACTAAAGAAATAGAAGTAAAGTTTGACGAGACTAGGTGGCGTTTCTCCTCATGGTTTCGGAGGAGCTGGCGTGTAAGCCAGAGCACGCTCAAAAGCTAAAGAAGCATGATTAAAAGCATAGCTCAAAGCTATGCCTAAAAAGAGGAGAGTAAGAGCAAAGAAGGGGGTTGAAGAAGAGAACCAAGAGAGACCCAGAGGGTGATTTGATGGTGTTTCTAGTATTTAAACCAGGCTGTTTAACACACCCCAAATGGTGCTTTACCAATTAGATGTCGTCGTTGCTCGGGGGTTTTGTATGTTCCTCCTCCCCATTCATAAATCAACATTTATCTCATTATTCACATGATCCGCGTTTTCCCGCTCTTGCAAAATATGATTTTGGACATGATTTCTATAACAAGAAAATTATACATTTGACAAAGATTTGATTGGAAGAAACATTTCAAGCAATAAGATTCAAACACACACATACTAAACAAGAATAGCAATTCTTAAACTATTCAGTAGTTATTAACAATACATACACAATAAATGATTAAGACCTGATAAGTCACATGTGGGTTACATAAATGATATGGAGTTATATATATAGCAATGATTAGTTGCTCAGGTCCTTTTAGTGTCTTTAGGTGCCTGGGACAGCAGTGTCCGGTGCCTGTTGCTGTGATGTATGAAGTTAACATGTCTGTAAGGAATTTCAGTCTGTTCTTTGTCGTGAGGTGGGGGAAGTCAATTTACGGGGCTCGTGACTGCGTTTACTATCACGTGAGGGTCATGTGGTCATCTCTTTGACCATTTAATCTTGATTACTTGCCCCAAAATTGACAATCTCCTTCCTGAGTTGTTATGATCAGTGTGTTCTTTTGTGTTAATGTTGAAAGCTGTTCTGTGAAAGTTGGTTGGTTAGGCTTGCTTTAGACTGGCTAGGGTCTGATTTATGACATCGTGTTGTCTTGGGCCTCTTGTGGAATTTGGACTCCTCGTGCCTCAACAATGTTTTGACCAAATCTTAGATTGTCTGATTCGGTCTGATATCCTACATACATCAATATACTCCATGGGGAATAAAAGTATTTAGTCAGCCACCAGTTGTGCAAGTTCTCCCAATTAAAAAGATGAGAGATGCCTGTAATTTTCATCATAGGTATACTCAACTATGTGAGACAAAATGAGAAAAAAAAATCCAAAAATCACATTGTAGGATTTTTAAAGAATTTATTATGGTGGAAAATAAGTATTTGGTCAACAAAATTTAATCTCAATACTTTGTTATTTACCCTTTGTTGGCAATGACAGAGGTTAAACGTTTTCTGTAAGTCTTCACTAGGTTTTTACACACTGTTGCTGGTATTTTGGCCCATTCCTCCATGCCGATCTCCTCTATAGCAGTAATGTTTTGGGGCTGTCGCTGGGCAACACGGATTTTTCAACTCCCTCCAAAGATTTTCTATGGGGTTGAGATCTGAGACTGGCTAGGCCACTCCAGGACCTTGAATTGCTTCTTACGAAGCCACTCCTTCGTTTCCCGGGCGGTGTGTTTGGGATCATTGTCATGCTGTCGTTTCCCAGCCACGTTTCATCTTCAATGCCTTGCTGATGGAAGGAGGTTTTCACTCAAAATCTCACGAATACATGGCCCCATTCATTCTTTCGTTTACACGGATTAGTCGTCCTGGTCCCTTTGCAGAAAACAGCCCCAAAGCATGATGTTTCCACCCCCATGCTTCACAGTAGGTATTGTGTTCTTTGGATGCAACTCAGCATTTTTTCTCCTCAAGTTGAGTTTTTACCAAAAGTTCTATTTTGGTTTCATCTGATCTTCTGGATCATCCAAATGCTCTCTAGAAAACTTCAGACGGACCTGGACATGTACTGGCTTAAGCAGGGGACACGTCTGGCACCGCAGGATTTGAGTCCCTGGCGGCGCAGTGTGTTTTCTGATGGTAGCCTTTGTTACTTTGGTCCCAGGTCTCTGCAGGTCATTCACTAGTTTCCCCCCGTGTGGTTCTGGGATTTTTGGTCACAGTTCTTGTGATCATTTTGACCCCACGGTGAGATCTTGCGTGGAGCCCCAGATCGAGGGTGATTATCAGTGGTCTTGTATGTCTTCCCTTTTCTAATAATTGCTCCCACAGTTGATTTCTTCACACCAAGCTGCTTACCTATTTCAGATTCAGTCTTCCCAGCCTGGTGCCGGTCTACAATTTTGTTTCTGGTGTCCTTTTGACAGCTCTTTGGTCTTGGCCATGGTGGAGTTTGGAGTGTGACTGTTTGGAGTTGTGGACAGGTGTCTTTTATACTGATAACAATTTCAAACAGATGCCATTAATACAGGTAATGAGTGGAGGACAGAGGAGCCTCTTAACGAAGAAGTTACAGGTCTGTGAAATCTTGCTTGTTTGTAGGTGACCTAATACTTATTTTACCGAGGAATTTACGAATTAATTATTTAAAAATCCTACAATGTGATTTCTGGATTTTTTTTCTCATTTTGTCTCTCATAGTTGAGGTATACCTATGATGAATTACAGGCCTCTCTCATCTTTTTAGTGGGAGAACTTGCACAATTGGTGGCTGACTAATTACTTTTTTGCCCCACTGTATATATACTGTATATTATATATATATCTATATATAATTCATATATATATACATATATACATAGCTCTTAACTGACATACTCCAGCTTTAAGATACCTCTTCTTGAGTCCTGGTGTAATCATCTCCTCATCCATTATCATAGATGAGCCATTATATCACTGCTTATCTTTTCATTAATATGTCAGTTTATGCACATCAGGTGTGAGTGATTTAAGAGAAAGATGAGACATCAAGGTCAGTCATTGCCCAGATTAGTCATTGGTCCACAATGTAGTACTGGGGGTATTATGACTCCTCATGTATCTACGTAGTCAGGAATAACTTGTTAAATAAAAATTTCTTCAAAAATGAGATTTTGGGATGGAAACAAGTCATGTCCTATTCGGAATATCTTGTGATCACATTGCTTATACAATTTGTATTAATTGATTATAGACAGTGGCTTAAACAGTGATACCTAGGATGAATCATTCCTTTCAGGAAATTAAATGTTTTGAATCACAGAACTGCACATTTGGTGCAAAAATCACTTGACAGATATTTTTGGCTCCATACTTTGATAATCTGACATGAGACATTCAATGTTGTTTGTCACTGTAAACTCCCAATTTGTGGCCTGATATTTTATAGAATCTCCTGGAGAGAACGAGAGAAGACAATTATTTCACTGAAATTTTTGTTTTATAAAATATATTTATTAAAAAATATATTTATAAAATGTAAAATATAGAATATTAAGTTTAAACAAAAAAAAATTCACACTTATGCTGACCCAATGCAGGAGCATGTGCATGTCTACGTGGTGGCCAGGGGTGGCACCAGCCCCCCCTGAAATTTGGCTGGCCACCCCAGGTGCCTCCCCCACCAGATGTCTTGCCATAGGCTTGTTTTTAGTACATTTCAAATTTTATGCGGTTTCTATAATGTGATCTTAATGACAATGTCGAGAGCGCATAATGTTACGCGATCCATGTGCGCGAGGACGAATCTCTCCACTCCCAAGCGTATTTCCTTCACTCACACAAAACTGGATGTGTGTTTTTAACATACATCGTTCCGCAAACACAACCTCCCCCCCCGGCCATCCTCTTTTGAGCCAGTGCCCCCGACTGGCCCCCCATTTAAAATGCTCTAGACACGCCCCTGTTCAGGAGTAGCATTATCTTACACAATTTTGCATCTGAAGTAAATGTGTCTTGTTTTAAGGATGTTTTTAATATCTTACTGGATATGTTGACGAAAAAAATTACTCTTTTTAATTATATTTATCACATTATTAGTTATGATAAACTGACAGGAAAGCAAAGTTAATGTCAGAGAGGAAGAGAAAACTGAAAGAATTGGGGTGTGAGAAGGAGAGAAAAGGTGAGAGAGAAAAGTGAGAGACAGACAGAAAAAGAAGGGAGTTCTCTCAACCAGAAAATATGATGTGGCAAATTGCGATGCTTTCTGGTCAGCATTATTTGATTCTATTTCCTGAGGCGTCCCTGAGAGGGATAGATGCTGGATTGAGTGTGTCTGTCTACATGTGTGTGTAAGGCTACATTTGTCTGCCCAAGGCTTCATCCCAGTCCAGTCACAGCACGCACACACACACATACACACACATGCTCAATCCCCTTAGCAGTGGTGGATCAGGCCTGGAAGTGCTGTAAAATGACAGTGTGGGACCCTGATAGTGTGTTAACACACTGAAGAAGGCATAGAGCCGAAACTTTTGTGTTTACCATGTGGTGAGGAAGGTAAAATAAAATGTACTCGCAGATTTAAAAAAGTTTGAGTGCAGATCTTTGGTTCATATGTGAAGTAATTAAATTGATTGGCGCAACAAAAAATATACATATAAACGTGTGGCCAAGTATGGTGACCCATACTCGCAATTTATGCTCTACATTTAACCCATTCAAGTGCACACACACAGCAGTGAGTAGTGAACACACACACACCCGAAGCAGTGGGCAGCCATTTTTGCTGTGGCGCCCGGGGAGCAGTTGGGGGCTTGGTGCCTTGCTCAAGGGCCTCACCTCAGTCGTGGTATTGAGGGTGGAAGAGAGCGCTGGTCATTCACTCCCCCCACCTACAATCCCTGCCGGTACCGAGACTCAAACCTGTTACAAGTCCAAAAAAAAAAAAAAAAAAAAAAAAAAAAAAAAAAAAAAAAAAAAAAAAAAAACAAAAAAAAAACAAAAAAAACAAAAAAAAAAACAAAAAAAAAAAAAAAAAAAAAAAAAAAAAAAAAAAAAAAAAAGAAAAAAAAACCAAAAAAGAAAAAAAAAAACAAAAAAACAAACAAAAAAAAAAAAAAAAAAAAACAAAAAAAAAAAAAAACAAAAAAAAAAACAAACTCTTAATTATAGGGCACGACTGCCCCACAGTGTGGGGAGCGAATTACAGCATATACCATAATCTGTCTGATAATGGATTTTGGAAATGTCTCGGTTTTGATAATGGAAACGTCTCGGATTTCAAAGTTAGTCGTGACAACATTAGGGGTCTAACTTGGAGTTTAAGAGAAAAGGCCCATGAGAATTAGCTAGGGAATTTTGCATGCTGAATGTTGACAAGCCGTGGCGTGTCAAGGCAAACCTACGCCAAGGTTATAACCTTCCCAAAGCCCCAGCACAAATTCACTGACCTTGGTACTGAAGGGGACCAATGGTGCGTACATCACAGCTGGAGAATGCCATGCTGCTGTTCTGTCCACAAAAAAGTTTTTGGAAGGGATTTGAACGTTCAGTGAAAGATTACTTCAAATCTTCCCTATTTGTTCTTTCAGCCTGGCAGAACGATGGGTAAGTGATCCTTCAGGAAAAGGTCGCTACGGAGAACACATCCTACCCGTAGGGAGATAACATGTGGAGATACTGATAATGACTGACCTAGGGGCAGTACTACATATGGAATGGGTCTCTGAGGCAGGTCCTACCTTAGAGTAGGGATGGAACAACTGCTAAAAGAGACTGACAGAGGGGGTCTGTCAAGGGAAGACACAGGTTTACCAAGAGGGAAACCTTACCGTGGAAGAACACACATACGGGATTGCCCGCAGGGAATCAAACCATATGGACACCTAGCCCAGTACAGGAGCTGACCGGGATATCGAGCATGCTAACACCAGTACTGGGCCTGGTGTCAGACTGCTCCGCCAAGTCTGACTGCCGGGGGTGCTGGAGGGTGCTCGACCAGGATTCGCCAACTGGGGAAGTCTACTGGGAGAAGAAAGGCGCTCGCATCCCTGTGTGAGGGGGAATGGCACAGTAAACATGACACCGAGCCAGTTCTTCCTGCCAATTACCTGTTACTCAACACACTGGAAGAAACCGGCTCTACATGAAGGTTGTAAAACCTTGTAAAACACAGCCCACAGCTCGACAGATGTCTGCCAGAGAGTCACCATGCGCCAATGCCCAGGAGGAGGCAACACTCAGAGTGGAGTGAGCTCTCACCCCCAGGGGGCATGGCTCGCCTTGGGATTGGTACGCCAAGGCGATGGCATACACTATCCAGTGAGCCAAGCTTGGAGACAGCCTTCCCTTTGTGCTGACCTCCGTAGCAGACAAGGAGCTGCTCATGCTTCTAAGCTCTGTGGCAGTCCCCCATATCTCGTAACACCTCTTACTGACACAGCAATGGGTGGCAGGCTGTGCTGGATCTGCCTCCCCCGGGGGCAGCGCTTGCAGGTTCACCACCTGGTCATGGAAGGTAGTGGTGGGAACCTTGGGCATGTATCCAGGCCGGGGTCTCGAATCGAGCATCTCCGGGGGGCAGAATCTCTCGGGGAATACACCAATTTTGAGAACGACCCCACTTCAAAGCATAGGCTTGCTACATAGAGCCTGAGTGACAGTGACAGTGACAGTGTCTACCACCGCTGGTGGCAGATCACTTTTAGGTCCGGGGGGGGGGGGGGGGGGGGGGGTGGGGGGGGGGGGGGGGGGGGGGGGGGGGGGGGGGGGGGGGGGGGGGGGGGGGGGGGGGGAGGGGGGGGAAAAACCCACAACCATCCGGAGCCCCCCCCACCCGTGAGGTTCCAAAGATCTGGACCGGGTGCCATATGGTGCCCAGTCCCTGAGAAACAAGGTCCTTCCTCGTTGGTATACGCCAGGGAGGGGTTGTCGCGAGGAGCATGAGTTCTGAAAACCAGGTCTGGGTGGGCCAGTAAGGCTCAACCAGCAGGACCTGTTCCTCGTCCTCCCTGACCTTGCACTGTGTCTGTGCGAGAAGGCTCACTGGGGGAAACGCATACTTGCGTAGAGCCCGGTGCCAGCTGTGTGCCAGTGCATCTGTGCCCAGGGGGGCCTGGGTCAGGGAGTAGTACAACTGGCAGTGGGAGGACTCGTTGGAAGCAAACAGGTCCACCTGAGCTTCTCCAAATTGTCTCCAAATCAGCTGGACCGCCTCGGGATGGAGTTGTGATAAGCGGTTGTGATGTTCTTGTCCAGCAGCAGCGGCCGGAACTGCCACAAAGCTAGATGCACTGCCAGCAACTCCAGACAGTTGATGTGCCAAAGCAGTCGAGGTCCTGTCCAGGAACCCGAGGCTGCCTGCCCATTGCACATAGCACCCCAGCCCGTGTTAGAGGCATCTGTCGAGACAACAATATGCCGGGACACTTGTTCTAAAGGCACCCCGGCCCGTAGGAAGGCAAGGTCCGACCAGGGGCTGAATGAGTGGGTCACACGATGTGCACCGCGGCGCCATGCCCAACTCGGGACTCGGGAGTGTAACCAGTGCTGGAGTGGTCTCATATGAAGCAATCTGAGTTACGTGACTGCGGCTGCGGATGCCATATGCCCCAGGAGCCTCTGAAAGTTTTTCAGTTGTACCACTGTCCTGCCTCTGAAGGAACTCAGGCAGTTCAGCACTGTCTCACCGAGTCTTAACTCCATACCGAGAAAAGAGATTCTCTGCATGGGGGAGAGTTTGCTCTTCTCTCAGTTGACCTGAAGCCCCAACTGACTGAGGTGCCGGAGCACCTGGTCCCTGTGATCGCACAACTCTTCTCGCGACCGGGTCACGATGAGCCAGTTGTCGATATAGTTGAGGATCCTGATGCTCACTTCCCATAGTGGGGCAAGGGCGCCCTCCGCAACTTTTGTGAAGACACGGGGGGACAGGGAGAGCCCGAAGGGGAGGTTAAATGCAGTTTTTAAATCGCATTGTATATATTGTATGTGCCCTCATATGAACATTATATCATGTTCATATTTTAGATGTAAGTCGACCTCTAATCCATGTTGATTAATTATTATGAGAACCCCAAAAGTCATATCTTTTCAGTCTTTCAAAGCCTTTTATGTCCCTTCAAACACAGCAAAGCTCAAAGAGATCAAAAATGTGTAATCTCTTCCCCCCACATGACTCTCCATATCATATCGCTGTCTTCACAGACAAGAGACATTCACACTCAAACCTCAACTGACCATTTCAACAACTGTGTAATCTGTTCACTATCTCTGGATGAGCTTCCAGTCAACTTGATTACATCAACACAGGCCCAGTCTTCACGCATCTCACACACTCAATCACAAAGTCCTGTTTTTATACCAACATCACTTCTTATAAATGGGCTTAATAATCCAATGAGAGTGCAAGAAAGGAGATGTAGGCACTTGTAAATCGCTGGTAATACTGTTTGGCTGCCATGACGACCGCAGCAGAGGCGAGGTTTGATTACAGGGCTGGAGACGAGTCTAAATGTGTCAGGTAGCCTACTGAACTGACTGATTTGCATATAAACACATTTGTATAAATGTTTATTAAGTCTAAGTTGGATTCACAGGAGATAAGCAGTTGTGATTAAATGTTCAACATACACACACACAGTAATAATGATTTCTGACAAAATACTGTTGTTACTACTGAAAAAAAGATAATTCACAATATCAATAAGTTAATATATCTTCTAATTGTTTGATAATCAGTTTAATAATTTATCTCCTTCAAGCTATGTAAAATGCTTTCAGAATCTTTTGATTTAATTATGTTTTTTTTATTGATAGCATTGCCTTATAGTGGTGGTTTAATTAGAATGTTTTTCCAATCTCCAGCTTTAAAATAAATATGTTAAAATGAAATGGCCAGTCACAGGCTTCAAGGTCACAGACTTTTCACAGATTTTACTTTGCATAGATTTAGAGGACTGATTTATTTATGCAGGATTATTTGATTTACTCAACATGGTGTAGCATAGAGAGTCACAATGGAACCTGCCATTAATCTGCCTTCATAGACGTTCCAGGGAAATCTAAAACTTTTAAAAAAAATGAAAAAAAAACACAAAAATAGAACATTCTGAATCTAAAAATGTATATCCTATAAGAATAATACGAATATAATATAATCCTGGACTCTAATTAATTTATTTTGAGTGCAGTGCCTTCTTCTCAAAATCCAGTTACCAAGCCAGTGGACAGAACTAAGTTTGAACTAAAACAAAACTACAGCTGGGAGACTACTGCTGGACTTTTGACTCAAATTGTGATTGTGGCCAACCTCTTCTACATCTTTTGTCCTGTTATAGTGATCAAATGAATATCCTTCAGAACTTTACTGTGGAACTAATGGACTTTGTGACATCCAGAAAAGGTGTGTTAACACAGGAAAGTGTATTGGTGGGGAAAAATGATATTAGCGGTTTGTTCTTGGGTTAATTGTCTTGCTTGAGGTCCTAAAGGTGGTAAAGTGGGATTATGACCTATGTAACCATCATTTGGTGGCTCGTTCGCACTCCTCAGCAGGCTATGAACCCAACCCCTACCCTACAGTCACCCTGGGAATTCATGGCCCGTTGTGTAAGTGCTCCATGCTGGCGAGAGCACATTGGATCTGTCAGCACTCATTGGAGCTGATGAGAAGGTGAGAAAAAGGAATGGAAAACAGCTGAAGGGTAAACAGAAAGAGATAGAGAGAGATGAAAAGATAGAAGGACTGAAATACAAGCGTTCATTCCTCACGGGGGTTTGGAGGTTGTGTCTCGCTGTTGCTGCATTGATCCATGGGCTTGTATGGAATAGAGGTGGCTTCTACATTTTCAGTTAGAGCGCATCGATTGGCCATTTGCAGAAAAAAAAATTGCCATTTTCATTCCAGGCATATAGACATGATTGATGTAAAGGTTTTATGGTTTTAACCTTTGGCTGCTCTCTCCTCACGTCTCCCCCCAACCACCTCTTTCTCTCTCTCTCTCTCTAAATTGAAAAGGCAATGAGGCTAGACAGCTGGTTGCTATAGCAGTAGTCTAATTGCAGAGGCACTCAAGAGCAGTGCATTGTGGGTAGTTTGTGAGATGAGATGAAGGCATGGAGATTGGTAACTGCTCCAAGGGGTTGAGGAACATAGTTCTCTCTGCAGGGTGGGTGAGCTAATAGCCTCTTAAATCAGCGTACTTCTGACAGGTCTTTTTATTCCTTGCTTTCTGCCTTTCGCTATCGTACACTTTTCATCTCCCGGCGTGCCTCTGTTTCCCTCCTACTTTTGATTTTGTGGATGCTTGTGTTCCTTCTTCTCTTCTTGTTTTCGATAATTGAACGATGTAAGCATAAGATATAGTGTTCAACCATCATGCACGTTGGATAATCATATTTCTCTTCTAATTGGCCCTTAATGGGGGCCATCAGTTGACTCCTTTGTCTTCTATTAAAGTGATACATTCATGTAGCCCGAAGGGCCAGAAGAATGATAAATCATAACTTGTCTCAGGAGAATCTGAGGGTCTTTTCATCGGGCTGAAACTGGCAAATGCATTGTAAATTATGTTTGTATCCTCTGCTCAATCGTTTTGGATCTCATCATGAAATCTGCTCATAACTTCTGCTCATTTCAAACCATTTGACTCTTATGCTGTTTACCATTTAAATGATCTTTTTTTTTTGCAGAAGTTGTTATCGATGCAGGCAGCCAAACCAAACTGAATCTTAGATTACGATTTCTGTTTACTAATACAGTATAGGTGTTTGTAGGTATGTTTTTTTTTTTTTTTAAATGTTCATGAATAAATCATTCATAATAAATGCTACAACTTTAAATGGAAGAAAAAAAACAAGAATGGTCACATTTTTAATGGTAACTTTAAGTGTAGTTTAACTTGCAATGTTATGTTTTAACATTGTTTTATTGTTATATTTGTGTTGTTTTATTATTTTACTTTGCATCATCTTTTTTATTATGATGAAAAAAAACCTTGCTTTTTTAAATGCCCCTTTTAAAATAAAGCATACAGAGCACTGATAACCTCTAATCAATGCAGATTTGAAATTTCAAGACTGAGAAGGTAGTAACAGACTAGTTATATAATATAAGCTATTGCTGTATTGCACAATGTATGTGCTTCCCTACATGTTTGTAACAGTACAATCATGTCACCATCAAGCAATTGATGGCATGTCACCCAGATATTAAAGTTACAAAACATGACAGATTTTTTTTTCTCCAGTTGCACACAAAGATGAGCCTCTGTTCTTTAATTCAAGGCTGTTCTGTTGTTTGTTTGTTTTATGATAGTTTTATGCACGATTTCATTCCCTTTCATTCCATCTCCAAGGCATCATCTGAAAGTTCTCGGAATAATCATGAAAACCGAGGAGAAAAGAGAAGAAGCGCAAGACTTTGTCCTTTGAAGACAGATTATGGATGCAGTGAAGCCTGAAAGTATTAAAACCTGTCAACAACAGTGCTTAAGTTGGTTTGTCTATGTAAATTTTCAATTGATTCAGTTTATGGTTGTCTACTTTGATGTCACCTCAAATGTCTTCAGGGCAAGTTTGAATTTAAATGTAGAACTTTTCCAGCACTGATATTGACCAGTTTGGCACACTTTCACCTTTTATCACCAGCCATTTGGGATTTATGAAGCATTATGTTTGTAAACCCTTAGTTCGAGCTGTGTAATTATGTAAATACAGTCATATTTGCCTGATGTTATGAAATTTTATGTCCAGGGCCCTCAGTAGCTGAGTAAACCTCATCATATTTTTTTTGGTTGCACTATTAGTGGAAAATGACAGCTTTTCAGTCTCTTTTACTCCACGTCGGTGTGCAGTAAACTGCATTTAATGATACTTGCTGCATATGCATGTGCGTTTTCTTTGAAAAACGTAATTGTGTAGCCCTCTGTGGTTTAAATGTGGGCTGTAATGCATTAAAGAAAAGCGAGGCAACATTAGTCAGCATTTGTAATAGTTCTTTGCTCATGATACCAGTTAAATTGAGTTGTTTTCATAGTTCATAACACTGTGATTAGGTTGTCATAGTAGATGACAGCTGTCATAATTTAAGAAATCAGTGGCAGACACTGTATTCATAAAATCTTGTTAGCATACGGGGAATATTCTAAGCCATTCATTTCCCTCATATGGTGGACTCTGCTAACTCATCCACTTATTACAAATCTGATGGCTTTGTGACTTGAGTTCACAAAAATATCATTGTTTTGCTGAACATCACAGCTTTTTTACTGTCTGTCAGCTCCTTGATTCATTTTCTCAGGTTTGTTTTTATGAAAAGCTTCAGATGCATGCTAATTATCTCCATGTGTCCCTCTCTCAATTGCTCAGTGAAATCTAAGGAGGGTGTGTTTGTCATCTGTTTTGTCATGTCCAGATGTTTGGGATTCTTAACCGTCTATATACCTTGTTATCATTGTTTCCCAGGGGCTGTGCTGTCACACTCTAATTGCTTGGTTAGTTAATGGTTCAGATCCATCAAGCTCAATGTGTGTAAGTGTTTGTGCACGAGTGTCAGTGCGTGCGTGTGAAAGCATGACTGATTGCACTCACTCTGTTTGAGTGAAAACAGTTCTCCCACCACTTGCTCCACTGCCAGCAGCCAAAATGCAGTCCAGCCAATAGGAAAACTTTTTGCCAGTCTTTGCTGTGATCTGCCAATCACAAAGAATGATCAAACCTGATTATCACAGTGGAAGCCTGATTGTTGTCATTTCTGGATTAAACATGCCTGTCATGTACTTACACCTGATGACAATGTATAAGGTCAATGAGTGTGTTTACATGCATAATCTTACACTGAGTGTTTAATAAACCAACAACATGTAAGGTCATGTGAACACGGTTTAAGCAAAACCTGATTGGCCACCACTTGCTCCACTGCCAGCAGCCAAAATGCAGTCCAGCCAATAGGAAAACTTTTTGCCAGTCTTTGCTGTGATCTGCCAATCACAAAGAATGATCAAACCTGATTATCACAGTGGAAGCCTGATTGTTGTCATTTCTGGATTAAACATGCCTGTCATGTACTTACACCTGATGACAATGTATAAGGTCAATGAGTGTGTTTACATGCATAATCTTACACTGAGTGTTTAATAAACCAACAACATGTAAGGTCATGTGAACACGGTTTAAGCAAAACCTGATTGGCACACAGATATTTGCCTAATATCCTGATTTCACTCTGTATGTAAACATCTTTAATGCCATTCTGGTGGCTTATTCATGTCTAGGTGCACGTGTCTATTTGCATGTTGACATCAAGACCAGTATATTTTGCATTATGAGGATTGATTGATTTAATTTTTTAATAGATCAGCAATAGTGTATATGTAAACATACTCAACAGTCAAAACCTTTTAATCACAATATGAAAATGAATACACTGATAACACTTTCCGTTAAGACTCAATTTGTTAACACATTAGCTATGATGAACTAATAATAAACAGTGCTTTAATTAATCTAGATGCATATTAATATTTTCATATACTAATACACTGTTATGAATTATTATGAATAAACATGATTATGAATGAAAAATATGAATTAACAATGAAAACTGGCATATTCATCAGTAAACATTAACTTATACACCGAAAAAAATATGTTTCCAGTTTATGGATACTAAGAGATGTAAATTACTGTTGTAGGATCCTTGTTTTTCTTTTTGCTGTTGTTTTGTCATTTTTTGTTGTGTTGTGATATTAAGAGCTCATCGTTTTTTTTTTGTGACGTACATGTGTTGATTGTCACCATTCTTGAAGTTTGTGTGTCAGTTATTGAGATATTGCGATCTGTGTTAAACCTTTTAAATGTATCCCAGATATCTTTTCTTGGTAAAACAATCGTTTCTTCAGAAGCAAAGATTGTTACTAATTGAAAAAGTTGCTGAACAAGAAATATGTAGCTACCTTGACAAATGTATTGGCCAACGAGGCATTTCACATTTACTGAATAAACAAATTAAAATTGACAAAACAAAGTGAAGCTACTTAGGAGAATTATCTGAATGAACCTTGAATTTATAACCTTTTTTTAATTATTCCCTTTTACAGTGCAGTAGTAAATGCTGTAAAAAAATGTTAAATTTGAACAAAGTGAACTTTATTGTAAAGTTGTAAAGAAATGTAAAGGATTCTCCATTTCAGCATTATAACGTATACATTAAATGCTAGAAATTTTTCACATGAAGTATTTCTCTCTTCTTAGAAGTTTGATTAGTTGAGTGTAGAGCTCACATTATGTAGGCAGTCTCTTGTGCTTTATGTGCTCTTGGATTAAAGCCATGATTGTATTTGTTAAATGAAATCTGGGAGGAAGAGAGGCTGCTCACTGCAGAGCCAATGGGTGGAGCTTGACATTCAGCTCCCCTTCGCTGGACGTAATGGGTGGAGCACGCCCTAACCCTACCTATTAACCTATCACTAAACATAACTCCTCCCATTAGGTCCACAGAGGTGGAGCTGGACTAGGTCAAACTCCACCCATTACGTCCAGAGAGGAGGAGCTGGATGTCATTTGACTCAGTAGTGAGCACTGCTTGTGAAGGAAGGCGGGACTCACAGTGACTTGGTTTTTGCCAGCTGAGCAAAATAAATGTGTTTGGGATCCTAAAGAGCTACCACAATGTGAATGACATCAGAATTGTATTGGATTGCTTAAGATTGCGAGAAAGAGAAAGGCGTGACCAGCATAGACACATTAAATCACCATCAAATTAAGCTAATCACACTCATAATCACACATGGAACAGATGTGATCGGCAAACACATACTTGGTTATGGAGGCCCAGTCCTTCAGCATGTACACGCTCGCATGCGTGCAGCAGGGAGAGATTCCCCCTGCATCGTGTTTGCCGTTTGATTTATCTGCACAAGGACACTGATACGGACAAATGTGTAAGGGATATTCTTGTGTCTGCACTATGGTGCTGAGGAAAATGGGTTTTTCCTGTCTCTCTTCGTTAAGGTCCATTACCAACCACACACACACACATCGACACAGCAATTTCGTTCCCTCAATCTCTTGTTCCTCTATCATTTTGCCACAAGTGCAGGTAAACCATTTTTGGTTTGTGGGTGCAAGAGTGTGTATACGTTTAAATGTATCTGTATGTGTGTTTTTGTAAGCTGATAGAAAGACCAAATATAATAGAAAGGGCAAGGATGGAATTTCTTAAATTCTCAAATTTCTTTTCTCCCCAGCCACCATCTCAAATTAATCTGGAATTTAGTATCTGCTCACATTAGAGAATGTACATAATTTAGTCTTTTTTAAAAATGAAGCATAGCGACAGTTCAGGCAGGCCACATCAGTCAAGCTCGCATGTCGCCTACAACAGCTGAATATAGGAATGTAGCAGAACAATAGCAGATAGTGCAATTCTAGTTTATGTTGCCGTGGTTAAGCCAAGGGATACTAGGTCAGCTGATCTATACAATGCCGCACTGCGCCATTTACCAATATCTCCATCCCAGCTCCTCACATAAGACAGCACATTACTGATCACTTAAGTTACCTCCAGTTAAGCAAATTGGACATAGGATTAGTGTTCATCTTGAGGATATATGTTAGTTGTTAGCGCTCACAGAAAAAAGGTGTTCATGCATCCAATTAAAAAAATAAGGGTAATGATTGCATAATCTATAGGTTTACTGGAAGCCAATGACAAATAAATAACTGCCCTAATGTTTGGATATAGTCTCTTGTAGAACTCAAGTACAGTTGTTAGGTATTAACGTATATCATAAATCAGTGTTGATTACGCAATATTCTGTTTTAGTGTACAGTCATGGCAAGGTTTTGGCAGTGAACAAATTTTGTTTTGAAACATTTGCTGACGTCAGTATTTGTTAATTATTTTTCCACATGTTTCTATGGTATACTGAAAAAAAATTAAGCATATCATAAGATGTCTAACAAGGCTTTTATAGGCCAAAAAATATATAATGAGTCAATATTAACAGTATTGACCCTTGTTCTTCATAACCTCCGCAATTCACTCTGGCAGGCATGGAATTAGCTATAGGGCGCAAATCCTGACTGGTGGGTGTGATCCGATCTTAGCCTTATTGGAGTGTTCTCGGAGTTGATCACAATTTGTGGGTTTCTGCTTGTCCGCTCGCCTTTTGAGGACTGACCAAAGGTTCTCTATGGGATTGAGATCCGGGGAGTTGTCTGGCCATGGATCCAAAATGTCAATGTAATGATCTTCGTGCCACTTCTTTATCACTCTTGCTTTGACATGTTGCTCCATCATGCTGGAAAATGCACAGGTCATTACCAAATTGCTCATGGATCGTTGGAATAAGTCGCTTTTGCAGGAAGTTTTGATACCATTCTTTGTTCATGGAAGTGTTTTGGGGCAGAATTATGAGAGAGCCCACTCCCTTGGTTGAAAAGCAACCCCACACATGGATGGTCTCAGGATGCTTCACTGTTGGCACGACACAGGACTCATGGTAGTGTTCACCTTTTCTTCTCCGAATAATCGATTTTTCCAGATGTCCCAAACAGTCGGAAGGGAGCTCCATCAGAGAAAATAACTTTGCACAAGTCTTCTGCTGTCCAATCCTTGTACTTCCTGCAGAATTTCAGTCTGTCCTTGATGTTTTTCTTGGAGAGAAGTGGCTTCTTTGCTGCCCTTCTTGACACCAGGCTGTTGTCCAAAAGTCTTGGCCTCACTGTGCGTGCAGATCCTCCCACACCAACCTGCTGCCATTCCTGAGCAAGCTCTGCACTAGGGTTGGGTATCGTTTGAATTTGATCAATTCCAATTCCGATTCTGCTTATCGATTCCGATTATTTTCGATTCCCAGTTCCGATTCCAATGTGATTAAATAATTATATCAAACATTTATCCTGTGTCTCTTTTTTTGCAAACCATTTAGTGGAGCTGAATACCATGAACAAAATCAACAGGCTACATAAAAACTGGACTCTTTAAGAGCTGTTTGTGTGCAAAATAGAACTGTATGATTCTGGATAAATTGAGGGGGGTTTTTTTCCCAATGGAAGTTGTGGTTCTCTCTTGATTCTGAAGAAAAAAATATTAGACAACTACACAAAATCACATGTAATTTAAGAATAAATGATTCAATGACTTACTCAAGATGTACTTGTTTCATTACTGGATGAATCAACGTTATTGAACGAATATTTTGTATGATTCAAAGACAAATACATTTTAACAACCCCTTTTCACCACCTACTGGCGTAACAATGTAATCGACAAATCTTCATTTGAAGTGTCAAATTACTTTAAAAAGGTGATTTACTCTATTTTAATCGCTACCGTACACATCAGAGTTTACTCTATAAACTTCTATCCCAGTACTTCTGTGATTTGAATATTTGTAACACAGAAATAATTATACTGCGTGGAGAGACTGTGAAGCGGTTTCATTCATGACAGACAACTGCTCTCTTTAGGTCAACGGCAGTGCAAACGCAGATTTAAATGTTCAAAACACACTGGTGTGATCATTCGCTGCACGGACGAACCAAGTGATCACAACATTGATCGCACATGTCAAAAGATGAGGAATGAAACAGACGAATCATTGTAATTTAGGAACAGAATCACATTGGTGTTTGAAATGTGTTTTAAATTAAAGTGCTTTGTCATGTTGTGGTTACATCTCTCTTGCAACATGTTTAGCTATCAAAGATATTATACTTAGCTTTTTTGACATCTGATCGCAAATGTAGCCAAACTTTGGTTTCTGATTGTGCTTCCCCTGTTTTTTCCAAATACCCACACTTGCGGTCTTGGACACTTGAGAGCACGTGCAGCCAATAGGAAGTAAGTGCGCAAGACTGTCCCATGTCTTCAAAATGCCAAAGTGCAGTGCCCTTAATGGATACTAAATCCACACTATCTTGAATACCGCTCCAGAGCGCTATTCAAGGCTGTGTATCCCATCATGCATCATGTTCTGGAAATAAATCGTGATACTTTTTGCCGAGATCTCGCGAGAGGTCACGGAAACCTTTCCAATGTAAGTTAAATATTAATATAATAATTATATATTACAAAAAAATTTGGTAGAAAAACTGTGTTTTTACTTTTATTGGAGCAAAGATGAGTAGTAGTGATATTTATTTTGTACAACATTTGCAACTGCTTTTTATCATTTAATTAGAAGCACCACAAATTAAAATGATGTCATGTTATAGAGACTACTGGACAGACATTTAGAAGTTTATTTTAAAAATGCAAAGTATTGAAAATCAAAATAAAGCTCTGTAAACACTTGCATTTTTACAACACTATAAGTGTGTCCCATCAGGTAATGAAAGGTCATGTTGGTCCCATCAGGTCTTGCACTTGTGGTCTTCATCCTCACTTGAACACTTGGGCCAAATACAGGAAATACGTCATATAAGTAGTCAAGTGGTCAAGTG
This sequence comes from Sinocyclocheilus anophthalmus, assembly GCA_018155175.1. NCBI lineage: Eukaryota > Metazoa > Chordata > Actinopteri > Cypriniformes > Cyprinidae > Sinocyclocheilus > Sinocyclocheilus anophthalmus. The sequence continues at coordinate 160,463 of JADLZN010004193.1, forward strand.
CAAAGACCGCAAGTGTGGGTATTTGGACAAGGCTTTAGATTAGCGAGCAAGGTCCTAGCAGATCGCTAGGTCCGGTCCTCACAGGTGAAGAAAAAAAAAGCGCTTAGGATTCGAAAGGCGGAATCGAAATTTTTATTTGACAACAAGTATCCAATTCCTGACCTTAAGTATCTTAAATATTTCGATTCCCAACCCGTGGTGACATGATTCCATATCTGACTCCTCAGGAGGAGACGGTCCTGGCGCTCGCTGGACACTCTGGGACGTCCTGAAGACTTCTTCACTGCAGTCGAACCTCTCTCCTTGAAGTTCTTGATGATCCTGTAAATGGTTCTTTCAGGTGCAATATTCATTGTAGCAATTCCCTTGCATGTGAAGCCATTTTGATGCAAAGCGATGATGGCTGCATGTGTTTCTTTGGAGGTAGACATTGCTAACAAGAACACATTGAAGTGCTTCTTCCCTCCTTTTATAGCAATCGTCTAAGGTTATATATGTAACCATGGTTCCCTGAGAAGGGAATTAGACACTGTGTCCTCTATCGGTAGCTATGGGGAATGCCTTCAGCATGACCGGTGTCTGAAGCATATATCTAAAAATGACAATAACATTGGCCGGCGACAGCCTATGACGTCATTACCCTGCATGATACAGTATAAAAGGGCGCCGGAATAACACGTCATCCGCTTCTTCGTCTGAAGCTTGCGTCCGAAGCATGGCAAAAAACCTAGAGGACGCAGTGTCTCGTTCCCTTATCAGGGAACCATGGTTACATACGTAACCAGAGAGGTTCCCTTCTGAGGGAACCATGAACTGCGTCCTCTAGGGTCGCTATGAGGAATGGTATACCCATGCCACCCTCTGAGGGGAGGGCCTACCCTAAAATAATTAACTGTAAGGGACTGGGCTAGGAAAGCCCAAGCCTATGGCAGAAAATCAAGGCATTGGAATCAGAAGAAAGAAATTCCTTTAAAGGGATACGGCCGGTGTCTAAAAAAAACCACACCAGACCCTGGCCTTCACACCAGGGAGGGGCTTAAGAATAAACCTGATCAAGAACTTGACGCGACAGATCTTAGTAGCAACACCCTGCTCGCAATGTATCAACAGAGATACATTGGGTTTGAGTAGAGCCCAAGGCTGAGAACCCGGCGCCTAAGCCACTCAGAGAAAGGGCACGAGGCTGACAGCACGTAACAGTTACCATACGGATTTTAGAAAGTGTCAGGAAGGCTTAGTGACACTCCACAATGTGGATTTTAGAAAGTGCACAGAAACTCAGCGTGTGCACTTACCATAACATGGATTCTAGAAGATCTGAAGCATCTGCGCACAGGCTCAGAAGCCTCAGACACTCATCGGGAGCGGCAGGCTAAAGACAAAACTCTGCAGGGAGGGGAGCACTGCCTGAATTGACCCGAATAGAGGCAGTTTATCAGGGAAGCAGCAAGCGGCCCAACTATCTGATGTCACTGCCACGGAGCTCAAGAGCGGAGGGTTCAACCTCTAGCGAGGAGAGAGAGGAACCCAGCTTGACCGAAGCGACCAATAGCCCAGGGTAAAGGACTTAACTCTCAAGTCAAGAGGAGGACTCATCCAGTCTGCCCAGGACCGGTGAGCTCAAGGAACCCTCCCGCAGTGAGGGGAGCATAGTCATGTCCGGGGGCAGATAGATGGCAAATGGGACATCAGAAATGGGATTCTGCTAGAAGGGGATCACACATTTCTAAGGGAACAACAGGGTCCCAACATAAAGGCAACTGACCATGTAGCAAAGCAGCTCATGGGGAAATATGAATAATTAATCATAACTAGTTTTAATTAATTATAAATATTTAGATCCACTGTAGATATTTAGCTGACCCTTCAGGGTCAACTGTCTTGTCAATTCCAAAAACGTTAATTTCCTGGTTAAGGGAAAAAAATTCCTTACTGTACAAGTCTACAAAAGCTTTTAGCATAAATCTGCATGATTAAGTGAATCCAGTTATGAGCAAACAATGAACAACATCAAGTGTGATACAAGTAAGACTTTATTAACTACATAAACACTTAAACTAGTCTAACATACTACATAAACACTTAAACTGGTCTAACATACACCTAAAATACACATACACACACACGCATACAGTTTGTATAGGAAAGGGTTAAAGCTTAACGCAGTAAAGATAAGAGAAATAAGAATATGAAACTATGGTACCATTTGATATTCAGAAGATTTACACCTGAAGTAAACATCAGATTCTTAGTTCAAACACAAATTGGTAAAAAGGTGCAACTGATACTTAAATATTAATTCATACGTATCAATTAATAAGACTAAGTTTGAAAACTTGCACGTCTCATCTGTCTGAAAGAAAGGCTTGATGCAATCTGAAGGCTCAAGTGGATCTTTGCTGAAGTTGGTTGATGAAAAAGAACCAGTTTGAGTCAGAGAATCAAACCGCGTGATGGAAAGCAAGGCGAAGCTGGCATGTACTTAGGGGTTGCAGAAGCGTTCTAGCTCATGTCTTCATCTTAGAATCTAACCGAACCACCGACTCTGGGCGGGTCACTTGGTGTGATGCCTTTAAGGTCAGAGAAGATTCCAGCCTCTCAAGTTGGGCTTGTCCAATGAGGAAGTCCGGATTCTCAAGTGGGAGTTTTGAGATACTGGGGAGTTTTTATGACCCTTTGTGTGAGGGCATGGTACTTTGCAAATGGAACTTGAATTGAAATTACAAAAGATTCTCAGGACACTAATATATTGCCTATGTACCAACATATAATATACACGCTCGTTTAGATCATCAGAAGGCGAATTCATAGATACTAAACATGGTAGGATTACATATAGGCATGATGACAGGAATGGGTTCCATCATAAGCATGCATAAAATAGTCTAAAAATATCAAAGACAACATACACCATGACCTGAAGGATACACTGTTCATTCAAAGAAAGGTTTTCCTATTAATTAATTAGTAGAAAAGTCCATTTCTACTGTGCCTTGTGCCTCTTGCGATGGAACATGCAGTGATTTTCCCTGCTTCGCATTCCATTAGGTCGTAAATGTATCTGGTGTCAGGGTTGCCATGGTAACCAGGGTCCTGGGCCCTGTTCACAGACAACTTGGCACCCAGTATGTCTATTGGGTGAGGGGTCTGTGAACGTTTGTTAATCTAATGAATAATTGATTTGTTAAATCAAATGAAAAATGGTGTGTCTGATTGGTCCAGACGCTACACCAAGGAGGCAACAGAGATGGGCCTAACACTTAGTTCGTTGCAAATGGGGTTCTTCGGGAGCAGCGCTCTCGGCTCTCAAGCTGAGGCAGGCCCTTACAGCACATACTGGGAGCGACTCATAGTTAACCCTCACAGAGAGGGGAGCACTTCCCAGCTAGACCAGAAGGGGGCGCTAGATTAGAAGCGGTAACCCAGCAGGGCCCAATAAGAGACAGTCCACTGGAGCAGCTGGACATGGTCTGATCTCGATCCAGAAGAGAATGACGTGTTATCCCGGCACCCTTTTATACTGTAAAGGGTAATAACGTCATAGGCTGTCGCTGGCCAATGTTATTGTCGTTTTTAGATATATGCTTCAGACACCGGTCACGCTGAAGGCATTCCCCATAGCAACCCTAGAGGACTCAGTTCGAAGTTCCCTCGGAAGGGAACAGTCTACTCTTACAATCTATTTAGTATGATAGTGATTTCACCTGACTTGTACTCATTCACACTCTCACATGTGCTGCTGATATGATTAGTCAATTAATGTTAGCTGTTCATTTTGTGTCAGGATAAAAAAACAGCTACATTTTTATTTTTTGTGAAAAGTAAATTTTTTGGCCAATTAAGCTTTTAGCAATTATTTAAAATGCATCTGATCACTCTACACAATAATCTAGAAACAATGTGAATGAACACAACAACAGCTTAAGCATGCAAACTTTGCAAAACAAAAAATGTATGTCACTGCCAAAACTTTTGGACATGACTGTATGTTAAAAACAATTCTGCTGAAGCTGTTCTGTAATGCCGTGGGGGGAAATAGTGTTGCTGCGCTCCCTACTCTATCCAGGCAAGGCTGTATGGACAGACGGAGAGTTTTTGTCCAGAATGGAATCATACCAACAATCTTAATTATTGTTATTTGCCAATAAATCCTTTGACGAAAGTGGTCCTGACTAAACAAATTAAAATAAGGCATAAGACAAATCAATTATGTGATCAGTGATATCAGGGGTGGCCACCGTCGGTCCTGAAGAACCAGTTGGAGTAAAACTCTGCAGGACTGTGGCTCTCCAGGACTGACGTTGGCCACCCCTGATATTTATTAATTATCTTTTATATGGAATACAATATGTGATATACTGTATGTAAATTTTTTTATTGTATTGTACTGCTGTACTTTTATGCTGTATTGCCTAGAGCGTGCAGAATGTAAATTATAGCAAACTCTGGCACAACAGCTGTATTGTGCATGGTCCCTGTTGAATAAACTAAATAAACTTAACTAACTTAAACTCAGTCATGCTCCCAGATATAATGTCATAATGTTTTCTGATTTAATATATTTTAACTTGTAATTTATTCCTGATTTATATGCTGATTTAATGATGAAATCAGTTGTGTTGCATAACATTTTTATGGAAACGTTGATACTGAGTTTCTTTCAGGATTTTCTGACGAATAGAAAGAAATCCTTCATAATAGTTTAATACTTAATGCCACTTTTTATCAATTTAAACTTTAATTTCAATTTAACATTTTAACTGTTAAACAATAGTTTACAGTAATTATATTAAGGAAAATTATATCTGAATACTGTTGGACTGTTTGTCAAAAAATGACTGAAAAGAATGTGCGCCAGAAATCACTTTGTTTGTTATTAGAATGACCGAGGGTGATTAAACTATCAAGAAGGAGTATTACAAGTTTATTGTGCATCTATGTTACCAATTTTATCAAAAGAATGTATGATCTATAAAATGAATAATGAGCTAGGTGTTGAAATCCCCCTAAGATATCCTTCTAGCCTGGTTTGTAGGGTGAGTGGGTGTATGTGGAGAAATTTTAACTAATTTAACCAAAACAATATGGCAGCTAGCATATATATTCTTTACAACAATCGATATACAAGATAACCCTTTTGAATGGCTCTGTGTGAGGTTATTATGCTGTTGCTGTACATACACGTGTGCTGTCAGACTCAAACTAGTTTAGTGATTCTGAAAACACACTCAAAATGATTAGAGATTCTTAATTGTGAGCAGTAAGCAGTTTAATGTGTCACAGTGTGAGTGCAGTGTTTAGCTGACTGCAGGAACACATTTTCAGCATTGCTGTTCTTGTTACGTTCCTCTCTTCCTTTCTGTCATTCTCGCTGTCTCTCTCTGTCTGTTCTCTCATTCCTCTCCCTGTGGTTCCTTTTAAAGTGCTAATGTGTGCTGAAAGAGTGTGGAAATTCATACTCTCCCAGGCATTCATTATGCCACAGATCTTCCTTACTTAGTAATAAAAAAGAATTAGGCTATAGTTAAGGGTGTTGATATATAGGCCTACTAAAATTTTATTCTGCAAGTGTCTCTCTGAATTATGTGTCAGTTCTTTTTTCATTGTAAGAAAAAAAGTAATCAGAACATTGCACTAAACTGTCGGCACCAATAGCCTTGTGGGCACTTACTGTCCTATCAAAATAAAGGCAAAAAAAAGGCAAAAATAAAACAAACAAACAAACAAATAATTAATAAACAAAACAAAATAAAATAACATTCCATAAACTTTCCTTGAGTTGAATGAAGACAGTCATTTTGGAATGTATTAAAAGCAAATTATTCATGTCTTGTAAGTCACAACTGGAAGTTGTATGCATCATAAATGTTTAGACAGTGTGTATACGTTTCAGTGGTGTTTTAAATATTTGTATATGTGTGTTTTGCAGGTGGTGGACCTGTACTGGGGAATTGATCCAGAGGAGTGGGACAGTCCGGAGCTGCAGAGACTACGGATGAAATTACTGGAAGAATGTCTGAAAACGTCAGCCGGTCCATGCTTTGTTGTGGGTATATATGACATTTCATCAAACCATTAACCAGTAAATCCCAAATATATATAGAGAGAGACATAGTGGTCGACCAATTTATTGTCATAGCCAAAATATTGGTCTATATTTGGCATTTCTTAATGATCAGCATCGGCCAAAAAGTTTTTCTGTTTGGCCGCTAAGGCAGGAAGCAGGATTTTTATTTTCACATTGAATTTAGGGTTGTTTTTTACTATCTTTTTTTTATCAAGCATCAAGATTCATTTTTTTAATTAGTGTAAATTATTTTATTGAAATATTATTGTATAAAATAAATACAAATTTAATAGCATTAATAGCAAATTTAGTAGTATTTAATAGCATGGCTTTAAATTAAATAGTGATAAATAGTAAAGCAGAGTTAGGCTGGTGTTATGTTCTTGTTTGTGGGTTGAGTTGAGTATGATGTCTCTCTAGTCTGTGATAGCAGGCTAACGGAGACTCCGTGTAACACCCATATGGGAGCGAAGCACTTGAGTTCACTCACAGGATGAAGCTCATTGTGCCTCTGTTGCTTGCCACACACACACACACACACCACAGCAAACATTACTTTCAATCCCTCCGTATGTAGAGAAGGTATGGTTTGATGGCTGATGTTGCAGGAGATGAGAGATCATGCATAAGTGAAGCACACACACACATACATTCAAGAGCACCAGGTGGGTTATTAACAGATCAGTGAATTTATAAGCAGTGTATATTTACACATGACCACACACTCCTCTCTCTCTGTCTGTCTGTGTGTGTGTGTGTGTGTGTGTGTGTGTGTGGTGGTGTGTGTGTGTGTGTGCTGAGGGTTCAGAATCAGTTCTCAGGTGTGGAGGTAGATTGATTTTAAATTAGAAAATGTAAATGAGCATCTGGTCAGGAGGATTGGGATCTATGGAGCATGAGAGCAATGTTTGAGTTGAGACAGTGTGTGTGTGTGTGTGTGTGTGTGTGGGTGTGTGTGTGTGTGTGTGTGTGTAAAAGTTAAGTGTGAGGTGAAGTATTGTGTGTGAGAACCATTGCAGAGAGAACACTTCTAGTTCTTACACTTACATTAGTGATGCTCACTAAGGTCCTGTTTCCACCTGGTACTAACAAGCATTTCAAATGAATACCCTGTAACTACTATTTTTTTTTTTAGACGCTCCCCTCTTAATGTTGCAGTCACATTAGTCAAATTTCACCTTAAAAAGGCTCATTGTCTATTGTCATTAGTGTAGCAATGTATGAAACTGTATGTAAATGATGCATTCAGTTTCATACATTGAATGAAGCAGAGCTCAGAAGTCACCTTAAAACCAAGTAGCTTTCAGTTGGTCAGCGTGGCAAATTTGCATGGCCAACTTGACCATTTTTCACCCTCATGCAAAATTCCAGATTGTGTAGAATCTTACTGAAATGAGCAATGGTAAATGTTACTGCACCTTTATTTCAAACACTCCACATCACTTTTTGTGAAAATGGGAAAAAAGTGGGAAAGGAATCAAATGAAAACGATAAGAATAACAGCTGCAATTTACACAAAATTGCAAAGTCCTATTCACACCAAGACAATTACATTTAAATTCAATCATTTAGCAGACACTTTTATCCGAAGCGACTTACAAATGAGGAGAACAATAGAAGCAATCAGACCAACAAGAGAGCAACAGTATACAAATGATTTGACAAGTCTCAGTTAGTCTAGCACAGTACACATAGTAAGTATTTTTTATGAATGAGAAAAAACGAATAGAATTTACTTGAATTGGTAAGTGCTAGTATTAATTGGTCAGATACTGGCAAAAAAATATGTGTTTTTAGACGTTTTAAATGGCTAAAGACTCAGCTGCTCAAATTGAGATCAAGTCATTCCACCAGCTTGGATCAGCTACCATTGGATCATCTGGTTGGAATGAGATGTAGAAGTCAGTGTCATCAGCATAGCAGTATTAAGAAAAGCCATGCTTCTGAATGACAGATCCTAATGATGACATGTAGATGGAGAAGAGAAGTGGTCCAAGCACTGAGCCCTGAGGAACCCTAGTAGCAAGAAGTTGTGTCTTCGAAACCTCACCCCTCCAAGACACCCTGAAGGACCAACCTGAGAGGTAAGACTTGAACCACTGGAGTGCAGTTCCTGAGATGCCCATCTTCATGAGAGTGGACAGGAGGATCTGGTGGTTAACTGTGTCAAAACAGCAGACAGATCCAGCAAGATGAGTACTGGGGATTTGGAAGCTGTAAGAGTTGATGAAGAGGGGGTTAGAAGAGGGATGGAAGGACAGAGAAGAGAAGAGAAGAGAAGAGAAGAGAAGAGAAGGTTTTGAAAAGTGTGCGAGAGTCAAAACAGTTGTTAATTTTGTTATGGTTGTATGTCGTTTTAGCAGTGGAGACATTTGCAGAGAAGGAAGAGAGGAGTGACTGATACAAGCTAAGGTCAGTAGAGCTTTTTATTTTATTTGCGCCAATTCCTCTCTGCAGCCTTGAGCCTAGAGTGATGTTCACGGAGAACATCGGACAGCCAGGGGACAGAGGGGGTGGTGCGTGCTGGTCTGGAAGAAAGGGGGCAAAAGTTGCCTAAGCAAGATTTTAGAGTGGAGTAAAGAGTGTCAGTAGCAGTGTTAGAGTTCAGTGCTGAAAACTGAGAGGGTGGAGGAAGGGTGGAGGAAGTGAGGATGAGGATAGGCATCCATAGAGGAGATAGTGTGTGTAGGTTATGCCGAAAGGTGACCTATAGAGATGTGCGTGTTGTGTCAGGAGTCAGTTTGAGTTTAAAAGTGATGAGGATGTGGTCTGAGGTGTGCAATGGGGTAACTAAAGTGTTGTCAGTGGAGCAGTAGCATGTGTAGATAAGGTCCAATCTGTCCAATCCTTACCTGATTTGTGAGTAGCTGTAGTTGACACTCGCTTGAGGTCAAATGAGGCAAGCAGAGTGTTGAAGTCAGCAGCATGGGATTTTTCTAGGTGGATGTTGAAGTCACCGAGTAGAATCAGAGTAGTACTGTCCTCAGGCAAGTTTGAGTGTAACACATCCAACTACTCCAAGAAGTTACCTAGTTGACCTGGGGGACAATAAACAACTACAACGTGGATTTTAACAGGGTGGGTAATAGTAATTGCATGTGATTCAAATGAACTGTTGCCAGTAAGAGATGGTAAAGTATCAAATTTCCATTCATTTGAAATAAGTAGACCAGTACCACCACCCCTCCCAATCAGGCAAGTGGTGTGGGAAAAGGTCAAATTTTCAGAGTGTTGTTCTAATTTCTTTTTCATCGCATTGTGAAGAAAACTGTCAAACCAATAATACTGTGCTTTTGGTCGTGTGCCCAGAGCCTCTACTGCTTTTATATAAAAACGACTTGGTGGTCCTTACAAACAGAGTATTTTGCTAAGCGACAGTGAATAGCAGATGAACAATTCAGAACCGTCTCTCGTCACTGTACTTTTTTATTTAGCTGTTTTTTTTTCATATATTACACCACAGTGAACACAAAAACCTGAATGTCTGTTTGAAAACATGCAAATAGTGTTTGACTTGCTTACACCTACTGTCAGAGAGTGAATTTGCATCTTAAGTATTTAGTTTTTTCTCATGTAACAGAATTTTTGTGGCCAACATTCGTGTTGGTGTGAACAGGACTGTGTGTGTTTCGCTTTCTCATAACACATCCCATAAAGATCTGGGGCCTCATTTTTAACCATTGCGTACGCACAAAAACAGCCCTGAAAGAGGCGTACGCCACTTCCTGCGCAAAAGGTGGGATTTATAAAAACAACTTGACGGGAAAATGTGCGCACCTGCACGCAAACTCTGACCCATGCGTACGAACTATTTTTCCTTGAGTGAAAAAATGAATGAAGTGAAAACAATGATTTTAAGCTCTGTTTTCATGTCGATATATACATTTACATTAAATATTCCACTCTCATATGGAGATAAGGACTGAACATAGTCATTACATAGTCATTATGCAGAACTTAAACCAAAATTATATGAATTTAGACATATTTGTAGTAAGTGCGCTTGATCACTTTTCCGCTTTTATTGACAACGAGGAGTAATATAGGTGCACAATAATTCATCTTTAAACTGAACTGCAGACCTCATGTTATGAGAAAATATTTTTTAGCGAGAACAATGATCAATGATGTGCACTTACTTCGATATTATGGAGGACACTGCTGGATTCAGTGGTTGAACGGTCCATTATCCAGTTTGGATAGGTCCAATGATAATATCTTACTGTTAACTGCAGCTACACAGAGGTGTTGATGTCGTGTGAAGTCATCTCCACAACATTAAGAAAAATACCACTGTATTTGAAGGATACAACTTGAAGAAAACGGTAAGATTTATACGTTTCCTTTTTAAAATACTTTGTTAGTGAGGCGCTGAGTCAGACAATTTTACACTGCAATAAATGGGCCTATCCGTTTCCACTCAAAATAGAAAGATATTAACCTTATCAGCAAAACTGCATAAATTTAGTTTGATTTTAATTGTTTAAAACAATTGAAATAGGCTACTATTTGGCCAGTGTTAAAGAATGAGATCAACTCCATTTCTAAAATATTTATCTGATCATATTTATCTGATAACTATTTTAAACAGTTTTTGTTTTTATTTTTATCTTTATCTATATTTATTCTAAAACATAACAAGGATATTGGATGATTTTTAGAAATAAAAGTTAATGTATGGCACAAATGGCATTTATAGTCTGTATCTCATTTTTCCTTAATGTATTTTATCTTTGACGGTGTTAAATATGGTGTCACATGGACGGGAATATGCATAGAAATGATATGCAGATAAGGTTATGCATAGTAAAACAAGGCGTTGTAAGCTGCATATATGGTGATTTCGGGGAGGAGACGGGGTGGAGATGCACGTACGCACAATCGTCCCCGGGGGGGGGGGGGGGGGGTGGGGGACCCCCCTGGGATTTATAAAGGGATTTTGCACAGGTTCTGGCGGACGCATGGTTTTATAAATCTGAAAACTTTTGTGCGTACGCAGAATCTAGCTTTCGTGCGTACATACACTTTTAGGATGAATTCTACGTAAAGTTTTATAAATGAGGCCCCTGGTTTTTTAGGTGAGTAGGTGGCAAATAGGCAGAGTTTAACTGTTATTGGGGGTATATTCAGGATGGCTACTGTGTATAGTGCATATGTAATATGATCACATGCCTTTTTGACTACCTCCATATGGTTTTAGGGCCTGAGGCAAGCATCAGTTTTACAATTCTGCCATACAAAGACAGAACTCAACCAGTAAACTAACACTCAAACTTTTTTTAATTGAATTTCAATTGCTTGGATTAATTTTCAAACTTTTTTCCTCTAGCAACCATCTAGAATACCTTAGCATTCATACAGAACAAGCTAAAAACTGAAAGCCTTAGTAGACTGCCTAAGCAACTGGCATTGTGGCAGTGAGTTTTATGAGTGGCAAAAACCATCAAATTTTGTATCTAGTTTGCTCACATTCTTTGGATTTCTTTCAGTCTGCTTTATTCCCCAAACTGAACTTTTTCATTTAAGTTCTGACTCTCTTTTGCCCTTGAACCAGTCTTTAATTGTATTCTCAACCATCTCTTCTCTCTCAAGCTCATCCTTCAAGAGGTTTCTATCTCCATTTCTCTCTTCCACTTCACTCCGCCATCTGTCTTCCACTTTAACCTCTACATTCAGTGCTCTAGTGTCCATTTCACCTCTTCTTTCACTCTGATTTGTGTCTACTCTTTCACTTAATCTTTCACTCCTGATCCTCTCACCCTCTCATCTCTTTCTCACTCCCTCACTCTCTCATTCTCTTTCTCTCTTAGTAAATTATAAGAAGTGTCTGACCTCCATCCATGTAGGGCAGAGACTACTTTCACCCTATTAGCTTTTCTCTTTCCTGCATTAGCATTAGCTGCTAGGTTGTGATGTGGTGTTCAAAGCACTCCTTTTTGCCATGTAAAATGAAAAGTGTAGGCTTTTTTTCTTGTTAAAAATAGTGTTCATATGAGCTCTTGGTCCTGCTACTTATCAAAGATGATGCATGTAATAATACAATAACTGTTTTAAAAAAGATTTCCCCTGTTTGACATTGGCTGGACATGTTCTGTTTGTTACCTCTGTTTGCTATGCCTGTTGCAGGCATTTCATTTCATATATTTTTAAAAATGTGTTTTGTCAAGAGATTAGTTATACACTACCGATTAAAAGTTTAAGATTTTTAAGTCTCTTATGTTCATCAAGGCTGCATTAATTTGATCAAAATAGAGTAAAAAAATTATTTTGTGAAATATTATTACAATTATAAATAACTGTTTTCTATTTTATTATAATTTAAAATGTAATTTATTCCTGTAATGAGAGAGCAGCCACTCAGATCATTCATGCTCATTTGGTGCTCAAGAAACACTTATCATCAATGTTGATAACAGTTGTGCTGCTTAATATTTTTTGTGGAAATGGATTATTTTAAGAGAACAACATTTATTGGAAACAGAAATCACCCTAACAATGTAAAAGGCTTGGCTGTATAAATTTCTTTCAAACATTTAATTCATACAGACCTAAAGAATTGTGGTGTTTTCGAGTTTCTAATTTGGAGACAAAGTCAGTTCTACACACTAAAAAATGCTGGGTTATTTCAACCCAACTTTTGGGTTAAAAATTGAATGTCAAAATTTAACCCAACTGTTGGGTTAGTCCATATTTGACCCAAAGTTGGGTTGAAACAACCCAGCATTTTTTAGAGTGTAATGTCAGTTGATTATATGTCATGTCAATTTATCTCTTTTGAAAGTTCTACAAGGCCCACAGTGTTTTCAGCTTTTGCCAAAATCAACCTACAAATTGCTTCTTACAGCTGTAAGTGCTACCTATTATTATGGAATAGGAGAAAGTGTGTTACCCTGAAAAATTACACACTTCACTTTTAAGTAGACCGGGAAAGATCCAGGCCACTTTTCTCAGTGGTCTAGTTAAAATTAGTTAAACTCATCTCCTTTGCCAAAGAGATATATGGGTAAGTCTTTCTGACTTGTGCACTCTCAGTAGTTAGTGAGAAGTTTCCTAGAAACTGTGCTGGTTTTTCCCAAAGAACACTTCATTATCTCATAAGAAAAAGAGTGGAGGTCAATTTGTAGAGAACAGAAAAAAGTATTCTCCCTTAAACCCCTTTGGACAGCCTAAAAACAGACTTCAGTTCAAAGACCAATCTCTTTGGACCTCATGGTTTGGAGAACAAGTACAAGTACCCTGACACACTTGGCACTCTGTGAGCATTTGATCTGTATGTGGGATTTCCTCCGTGAAGTTCAGTGATGTTGTGTTGTGTCATTGCATGTATTTGGGTCTATTTGAGAGTCAAAAATGAGGCTTTGATCAGAGCGCGAGAGAGTGTGAGGGAGTTTGCGGCTGACAGTTCTGGGTTGCATGTGCTGGTGTCTCCAGAGAAGGTCTCCAGGCAAATTGGAATTGTTTAATCTAAGTGTAACAGGCAGAGATGGGTAGAAATGTAAGAGAGAGAGAGAGAGAGAAACTATCAGATTAATATGAGAACAGTATTTAGGGCTGCTGAAACTGGTAGCATTTAAACAAAAATTTGATTTTAAAGCACGGTCTATATCATCTATATCAGTGGTCCTTAATTCTGGTACTGGGGACCAACTGCTCTGCACATTTTGTATGTCTCCCTTATCGGACACACTCAGTTCAGTTCATGGAGCTCTCTCCTAATGAGCTGATGATTAAATAAGGGGGACATGCAAACTGTGCAGAGCGGGGAGTCCCCAGGACCAGGATTAAGAACCACTGATTTTGAGTTTGTTAGCTTTTTTAGCCTCATTATTACAAATATATACACTACTGTTCAACGTTTGTGGTCTGTAAGTTTTTTTTTATTCAGCAAGGATGAATTTAATTTATCAAGATACAGTAAAGACATTTTATAAAATTGCAGCCGAAAAAAAAAAAAAATTTCTGTTTCAAATAAACACCGTTTTTTTTCTCTTTTTGAAAATATTTCTTGGGCAACAAAGCAGCATATAAAGTCTGGAGTAAGGCGAGTTAATTATTCAGCACCTTTCTTTTTTTTAAATTAATGTTAAGGTAAATTTCGGATTTCTGCTTACTGTATGATTTGTATATGCTAGCCTATATCTACAGGGCCTGAAATTTGGTGTGAGGTTGCGGGTATTGCATACAATGCTAATAACTCCCATAAGTGTCACGGTCATAATGCGGTAAATTCCCACTCCCATTTACTTCAGTATATAGAGAGACACACAATCTGCTTCTCCCCTTGTGTCCTGCAGCAGTCACTTAGAGTCAGCAGCACGTTGACCTTTGATGAGTGAGCGTGTTGTGATGGCGCTGTGAAAAGTGTGTTGGGGACACTCTAAAACACTTGGAAATGTGGAAAAACAGCTTGCCATGGCTTAATGTACTGAAATTGGAGGCCCAGATTCAGTATGCACCTTATTGATGATACGTGGCATTATCATTAGGGCTGGGACAATAAATCGATGCATCGCTATTCGTGGATCGATTCTGAGATTTTCGGAATGCATCGTGATTCTCTCTCGAATCGATTCTGAGCTTAGTTTTTAACAGCAGATGGCAATCTAGACTAGTTTTTAACCGCACACTCAAATGCAGAAGAAGAGCGCTTGTGCATTCAGCTGAGTAATGTAAGTAGTTAAATGTACTTACACCTCGACTCTTATGCTATTTATGATGCGAGATTAAGGAAGTCATTAATGTAACATCCTTGTAATTCACTTCAACCTTTTCGAACTTTATGAATGATTATTTTAGGTTCAAATGGTGTGTGTGTAAGGAACTGGAAGCAAGCAGAATATTTGCATGCAGTGCCAGCTGCTGTAAAAATAAGCTCAGGAATCATCAAGAGAGAATCGCGATGCCTTCGGAAAAAGATCAGAAATCGATGCAGTATCATCTCGATTGTGAAGTTCCAGTCTAATTATTATACGGCATCTATGTCAGCGCGTGATGTAATAAAACTGAAGCTCGTTAATAAACTTTTTTTTTAATGTATTTTATACAATCCGCCTTCATTTAGTAAGTGCACTCACGCATAAACAATTTTCAATTCCAACACTTTTTGTTCCATTCAGTTGTGGATTCTGCTGATAGAGCAGCTTATTCACCGAGACCGCCGTGGCCCCGCAAAGAGACATTCGTTTTCGTGTCTGTGTGTGTTTCTTTGAAAAAAAAGTTTCCCCAAAAATACTTCGCTATTTAATGCATTTTTCCTTACAAATTTTATTATCAGCATAACAATTTGAGTAAATAAAGCTGTATAAAAGGTAGGGAATGATGCCCCCGTCTAGAACAATGTGCATTTATGTTTAAATTGTAACATAAAATATAATATTTATGATTCTCATTTCTTTATCACAAAATGACAAAACTGGCACCGTTTTTGGGAGAAATTGGCTCTTTTTAATCTCTCTTTTTAACCCATGTCATGGTGTGTGATGCTGAAGTCCGGTATGAGTTTCAAATGGTTTTGTATTATTTGCACTGTTCTAAACATTAATATTTTATGTGCAACGATAGCATGGTCTGGCTCAGCAGCCTTACGCCAGATTTTAAGTCAGTTTTTTCAAACATTATGATTTAAATGGTCATGAGTGTACCGAGAATAATTCTTTCATCTTTTCATAATTTTATAGTTTTTCAGTGTTGTTTTGATGTATTTTAAAGAGTTGGCAGTCAAAATTAAAACTGCTGGATGATAGATATTCTTCATTCTTTCTGACAAACAACAAAAGATAATGTGAATTACAGTATGTACAATGTTTTCAAATTTTTTTAATTGCAGTGTAGTATAAGGGGGTAGAATCCGCGGCTTAGTACTCACTACTCACTACTCATGAGTACTTTCAAATAAGCTACTCTTTTACTCTTACTCAAGTAGTTATTTGTACAAGTACTTTTTACTCTACTCGCACTATATTTTTTGGAATGTGATTGTACTTTTACTTGAGTATATTTTTTCAGTACTCTTTCCACCACTGCTGATCAGTTGTGTAGTGTGCACACAACAGCAACTACATGGTGCAGTGTGAGAAGAGCAGAGAGATCTTAGCAAACTTTTGAAAGATAGTGTACATCAAATATATGATAAATGTTGGAGAATTTACTTACATTGACCTCCCATGTCTATTTTGTTGTGCTTCTTTTCATTGTACAATTGCATTTAGAGCCCCAAGTCTCAAAAACGAAAATATTCCTAAACAATGAACTTGGCATTCCTTAAAGACGAGTTAATCTTGAACAACACTCAACACACTCTCCAATTCCCACAATGCTCTGAGGTTATGGTTTCCTAGAAGAGTAACAGTAAGACAGGCATCAAAGCTCTTGCAAGAGGAGACAGCAGCTGAAACTCACTGTCGCAGACAGAGAGAGAGAGGGCAGAAAGAACCCGAAGGGAAGAAACAGGCATAAAGACAGGACAGTAACAGAGCCGCAGAACAACAGGAGTTGATGAGAAAAAGAAAGCGCTATGATACCCACTCCTAATGCAACTTCAAAGTGTCTGTTTATTCTAGTACCCATTCATGTGTCATCAAAGTGTGACACAGTTTTAAGGGACTTTGTCTCACAGCACACGGTCCAGAGTGCTCAGTTTCACTTTTGGGGGGGCCCACTGAATGTTTAGGGCTACCAACAGTGTGTATATATATAATATATATATATATATATATACTCTTGTTTTGTCCATGCTTAAGGAAAAACACTGGCTTATCTCTAAGTAGACCAAGCAAACCATCTCAGAGGAACAGTATAGCAACACAGATGGTAATAGGGTACATTTTACAGACTCGCTCTCTCTGTCTCTCTTACACACACCTTGTTGTTCTTCACACCCAGAGGTGCTGATAATAGTGCGTATCCTCAGCTGCAGCAGATTTCGTGGCAGCAGAGGTTTCTCTGAGCCCCGCGTGATAAAGCATAAGACAGATGTACGTCTCAAATGTTTGTGTGAGTGTGTGCGTCTCAATTGCCAAAGGGACGTATCTCCACACTGACACCCTTACATTCTTTTGACCAGTTTCACATTGTCTCTCTATTCCTGTTATCCACTCTCTGAGGCATCAACTGGAACCTCCTTTGGTTTTGTGTATTTGAGCGTCATAAGAAATTATCACCATCAATCCTTCAACCTATGTTCTTTTTTTATATTTTGTAGACTGCTATTTTCACAACTGGTTAAAACCCCCAAATTAAAGATTGGTGGAGGAAGATCCTCACAAAAAAATGGATGTCCAAAATAAAAAAACATACATGTATTACAGGTCAAAAAGATTTACACTAGGTGAATTGAAAAGTGTAGCTCATCTTCCACATCCAATGTGATGAGATTTCATGAAATTGAGAAACCTGAAATTGGAACCAAATGATTTTCTGACATGTTTAGAATTGCTGGAGGCTGAACATTGTGTATGTCTGAGCTGGATGATACCAAGCTGTATTTCTTTTCAGGGTTTCATTCTGGTGCTCAGGATTGTGTGATTACATATTTGCACACACACATCTATCAGATGAAATCAGCAATGGCTTTACAAAGCTGTTTTTAATATTGATAGATTGCCTGCTAAGGTTGTATTGGTTTGGGGTTATGGGTTCTTCTGGGGTTTATGCACTACACACATGAATGACACCTCTTTTTTTGTTAGTATATTTATTTTGTTTAAAAATATATGAGTAATAAAGAATTTTCATTTTTGGGTGGATCGTTCCTTAATTAAATCAACTGATTTCAGTGCAGTTAATTATAGTAATTTTCAGGTTTTATGTTCTTCTAAATTTCATATAACAATACGATTATATGTAATTCAATTATTCAAATAAAATTTTCATGGATATTGCTAAATGTTTTGCTGTAGTTTATGAAAAAAAATCAATGTGAAAGAATTCCTCCATTTTTTAATAAAAAGGGTTAAATGTAGTAATAATGTCGTAATAACATTGTACATCCAACACTGATATTTTGGCACATTCACTCACTTATGAGTATTTTTTAATCATATCACCTTTGCTTATTAGAGATGTATGAAGAGGCAGAAGGTGAGAGAGAGTTGGGGTTTGGCTCATCACCCTCATTATTAATCTAGTTGGCAGAGTTTCATAGTCCTAATACTCCTCAGTACTGCGCACTAAACACTGGAGCTATAGAGCTCACAGGAATAATGTACCTTTCTCTGTGTAGGACGGAGTCGGATATAATTTGAAGGACAAAATAAGAGAGAATGTACAAGCTAAAATGACAGAGGAAGAGTGAGACAGATAGACTTAGAGATCAAGATGTGCAGTGATGTAAAGGTCGTGTAAGCAAAGCATTCAAAGTTCAGCCCAGTAGCCATTCAAAAATACTGAATTAGCCATCACATAAATCATCTCACAGCACCGCTGTCACATTTTTCCTGTAGGAAACCTACAATTTCAGAAGAGATATGAGCGAAGGTGATTTCTCTTTAGATTCTGCTACTCCTCTTTAATCAGAATCAGAATCAGAATCAGAATGAGCTTTATTGCCAGGTATGTTTACACATACGAGGAATTTGTTTTCGTGACAGAAGCTTCCACAGTGTAACAGAATGACAGTGACAGGACAAAAAACACAGATAATAAAAATAAAATAGAACAAGTAAATAAGGAATAAAAATATATAAATTGACAATTGTGTGTGCAGGTATATGACAATAGACAGTTGTTGTTGTTTTTTTTTATTTATTTTTTTTATTACAGGTACTGTATACAGTGGGGCAAAAAAGTATTTAGTCAGCCACCAATTGTGCAAGTCTCCCACTTAAAAAGATGAGAGAGGCCTGTAATTTTCATCATAGGTATACCTCAACTATGAGAGACAAAATGAGAAAAAAAAATCCAGAAAATCACATTGTAGGATTTTTAAAGAATTAATTGGAAAATTCCTCTGTAAAATAAGTATTTGGTCACCTACAAACAAGCAAGATTGGCTCTCACAGACCTGTTACAACTTCTTTAAGAGGCTCCTCTGTACTCCAATCGTTACCTGTATTAATGCATCTGTTTGAACTCGTTATCAGTATAAAAGACAGCTGTCCACAACCTCAAACAGTCACACGCCAAACTTCACCATGGCCAAGACCAAAGAGCTGTCAAGGACACCAGAAACAAAATTGTAGACCTGCACCAGGATGGGAAGACTGAATCTGCAATAGCTAAGCAGCTTGGTGTGAAGAAATCAAATGTGGGAGCAATTATTAGAAAATGGGAGACATACAAGACCAATGATAATCTCCCTCGATCTGGGGCTCTATGCAAGATCTCACCCCGTGGGGTCAAATGATCACAAGAACTGTGAGCAAAATCCCAGAACCACACGGGGGGACCTATAGTGAATGACCTGCAGAGAGCTGGGACCAAAGTAACAAAGGCTACATCAGTAACACACTGCGCCGCCAGGGACCCAAATCCTGCAGTGCCAGACGTGTCCACCTGCTTAAGCCAGTACATGTCCAGGCCAATCTGAAGTTTGCTAGAGAGCATTTGGATGATCCAGAAGAGGATTGGAAGAATGTCATATGGACAGATGAAACCAAAATATAACTTTTTAGTAAAAACTCAACTTGTCATGTTTGGAAGAGAAAGAATGCAGAGTTGCATCCAAAGAACACCACACCTACTGTGAAGCATAGGGGTGGAAACATCATGCTTTGGGGCAGTTTTTCTGCAAAGGACCAGGACGACTGATCCGTGTGAAAACGAAAGAATGAATGGGGCCATGTATCGTGAGATTTTGAGTGAAAACCTCCTCCATCAGCAAGGGCATTGAAGATGAAACGTGGCTGGGTCTGTCAGCATGACAATGATCCCAAACACACCGCCCGGGCAATGAAGGAGTGGTTCGTAAGAAGCATTTCAAGGTCCTGGAGTGGCTAGCCAGTCTCCAGATCTCAACCCCATAGAAAATCTTTGGAGGGAGTTGAAAATCCGTGTTGCCCAGGACAGCCCCAAAACATTACTGCTCTAAAGGAGATCTGCATGGAGGAATGGGCCAAAATACCAGCAACAGTGTGTGAAAACCTTGTGAAGACTTAAAGAAAACGTTTGACCTCTGTCATTGCAAACAAAGGGTATATAACAAAGTATTGAGATGAAATTTGTTATTGACCAAATACTTATTTTCACCATAATTTGCAAATAAATTCTTTAAAAATCCTACAATGTGATTTCTGGATTTTTTTTCTCAGTTTGTCTCTCATAGTTGAGGTATACCTATGATGAAAAATTACAGGCCTCTCTCATCTTTTAAGTGGGAGAACTTGCACAATTGGTGGCTGACTAAATACTTTTTTTCCCCACTGTATTATGTGCAAATTTGAGGTGTAGGCTGAGTATGAGTGTTAGATAAATAAGTGTATGAGTGAATAAATAGTGTGTGTTCCACGGTTATTGTCAAGTGTTCATGAGATGGAGGGCCTGAGGGAAGAAACTGTTCCTGTGTATGGTCGTTCTGGTACCCCCCCCCCCCCTTTATCAGTGCTCAGTGCTCTGTAGCGGCGACCAGATGGCAACAGTTCAAAGAGGGAGTGTGCTGGATGTGAGGGGGTCCAGAGTGATTCTGCCAGCCCATTTGCTCACTCTGGACGAGTACAGTTATCGGAGAGAAGGGAGGGTTGTACCAATGAATCGCTCAGCAGTCCGGACTACCCTCTAAAGTCTTCTGAGGTCAGATTTGGTAGAACCAAGTAGAGCTGAACCAGACAGTTATTGAAGTACAGAGGACAGATTCAATAATGGCGGAATAGAACTGTTTCAGCAGCTCCAGTGGCAGGTTGAACTTCCTCAGCTGGCAAAGGAAGTACAACCTCTGCTGTGCCTTTTTAACAATGGAGTCTATGTGAATGTCCCACTTCAGGTCCCGAGAGATAGTGGTGCCCAGGAACCTGAACGACTCCACTTCAGTCACAGTGCTGTCAATGATGGTGAGTAGGGGGAGTGCAGAGGGGTTTCTCCTGAAATCCACGGTCATCTCCACAGTTTTAAGCGTGTTGAGCTCCAGGTTGTTGAGACTGCACCAGACAGCAGCTGCTCGACCTCCTGTCTGTAAGAAGACTCGTCACCATCCTGAATGAGGCAGATGAGTGTGGTATCGTCTGCAAACTTCAGGAGCTTGACAAAGGGGTCTTTAGAAGTGCAGTCATTGGTGTACAGGGAGAAGAGCAGTGGAGAGAGAACACAACCCTGAGGAGCTCCAGTGCTGATCGTACGGGTGCTGGATGTGTATTTTCCCAGCCTCACTAGCTGCTGCCTGTCTGTCAGGAAGCTGTTGATCCACTGACAGACGGAGGTGGGCACGGAGAGCTGAGATAGTTTGGGCAGGAGGAGGTTTGGGATGATAGTGTTAAAGGCCGAGCTGAAGTCCAAGAACAGGATACTCACATAAGTCCCTGGTCTGTCTAGAAGTTGCAGAACATAATGCAGTCCCATGATTACTGCATCGTCCACAGACCTGTTTGCTCTGAAGGCAAACTGAAGAGGATCCAGCAAGGGTCCAGTGATGTCCTTCAGGTGGGCCAGCACCAGTTTTTCAAAAGACTTCATGACCACAGACATTAGAGCCACACGTCTGTAGTCATTAAGTCCAGTAATTTTGGGTTTCTTTGGGACGGGGATGATGGTGGAGCGTTTGAAGCATGAAGGGACTTCGCACAGCTCCAGTGATCTGTTGAAGATCTGTGTGAAGATGGGGGCCAGCAGGTCAGCGCAGGTTTTCAGACAGGCTCGTGTCACACCGTCTGGGCCTGGTGCTTTTCTCCTTTTCTGCTTCCGGAAGACATGGCGCACCTCGTTTTCGCTGATCTGAATTGCAGGTGTGGGGGTGAGGGGGGTTGTTGGAGGTGTGAATGGTTGTGTGGAGAGGTGTTCAGGGCGGGTGTGGGGTGTTTTTTCAAACCTGCAGTAGAACTCGTTCAGATCGTCTGCCAGGTGTTGATTCTCCACAGTGTTGGGGGATGGTGTCTTGTAGTTGGTGATTTCTTTTAGACTTTTCCACACTGATGCCGAGGCTGTGATATCCCCCACAACCCCTGTCTCATCTCCCGCAAGTCTCTAATGTATATGTTTTTGAAGAAGGGCCAGATCAGTAGTCTATAGGCTTATCCAACACAATTTGAATGCTCTGCCACCGGCAGTTATGGCTTGTGGACACATTGACACTGGCAAACGATTTAGCGAATTGGCTTTCTAAGCTAACAGGCTATACTGTTTGTGAATTCTTTACAAACTTGCAGTGTTAAATAGCATGTGAACTGTTTTCTTTTCAGTAGCTTTCGGAATCAGTCTTTTCTTTGTATAAACCCTGCTAATAAGTATTAATTAATCATTTTGATATATCACATTTGAAATTATTAACCCTGGTTTCACACTGTTCATACTTTTTCCTGGCTTAATAATTCATCCCAGTTTTCAAGATTTCTTACTGTTAACTTGTAAACTCTGGGTTAATGTTCTTATTTGCATATTTATGAGGTCAGTTTGCAATGTCCACTTAGTGTTATCAACCTCATAAAATGCAAACCTGAATACCGCTTGTGATGGGAACCGCAAAGGCTTATAGTTTTTCATAAGCCAGGGTTAAAAGCAGTGCTAACCTTCAAAATTACAAGTGTGAACCATTGATTTACCCAGAGTTAAAAGTGGCCTTAGTCCAGATTTTGACAATAAGCCAGTGTTATGCACAGTGTAACAGCCCTTTTCTCTCCCTCTTTATTTATTTATGTTTTTATGATACGTTGTGATAAGATTAAGGTGTAAATATAGTTTCTCCCTCTTTCCCAGGGACTCATTGGAGAGAAGTACGGTAGCATGCGGGTCCCAGGGGAGGTGGAGTCGGCTGAGTTTGAGATGATTTTGGATGCGGCGGTGGAGGCGGGACTAGACACACGGATCTTGGAGGAGTGGTATTGTCGGGATGAGAACTCGGTCCCGCCTGCCTACTACCTAAAACCAAAAGCTGAGATACTGAAGAACTACCAGAACTCTGTAAGTAGAGCAGGAAGGAGAGAATATATTTGAAGAAATTGGGATACCTTTTCATTTTTAGAAACAATGAAAACCCTTCTTTATAATTGAAAGTATAGCTAATTCCAAAGTACACAGTACAAAAGTACAAAAAATGCTGGTTACATTTTACAGTGTATATAATCATCTTGTAGTATCATACTATATAATTATTATTATTATATACGATAATAAATTTGCAACATGATCATTCAGAAATCATTCTAAAATACTCAAGAGACATGGTGCTCAAGAAACATTTCTTTATCAGAGTTTAAAACGGTTGTGCTGCTTAACATATTTTGTGAAATGCGTGATACATTTTTTCATTACTCTTTCATAAGAAATGTCTTCACTGTCTCTTTTGAGCAATTTAATGCATACTTTCTAAATGAAAATCTTTTTTTTCTCCCAAAAAAAATTTTTTTTACAGACCCCAAACTTTTGAATGGTAAAGTATGTCAAGTTATATTTTTGGATTGTCACAATTGAAAGAAATGTAAAATTTTTCATTTCAATATCAATTGAACAAATTATGATTTTAATTATTGAATACAATTAAAATCTTTGAGGTAGGACAGGCTAAATTCCAATTTAGGGTGAGCAGGCATACAGATGCAAAAAATGACTAATGTTTAGTATTGTTTGTTTGTCGATTTTCCCAAGTGTAAGGTGTTCCATTAACCCAGAAACTGTGTAAACAGCAAATACAACTGGAACATGAATTCAAATTAGAATAATAAGAACACCCAAACCCAAACAGGAGATGTTAACACTTCATTTCAGAAATACAGTACACACCACTGCTTTTGAGGCACATGAGAGGGCATCCAGAATTACGTTGAGCTTCCAGCAGACCTGACCTGTCCTGCACACACAGGAAAAACCTGTAAATGTCAGTGGCTGACCGGTGATGTTGCTGTTTTATATGGAGCACTGTAGAAATGGCAGGCCCGTGAGAGAACACTGTTCACCGCATATAGAGTTTATTAGCTTCATAAATTCTGTTTGTCTTTCATTAAACCTTAATGAGGCTCTCTCTTCCTTTCTTACACACACACACACACACACACACGCAAATTCTGTTTCGCTTTCTGTCACCCATACACACACACAGATCATATAGTGTTGTATAAATCAGGTTGTAATGCAGAGTGGCTGCAAATTGAAGAAGCGTCTGTGAAGCTGAGGGTCTCTGTTGGACTAAAATGAGAAAAGCAGCAGGGACTGAGTTTCTACCTGCACTCAGCAGAAACACCCACTGATCTCTCTCTCTCTCTCTTTCTTTCTCTCTCTCTATGTGCTTCTGTCCTCTTTCTCTCTGGTAGGTGACTGGGTTCATGACAAACACTTCCTAAAAAATTACTTCAGTAACACAGTGTGGTGTCTGCTTTCACTTTCTCTGTTCAAGCAGACAGAGTCATTTGTATTGTTGGGTGAACTCTAGTAAATTGGACTCCTTTTGACATTCTGCTACATTACACAGAGTTCCTGTGATCACGCAAATATTAGGAACTTTCACATTTTTGATTTCTTGGCATGACTTGAAAAAGTCAATGGAAAATCTCATAGAACTATATTAATATATCTTTTCATATCAATATATGTTTTAAATATAATAATATGTTTTTGCTGTAGTTATACTGTTCTTTGCTGTAAAAAATGTCAAATCAGCTAGAGATTTTGCGAGTGTTTATAAAATAATTTTTATTTTATATAAAAACTAAGTTTAAAAAATCTGTATCTAATGCACCTTATTTTTAAGAAAACTATTTAAGAAGTAAGCTATTTTCTGTGAGCGTGTGAGACTATATGTGAATAACTTAAAGAATAAAGTGCAGTAAACTAAAATTATCTGTGCTACAGTATTTATGATTACAGTGATAAATAAAAATATGACAACAAATACCAGTTTGCAGTATCAAGCACCATAATAGACTATTGCTATGCAGCTAAAAAAAAAAACTGGAAGTCACTGACACTGCAAGCATTGCACATTCCAATTAAAAATGGTTGTGCCTCCTCACATTAAAAATAAGGTGGATAGTGACAAACAAAAATCACAGAGAAGTCATATAAGTACATTGGTCCAAAGGTCTGAAAAGCCATAATTCAGTTAGTCATTATTTAGTGAAGTTATTAACAAAGTACTGTAGAAAACTAAAATAAGGTTGGAGCTGGGGTAGCAGTTTCAGGTTTCATTCTGTCCTGTGTCATGCCGTGATGCCAGCCCCCTGTCTCTCCTTCCACTTTGCTGTTGATTATAAAAATAAAAATAGCCAAATAATTATCAAAATTAGAGTCATGTTCTTGGAATTTATGATCACATGGATTCCAATTGAAATGACTGGATTTCGAGAGTGAAAATTTGCCAAACAATGGTAAATGCGATAGCATCTTTTAAGGACAGGGATCAAGTAGGGCAAAACCTCAGTGCAGTTTGTGCTAGAACAAGATTAAAATTATGCTAGCTGTGCTAGCTACATCTAGCATTACAGTTAAACCAAAAAGTACAGAGTACTAATGCATTTGTTACTGCTTTTTAATGGAATGAAAGAAGTGTTAATTAATGTAAATGGGACAGGATATGTTGTAGGTTTTCTTTTTATTGGTTTAAATGCCCAACATACAAACAGTGGAACCTTGAATAATTGGATGACTCCATATGTGATTTTACCCTGCAGATGGAATCAAGCAGCGTAGCAAAATCAAAGAACGACAAGGCATGGAGGGCAGTCTCAGAGGAAATCAAGAGGCTCTTCAGAACCTCTGTTTTACAGCTGCAGGAGAAGGGAACTATGAAGAGCGGTCAAGCCAAGAAATTTCTTTGCTCGGGTAAACTCTAGTTATATTTACGGTAATGACTGAGCTCACAGCTAATAAATGTGTAGTGTTATTTTACATGGCTTTAAATGCCTGAGTGGGTTTGCAATGTGTTTTGCAGTACATTGCAACTTCTGTAAATGTCAACATTGACTGTATATGTAAATATATATACTAAGGGTACTCAAATTTAAATCATTATGGTCAACTTATTTTCCACTGAGCTGAAGGTCCACAGAATCCACATCTAATATGACTAGATACTCCATGTGATTCTCTCATCTATTTTTTTTTTTTAAACAACCTAGTGTTAATTTCGTTAACGAAAACTATGAAGAAAAATGTTCGTTGACGAGCTTTTTCCCATGACTAAGACGAGACAACAATAAGGTCAATAAATGATAACTAAGACTATAGCAACATGCAATTTCGTTGACGGAATAAGACGAGACTAAAATGTATTCAAAAAGATAAAAACTTTACCAAAAAATAAAAATATCAACTTTTTATTTTCGTCAAAAAAGGAGACAAAATGTTATTGCAGACTGCTCTACACACGCCTCTACTACGCGAGCTTTCATGAGTGCGGTTGCCAGATATCAAGAGTTATAATCCCCGAATCAGAGCTTCACTGTTAAATTCATGAGATCTCATTTCATCTCACTATATTGTTTGCGATTGTGATCGCTGAATAAATACACTTACTCAATCGTTGTTGTTTTAATAGAGAAATAGATTATTGCAATTATGGAATTAGTGGAATTATTAGAAATTGAACTGTTATAATATTATTCGTTTGTTTTAGCTGTTTTCATAATGTAGACAGAAAGATTGCATAAGTCTTTGGTGTTGATTTATATAATAAAAAGCCTATAATAAATCAGTACACTAGATGAGGTAAAATACAACCATGTAGGTGCCACATTTAGGGATTGGACTACTGGAGAGAAAGTGCACTACCTGAAATGCAAAAGTAAATTTCTCAAATGACAACAATCATTAAGATTATAATTTTGAGAATTTTTTTATAACTAATCCGTTTAAAGGGGTCATATGATGCGATTTCAAATTTTCCTTTCTCTTTGGAGTGTTCACAAGCTCTTGGTGCATAAAGAAGATCTGTAAAGTTGACTAAAGTCTCAAATCCAAAGAGATATTCTTTATAAAAGTTAAGAGTTAACCACGCCTACCTAAAACGGCTCGTTCTAACACGCCTCCACATGTCTACGTCACGATGTGGGAGATTTGCATAACGCCGCCCAAATGTTCATGCACAGAAAGAAGGCATAACTTTAATTCTCTCTGTAGTATTGTTGCTGCCACCACCATGTCGTGAAGACGCTGTATGCTTCGTTGTGAAAGCAAAACTACTTTGTTTGGCCTTCCAAAAGAGGACAATATCTGCTTCGACATGCCTGGAGCTGATCCGTGCTGGTAAATACATCAACTTCGCGCTGTGGATCGACGGATCGGCTTTCACCGTGGACGAAGCAGAGTCCAGCCCTGGGGTCGTCACATGTGGTTTGCCGCAAGCCCGCTGGACACTCCTTCATCGAATCCGCCGGCCACACCGTTCTCAAGCCCGCTGCCTCTGCTCACTCTAGGCCGCGGCTCACTCTAGGCCTCCGACCTCCACTCACTCAAGGCCACGGTGTGTGACACTATGTTTCGTTGTGAAAGCGAAACTACTTTGTTTGGCCTTCCAAAAGAGGACACAACTAGAAATCAGTGGTTATGCTGTATTTACAACACTGTTCCAGAACACTCCAACCCAAATATTCAGATAGTGTTGTGCAGCGCATTTTATGGAGGACTGTGTCCTGATCCTGGTAGAGTAGACTACAATGCCGCTGTTCTGACTCAAAGACTGTAAGTTTTTTATATTTAAAGGATTTGCCACTGACAATTCAAACGCGATTTTTGGGCAGTGTAGAGTAGCACTTATTGTTTGTCATTTCTCAGATCACAAATGCAGGGGGGTGGGAAGACATGGTTTTATGTTTACGCGGCGCGATGCAACGCATAAAAAGACAGTATAAGTCATTATAATCCATAATTATGTCCTCACTGGATGCAACAAATGCCTCCTTTATAATGGGTTTTAATGTTTTTGTCTCGGCGCTCCGGCCGGGGCACGCCATCACAGTATGGTAAGAGGCGTAACATTTCCGTCACACGCTTGAGGAAATCGGCCAATCACAACACACTGGATAGCCGGCCAATCAGAGCACACCTCACTTTTCAGACCGATGAGCTTTAATAATCGAAAAGTTTCAGAAAGGCGGGGCATTGAGGAGAAATAATAATGTACAGTATGTGGAAAATAATGTGTTTTTTGAACCTTAAACTGCATAAACATTTCATTACACCAAATACACAAAATAATGTTATTTTTAGCAGCATCATATGACCCTTTAACCATTATACAGAATGACGAAAATGTGATTAATGAAATAATGAAAATATTTCATTGACTAAAAAACCTGACTAAAATGCTCATACATTTCATTGAATAAACAAAAACAGGACAAGTTTGTCTAAATATGATAACTAAAATATACATTTGAGTAAGACTAAAACTAAATAAAAAATGGCTGCCAAAATTAACACTGCTGTATGGTTAATTAATAATAATCTTATTCCTAAAATGTCAAGTTTTCATTGACTAAAACTAGACTAAAATACTTCAGGTTTTCTTCGACTAAAACTAGACTAAAATGTTGAGACTTTTAGTCGACTAAAACTTGACTAAAACTAAATAAGATAAGGTTGACTAAATATGATAAAAACGAACAAGGACATTTTAGCCCAAGACTAAGACTAAAATGAAAATAGCTGACAAAATTAACACTACTGTCAACCTAGACAATTTTGAACGGGCCATTGTCATAATTAACCCATTTTTAAAAAATTTACAAAAAAAATAAAAATAAAATTTGCCACCTAAGATATGTCAGTGTCTCTACATTAGGACCGTGATTCTGTTACGCTGCTCTGATTGGGCATTGTCGTCACATGACAACAATAAATAACAGAAGGGGATCTAAAGTCCTTGCTATTTTTTTGCTTATTTACTGTATATGATTCTATTGCAGACATTTACAACATGCTATAGTTAGTATGAGTTTAAAGTAGTTTACACACTGCCTTTATACACATATGGGATGGAACTAAACTCTGCAGGACAGCGGCTCTCCAGCATCTTTTGTGAGCAATGTGTGAAGCAATTTCCAGCCAGGCACATGAAGGAAATCTGACGGTCTTAAAAGGCACCGTTTCACTTTAAACGTTTCAATGGTGCTTGATGCTTAACATTTAGGATGTTTGTCTGTAAAATTGCATGCATAATTTAAAAAGGCTGAATCATGCTACAGAGCCATAGTTTATAGCTTTGTGGTTTCAAAGTGAGATCATATTCAAAGCTCATAATGAATGTAAATGCTATTTTTATTCCGCTCTTGAAAGTCATTGTGACTAAATTAAAATCCGCCCGCATTAGCCATCATAAGAGGAGATCTAATCAGGCTAACTTAATTCATCCAGGTTAATCCAATATTCAGTGACACAGTTAGGTCTCATCACCATACCCCACATTAGAGAAAGAACAGATTTACTGCTTGCTCTTTAATGTCATTCTGAGTGCATGGGCTTATAATTCAATCACTGATACAGTTAAGTCTTCATCTCGACATGCAGTAGATATGAAACAACTGCATTCAAGAGGATCCCCTAAGCGAGGCATTTCTTTTTTTTTATGTAATGTACAATTTATTCTCAGTCGCAGAGGTTCCTTTCATTAAAATTGAGGTTTTCTGTCTGACTTCAGAGCATCAGTGAGTTCCCTGATCTGCATGTGCACTCTGATGTCTGACGGATGTGGCATCTTGTGGATCTTTATTAAAAAAGTATCACTGGAATCACATTTTACAAAATAAATAAATATGCAGTTCAAAATAAAAGACAGTAATGTTGGTCGGAGATCAGATTGCCTGCTGACTGCTGATCAGTTTATTTGGTAACATTAGACATCACATGCAATGACAAAAGATCGAGTATGAGGTAGTTTGATATAGTATGTATTAAATTTGTTACATTAAGTGTAATACATACTTATTTTGAATAAATAAATTTAAATGGTAGTACTATATTTTCATATTGAAAGTATTTTCCAAAACTTCTTGTGTGAATGTATGAAAATAATGATATTGGCTTCAGTATTGAACTATACTCAATTGCTGTAGTAGGCATTTTACAATATTTACCTTTTTGCATATTTTGTCATTTTATGATTACAATAAAATAAAATAAC
Organism: Sinocyclocheilus anophthalmus; assembly: GCA_018155175.1. Classification (NCBI taxonomy): domain Eukaryota; kingdom Metazoa; phylum Chordata; class Actinopteri; order Cypriniformes; family Cyprinidae; genus Sinocyclocheilus; species Sinocyclocheilus anophthalmus. The sequence goes on from JADLZN010004193.1 coordinate 190,720, forward strand.
TGTTATAATTATACTTATTATATTGACAACTGTTATTTAATTCCTGTGATGACAAAACTCTGTTTTTAGTATTACTTGAGTCTAATTCAATCTAATTTGAGTCTGCTAATTTGGTGCTCAAGAAACAAGTCTGATTACTATCAATATTGAAAACAGTTGTGCTGCTTAATATTTTTGTGGAAAAAAAATTGAATACTTTTTTATGAATAAAACAACATTTACTATTTATAATATTTATACAATATGAATGTCTTTTGATCGATTGAATGCTGAATGAAAGTTTTTTTTTTGTCAAAACAAACAAAAAAAAACTACTGAATGGTAGTGTATATAGGGTATATATAATTTATTTTAATTTCTTTAAGCAGGTACTCTATTAGTTTTTGTAATGTGGTTTCTATTTTGATTACTAATACCAGAGTGAGGAAAGTACATGTGAGATTTAACTGAGGTAACGCTTTCCTCTGGGATCTGCAGCCATTTACTTGCCGTCTTTGCATGCCCCTCTCCTCTCGTTTACAAAACAAGCTGCAAGTATGCGATACTAAGCTGACGAGGTTGGCAGGCGATCACTGGAATGATGCCTTTGGAGGTCTTTGATAAAACCAGGCGAGGCTGGATTAAAAGATCATATCACTTTTTTCTTCGTCAAGGCAGCTCAGAGAGATGGATCTAATCATTTGCTAAAGACTGGCAAACGCGGGGGAAGCGCTCACCTCATGACATCAAATTAAGCATGTTTTCTGAAAGTGCCACTGAAGTGTTTTGGGAGTAAATAGTGGCAGGGATGAAAACCATGAATTAAAAGAAACATTCTGTCATGCAGAACTGGGTAATTATTATGCTCTTTCTGGTTTTTCTCCTGTCTTTCAGCATTAGAGGATGAACTGGATTTTGCACTGGGCAAGCAAACCCCAGCTTTCCTCAAGAAATGTGTATGTTACATCCGGAAGATATCCAACTTTGACCGTTTCGCTAAACTCCCTGAGATGGCACGCTACATGGACATCGTGATGAGCACCGACCATGTCATGAGAAACCAAGAAGCCTATGAGCGTCTTCTGAAAGTCAGAGATGAGTTCATTCCAATGGTGGTGGCAGCATCCAATCTTCGAGTCTACTCGTCGGTCACTCACTGTGACATGAAACTTGGCTACTCACAGGAAGTAGAGAGCCACTACGTCGAAGGTCTGTGTAAACAGTTTTATGAAGACATGGTGGATATCATCCAGGCCACGGTCCAACAGAACTTTGACACAGAGACAGATCCACTGTATGATGAAATCATACAGCATCTGTCGTTGTGCAAGACTTTTTCATCTTTTTATGTGTACAAGAGTGAAGCCTTGGACATAGTCCAGGAGTACCTGTACCCCTCCAAAGGTGGTCGAATAACCCCCCTAGTGGTGTATGGAGGACCCTGCACTGGAAAGACATTGTTACTTGCTGAAGTGGCAAAACAGGTGAAGAGCATGTATAATATGCATGTATGTGTGTGTGTGGGTGAGAGAGAAAGCATGTGTGAACATACTGACCTGCTTTTTAAGGCCATCTGGACGCCGGCACATGTTAGATTAATGCTGCGGGATGCCGGTATTTAGCCTAAAGCTGTTCTTTGCTTCCTCTGACTTAATATCTGATGTCATGGCATGAGATTCAATTAACATTAAGGTATTTTGTGCTGCTGTTACATGAATGTGTCTGCCATAACAAAATGTGTGCATTCCCATGAATCTGTAGGCACACAGTAGTCCAAATACATTGCATTCAACAAGCTTAAAAAAAATGCTGATTTAATTGATAATAATAATTAGATATAATTACTCGTATCTGTCAGCTTCAGCCAATACTTAGGGCTTAGGGAGATCAGTGGTGTGCCTGTGTTATGTGTTGATGGTCAGAATTGACAGTGTTGATCAAGTTTGGGGGTGAGGAACAAAGGGAGGAAGGGTAGTGTTGACATTTCCCATCACCCATGGCAACCCGTCACAGACCTCAGCCTCTAATGTTAGTTCACAGATGATGAGCCTGGGGACCTTGACTAACTCCCTCGTCCTTGCTTATGCTCTCTCTTTCTCTCTCTCTCTCTCTCTCTCTCTCTCTCTCTATCGCTCTCTCTCTCTCTCTCTCTCTCTCACTTTCACTCACTATCCTTCTATGTAACATACACACTACACAGAGACAGATACTCTAAAATATTTATATATGAAATGCAATTTGCATGCCCACACATTGCATGCACTTTTTATAATCTAGGGTGTGTTTCTGTGTCATGCAAATTAGTCTCTTAGCCTGACCTCATGTTTGGTACAGCTGGCATGTTTTTATACTGCCCTTGTCAGTGCAGTACGGTACTAAGAATCATGCAGCAAATATGAGCACAGTGATGCATTCAAGTAGCAATCTGGACACACACCCCTTGGCTAATCATGCAAACTCACAGATACACAACCCTCTTGCAGATGGTGACTTTGGAAAAGCATTTTATCATTAATTGTCAGCCACTCCAGACAGAGAGAAATACAATTTCATGTTTCCCTGAATCACTGCTGGGGACATCCTTTAACCACATCCAAGAAAGTATCGTGCAAAGGATGAGGGAACGTTTCAAATTGATTTAGAACATCCTCAGCGCAAGAAATCCAGTGCTGACTCTATTGCTGTTGAGTACATTTGATTATTTGCGATATAGTCATTCGTCTTAGTTTTCCTTCCTCACTCTCTGAGTTGTCAAAGTTAGAGTACAGTGAGTAGATCTACTAAATAATGGATGGACTGGATTCACTCAAGTTTTGTTTGCTAGAATCATACTTAAAATAACGTTGCTCTAGGTCAGTTTCTGGATTTTTAACCATGTTTGTTTTTATAACAATAGGACACAATATCCTGTTAAACGTTAAATAATAATGTATACAGTAGTTGTATTTTATGTGTACTATATCTATTTGCAAATGGCCAAGCTTCTAAAATCTGATTACAAAATTACCACTTTTGCACAAAATAACATCTTGAGCTTTTCCTAACTGTATATAAATAAAAATATGAATTAACATACTGGAAAACATTCAATAAACTATACGTAAATGCTGTATTTCTAAACTTCTGTTTCATTTTCATTTGTTTAGGCTTATTCATGGCTACAGAAAGAGATGGGACCAGAAACAGACCCGGTGGTCATTGTCAGATTCATCGGCTCCACAGACTTCTCTACTGACCTCCGCACCCTGCTACAGAGTATCTGTGAGCAGATTGCCATCAACTATCGGTGCCTGATCCACTTCTTACCTAACAAGATCCAGGAGATGAGGGAATTGCTAGTGAATTTGCTTGGGGAGTCATCATTCCACCGACCTCTTGTCATCATTCTGGATGCCTTGGAGCAGTTGGCAGATGTTGACGAGGCCCGAAAGCTGTGGTGGCTGCCTGTCCACCTGCCACGTACAGTCCGAATTGTAGTGTCCACCCTACCCAACAAGTATGGGATACTCCAGAAATTACGTTGCCTGATACATGACGAGGATGCCTATGTTGAACTGATGCAAAGAGATCGCAAAGCTTGCAGTCAGACGCTTAAACAGCAGCTTCTAGGTGTCAAAAGGAAGGTGACCTCAGGCCAACAGATATATGTGAATGAGGCAATGGCAAAATGTACACTCCCCATGTTTGTCAACCTCATCTACCGAGAGGTAGTTCACTGGCGGTCGCACAAAGATGTGGATGACAAATCATTGTGTTCTACAGTGCACGAAAGCATTGAGCAGCTTTTCTACTCTACTGAAAACAAGCTTGGCTCACGCTTTGTCTTTCGGGCACTGGGCTACATCACAATGGCACGGGCAGGCCTGACAGAGCTGGAGCTAGAGGATATCTTATCTTTGGACAACAGTGTCCTTGGGGACATCATGGTGAGCTCTAATCTTAAAAGCCCATTGCGTATTTCTTATGATTTCATAGCCAGGCTAAAAGAAGAACTAGAAGGTTATTTAGTGGAGCGTCAAGTACATAATGTAACACTAATGGTTTGGGCAAATCGCCACCTGCATCTTATAGCACAGAAGCTATACCTTAGTAATGAAGAAGATGTACATCAAATGCATAGCCTTTTGGCTGAGTACTTCCTTGGAGCATGGGCAGGTGGTAGAAAGAAGATATTCCATTGCGACAATAATCACTTCGCTTCACTGAATATCTCACACCATCAAAACCCTCATCACCAGCAGAGCCTTCATGGCCATGACAAAGCTTCTGCTGACAAGCATTCTTATGACAGACAGACACCTGAACAACCCTGGGTGTTCCAGTGTAACTTGCTAGAGCCGGACATCTTCTTTGTCAACCATCGAAAGATGATGGAGCTCACATACCACCTGACAAGGAGTGGCCGGACAGATGATCTCATGTATGGTGTCATCATGAACTTTAGCTGGCTCTACACTATGATAAAGATAGGGCAGTTTGACAAGGCCCTGTCAGACATTGACCTAGCTTACAGCTACACGCAAGAAAAGGAGCTAAAGTTTCTTGCAACTACGCTCCGCAGTATAAAGCTTAAAGTAACAAAGAATCCTGCATCTCTGTCTGCTGAACTACAGCAAAGGCTCCTTCCAGTTGTCACATCTCTTCCCAAGCTCAGACACCTCATTCTTGAATGTGACAAGGATGGTCCTAAATACTGCTCCATTGTGCCACTGCACTCTTCCATGGATGTCACCTACAGTCCAGAGAGATTACCACTCTGTTCTAGCTACATGCAAATAGTTGAGATTCTACCTACATTAGCTCCAAACATAGTCATTGTGGCCCTCGAAGATGGATCCGTCAGCACATGGGATGTTGAGAGTAGACAGTTGATAAGACAGATAGACACAGCGAAGTCGGTTGTTCTTGGCATCAGGCTAACCACAGATGAGAAGTATCTGGTAGTGGCCACCACAAAAAACACACTGCTCATTTACGACAACCACAAATCCTGCTTGTTGTCAGAGGTGGAGGTGAAAGGGTCCAAGCACTGTGGCATCACTGGTGGGGTAGCGTTCATCAATGGATTCAACTTGTCCAGCCACCATGCCTTAGCTTGGCTGGAAGCAAGCAAAGACGTCAATGTGATTGATTTGCTCTATGGTTGGCCGTTGTATCAGTTCCATTGCTGGTATGAGGTAACCTGTGTCCAGTGTTCCCCAGATGGAATGTATGCTTTCTGCGGACAGTATCTCAACACAACCACCATATTCCACCTTGGTAGTGGGGACAAGCTTGCTACAATGACTTCTGAATTCTCTGGTGGATTTGTTAAGTCCATCCTGATTCTAGACACAATCCATCAAATGGTGATGATAGACAATGAGGGCAGTCTCTCCGTGTGGAACACCAAAGATATCACAAATCCCAAGCTGATGGAGGATTATGACTGCAGAGGAGATGAGAGTGAAGTGGTGGGCATAGAGCTCTCTGAGGATCAGCGATCCATCCTCATCTGCAAAGCGAGAAGCATTGAGGTGCTGGACACCAAGATTTGGAAGATGGCAGAGAAGTTCAAGGCCAAGCGTAGCGAAAAGTTTGTGGCGGCCGTTCTCTCCAAGAATAGCCAAAGCATAATAGCTTCCATGGAGAACACATCATCCATATTTGTGTGGAGGAGAGACAGTGGACAGTGCATGGCCAGCTTGATAGAGATATCTGGAGCCATTGTAAAATTTATCAAATCAACACACCATAACTTGCTGCTGTCTGTAGCCAGCAGCGGCGTACTTTCCATGTGGGATATTGACATTATAACAGCCATGTCGAACATTGATAAAACTGGTAAACCTATTCAAAGTCTGCAGCTCTCTGGCAGAGAGGATTTTGTGTACACCATGGATGGGTCAGAGGTCATCCATAAGTGGAACTACAGCACAGGTTTCATTGAGATGGTGTTCAAGCATGAAGGCCTTGTTGAAAACTGCGTCTTGACAACATCGGGTGACTTAATGGTGACATCTGATGATAAAAGTAGTCAGTACATCTGGCATACAACCACAGGTGAGAATATATTCCGTATCAATGGTCAGAAGATCTCACAGCTTCTCGTCACACACAATGACCAGTTTGTAGTATCCCTTTGCGAGCAGAATGCCTCCCGCGTTTGGAGGCTTGCGACTGGTCACAAGGTGTGTAACATTCTAGTAACACTCCAGCATGCCCTCATTACCACAGCAAACACATTCCTTGTGGGAACCAACAAGAATAAGCTGTTGGCTGTTAGCTTGTGGTCAGGCAGTGTATCCAAAAAGTTTATCTGTGACGACGGGATCACAATCGTTAACTTCAAGTTAGTTCCTGACAGTCCAGATTATGTCATCTTCATCACCTCCACAGAAACAGTTTTCATCTGGAGTGTTGCCGACGAATCGGTGTGTAGGCGGGTGCAGCTGCCTAGCAACTTTTTGAAGAACCTGGAGGATTTCCAAATATCACCAAATGGGAAATTGGGCATTGTGTCGAAAGGTGATGAGAACATTAATGTCCTAGACCTGCACAGTGGTAAACTGCGTCTGGTACATGCTGCTGGCATAATCTGGCGGCAAAAGCTCTCACGAGATGGACGCTACTTAGTGTACATCTGTTTCCAGAATTGCGATGAAGATGATGATGCAGGTGTGGTTTCAAGTCTGATTGTCATGAGATTGGCAGATGGTAAGAGCATCGGGACCTGTTCCCTCTATAAAACGCCAACCTATCTGTGCCTATCACAGCGAGCACTTAACATCATTGTGGGATTTGAGGATGGCAGCATTGGCACCTACACAGTCGTAGACCGTGTGGATGCGGCTCTGAAAATCAAGATCGCCACCTCAAACAGTCGCCAAATAGTTAACAATGCCTCACAGAAAGTACGACCTAGGTGTAGCACCAATGCCTTCAAGACCATTGCTGACTGTATGTGGAGAGAATCCACCGAGGTCTTCTCTCGGGACAGTCCTATCAATGTCTCTGACAGTGGAGAGCCAGAGTCAACAACACCCACAAAGAAAACTGAACTGCTGCAATGAGAGCGCCCTCTGTAGGACATTAACAGGCATGAAGGAACAAGGCCAGGTTTGGATACAGGTGATTATTGTTTACAGCAACTTTGATTCAGCTGCACAGATCAGTTCTGTGGATAACACACGGTAACTGGCCAATTGCTATTAAGCTGCACTTAAGCTTCAATCAGTCACCTTGATTTCTCTTATCCATCATCAACTTACTGTCAAATGTGTTCACTGAATTGAATATCACATTAAGGAACAAAATTAATTGCTGTGTGTGGCCATATAGTTCAGATTTTGTATGGGTTTAGTCAAATCAAGCCATAACGTCACTTTATACAGAAGCATAGAGAAATGTAAAATATTTGTAGCCATATAAAAGTTGCTGCCTTTTTTTTTACATTAATTTGCGTCTGTTTAATAACGTCCTCTGGTACTGTACTAAAATGGAAACTTGTGTACATATGTACTTTGGCTGCTGCAGTTTGTGCAACTACTTAAATATATGTTATGTTGTGCTAAATGCAATCAAAGTGAGTGCCTGGATTTTAATCTTTCTTTGTTACAGAAACTGATGAAGAAAAATTTGCAGGGAATTTCTAAACAAAGATACATTGATACAAATATTCATCATTACGGTTCAGCATACAATGAACATTTAGCATACAATGCATACAAATTTGCTTAATTTGAAATTACAGCATCTAAATGAGGATCATTGGAAAGTACATTTCAGTATTCAGGTATTCAGAGTGTAGTCTGGAGTCATTATGAGCTTCTTAGTAATTTCAGAATGCGTTCTAGACTTGCTCTGACCAAAGTGTCATGGAATGTGTTTTAGACTTTATCTAACCAACATGGCATGGAGCTTCTTAGTAATTTGAGGCTACAAATGAGCTTCTTAGTAATTTTAGAATGTGTTCTAGACTTTGTCTGACCAAAGTGACATGGAAGTCCATGAGTCCATATGTGGAATTTGCTCAAAATGACAGACAGTATTAAACCCATCCTCATATTTAATTCTAAAACTGATACTGAGAAGGTCATCCTCTGACTTGACTAAATCCAAGAATAGTATATTAATAGTATTAATGGTGTTACTTTTAAAGAATGTGCAATTCGTTGTATCAAAGGGCGGTACAGTTGTATCAATCTACAAATGTTGAGTACTGATTCAAGGACTAAACCACTGTAAAAGAGTCATGTGTAGCATCTCACCAAGAGATTCTACGCCTTAACAGTTGGGTCATCTTATACAAACATGTATTTGTAATTGTTCTTTGTGAGGTAAAGGTTGATTGATTGTGTGCTTGAAAAAAAATAATACTTTGTACTTTCATGTTATAGATGACTTGGAGATATTTATGAATAGACTATATGTTATCATAAACAAGGTTGATTTATGAATGGTGTTTGCCAAGGCAGTGTTTGGTGGTTGCACTTTATTTTAAATGGGTTGTTCACTGAGGTTCACTTTGAATAAGTGTGTCATGAATGCTAACTATACGATTTTTGCCTTCAGTTATGGGTGTTCTCTGGCATGTCGCAAAAGAAAGTAGTTTCAACAAAACGATCAGCCATGCCCCATTCATACTCTTCTCTCCATAACTCAAGGGCTATTCCGTCAAATTGTATGTTTACCTCTGGAAATACTGACACATAGGCCCATTTACAACCCACAACCTGTAGCAGTATTCAGGTGTGATTAGCTTCTCCCACTGAAGTGTTTAAAACTTATAGATATCATACAATCTTTGCCAAAGTTTTGTTTATTTTTTTAATTATAATTATTTGTTTTCAGAATGTCAAATGGTGTTGTTTGTTACCCTACTTGTTACTTTTCTGGACTTTTCTGGCTTTGTTGTGTTTTCTAGCATAACTATGAGAACATGCATTATCTTTGCTAAGATATTGATAAAGTCCATCTCTATTATATTGGAATGCCAGTTTTAGAGTATATTTGAATGTGTCGATATGAGAGCAGTTGAACAGCATATTAAATGTTATGTAACTTGAATGACTTTTAACTACGTGTTTGCAAAACATAGTTCACATACTGGTATTGAATGTGTTTATCGTATTATTTGTATTGTCAAGACTGAAGATCCCTGTTTAGAGATATATATTTTCATAAATGTTGTACTTACATTTTGTTACAAAGATGTTTAAGTATTCTAGAACAAAAAATAGCAGAAAAAATGTGTCTGAAAGCAATATGACTTAGTGTGTATGCATTGTTTGTATGGAACATTTTAATGTAATAAAATGGTTTTCTTTCTGCCTCTTAAATCTCATTGTATTTCATCTGGATATATTGGTCTTCCTTTGGAAAGAAAACATAATACATTTGGTTCTTTGAAAGGTTGTAGTGGTTTATAGATATATAAATGTACATACGTTTTCAAAAACCTGCTATGATACAGTTATACCTTTTCTATATAGCTGATACAAATCTTCATTTAACTTGGTTTATCATAATGACCCCTCAAGAGGCATGTTGTTTACAAGAGGAATGCTTTGCTAAAAGGATTCCTTACATAGCACAATCAGAAACTGAGATGCTAAATGATTTGACTGATAATAGTTTTACTCCCCTGTGCAGTGTGCAAACAAGTGTGTTAAATATTTTCCAAACAGTGGGCACGTATCAATATTTCAATTATTGCTTGCACACACCTGGATTCTTTCACACATGTCTGTTGCAGTGCAGTTAACAATACACAAACACCACCATAAACAAATAGTAGCTCAGGGCAGGAATGCTGGTGTGTATTCTCTATGGAAACTCAACCCTCAGTGGAATCAGCCCCCTGTTGTGATGACTATGGAACTGGCATATCAACATTGTGTATTGGGGAAAAACAAATGCAATTTTTTTTTATACATAAACTCATCACAGCATAGACGCTCTTAGTCATCTCTCTCTGGGAAGTCACTGCGCTGTAACCGAGCAAATGACATCAAATAGTCAATATTTGTACTGCTAAATATACCACATTTATTCTGATCATCCTCCAGTTTCTGCTTTCATTTCCTGGTGCAAGTAGTTTCCTAGTACAAGGAATACTATACTATACTATAGAGTACAGTATAGTTGTAAATTAATAGAAACACTTCTGATACACACTACCATTAAAAAGTGTAATTTATGTATTTATTTTATTTACATTTTTATTAATTCCTATAATGGCAAAAATGAATTTGAAAATGAATTCAGCAGACATTACTCCAGTTCAGAAATCATTCCAATATGCTGACTTTGTTCTCAAGAAACATTTCTTATTATATAATTCTTCATGAATGACTGTTAAAATATGTAAATCATGGCCAATTGACAATTTGAAAAGAAAACAAACAATATTTCACAAACAAAATTATTTTCATCTAACATTGCCATGAACTCTTTTACTAATTAGAATCTTGACTGACATCACATCACAACTTTTCAGCTGGATTGGAGTCAGGATGTGACACAAACTTAGCAGTTCTAAAATACACAATTTATAGCATGTCAACCAGATGACCATTATATTGCACTTACTTTAAAAATGTACAGTTACAGTTGTTTAATAATTCCAAAGTGTTCACAAACTGTTTTTCTAAATTATGTATATTGTCTCAGTGTGGACTAAATGGAATATGACTCAAAACTCATTAGAAAATCAATAATGATAAGAACATTTAAACAGCAAGCTTGAAAAAGGTGTGGAACATTTACTTACGGCGTACACCAAACGCTTTCATGTTGTATTACTGTAAAAGTTGCTGTACAGTACAGTTAATTGGCTCAAAGGCTATCTTGCAGCTGTAATCATCTGTGAAAGATCATGACCTTATAAAAAAAAAAAAAAAAAAAGATGTAACTTGATCTCTCAAGTACATAAATGGAAAGATTTACAAACCATTGGGTAGAGACAAAAACAATAAACACACCCATGTAAGAGAGTGAAAATGTGTGTCCTGTTGTCATCCTCATTATACACCATGGTTACATGGACATTATTTTGAGTGATAATCAAACCTGTGTTTTGATGTATTATTGCCAATACACCCAGAAGTGTTATGTATACTCAAATTAAATCTGCTGTATAAATTCCAACATATTAAATAAATTTCCCACAAATGGAAAAACAGGTCCTTCAGATATGATCTGTAATATGTAGCAGTGGTGGACACATGAACATATCTTTTTTTTTAAATAATACCTTCTAAGCAAATACACTACTACTAGACACTACTAGACTAAGACGGGGAACATAAAAAAAAATTAAGGAAAAGGGCCACCAAGAATACACATACACATATGTTTTTCAGCCAAAATGAGGACTTTCCATTGACTTCTGTTGTCATACTGAGAAGTATTTTCTATCTCCTAAACCTGACATGAACCCTCAGACAAACCTGTTGAGATCATGTAATGTAAAATATGATTTAGCTGATGTATGGGTATCTTAAATAGTAAGCACCATTTCAAATATTTTTACAAGTCATTTTTGTTGTTAAGTAGGTACAAATGCAATCACAACCACCTGAGAAGAAACAGCAAGGATGTCTTGATTTGATATAGATACTCAGAAATGAACTTGTAACTCCTTTACATGAAGCTTCCGTTGACAGTTACACAAAGATATCCTTCCAGCACCTTCACCTGGCATTCAAAGGTGAGAAGATCACTTATCACAACAATCACAACTATAGTCGATCAGATTATTGCTTACCCCATCGCATCACACACTTCCTGACTACTGATTCATTTTAAGCAAACACTGTGAGCAAACGTATTCAATAACGGAGGGAATGCTGAGATAATATGAGGTTCCATTTGTGTCAAAACGGAGTCGACTGCTTTGTGCTTTGTACTATACATTTGTTGTTACAGCATGCCTTACTGTTCAGGTAAATCAGTGATATGTCGCGTGTATGTTGTCTGTGATGTCGTCTTACGTGTCTGCACTTGTTTTTCTCTGTCGTTAATAGTCGTCCTTCTTGTTAATGTTTCTGTCTTCTGTTCTGTCCTCTAAACGCATTCTTATCTGTTGTCTACACTGCGTCTGTTCGTGTCCTAACAGTCGACGACAGAACAGGACGACAGTTAGGACGACAGAACAGGACGACAGTTAGCGCAGCCCAGGCCGCCAGTTCGGACGGCCCGCCCCGCTGCCCCCCGTTCGCCGCCGCCCAGGGCGGCCCGCCACACAGCCCTACGGCCGGCCAGTACTTCCCCACCGGATGCGAACCAGCCAAGAGGACGTTCAGCTGCAGCCGACACACCTCACACCCGAGTCATATGCTACACCCCTCCCCACCTCCCCTTCCTGCTTTCCCTCCCCGTCGCCCACGGCTGTCGCCCCCCCCGCCCCCTGTTATAGATTCACCACCAGCCCCCCCGCCGCAACCGGACGCACACCACCACCCTCCTTTTGCCCCACCTGGCACCCTACCGCTCCCGCCGTAGCTCGAATTGGTTAGGCCCGTGCACGCTCCTCAGACAAGATGTCCTTTCCTTGCAGCTCAATCTCCCCCACTATTCTGCGCCTCCCGGCCGTGCCTGCCCTCCCTCACCTACACCCTCCCCCTTTTCATCGGTCCCCCTGCTAGACCTCCACCAGTCGCTACCCCTTCCCTAAGCCTCACTTTGGTCATCGGGCGACCATACAAATATGCAATGACCTACTATATGCCTAATCGTTTTTTTTGTTGATTCTGTGTCCTCTCTCAGCACTTGACCTCTAATGCACCTGGCCCCCCCTGTCTAAACCCCCTCCTAAACACTGCTCAGATTGCAAGGCCACAGGTCATAGTTTGTCACTGCATGCCCAGTGGAGTAAACCCTGTGTTTTCTGCCCCTCTTCCATGCAGCCTCGGTCCTCCCCCTCCTCGCACGAGACACTCCGGCGCAACCTCTTGGAAACTGTCTCGCCTTCCCCGCGTGTGGCGGCGGCCCGGCCCCGCGTGGTCACGGCGGGACCCTCCTTCACCGGCCCCCCACCCCCCGCCCCCCAGTCACAACACCCTGGGCGGGCACCTAATATCCTGACCGGCCGGCGGCCCCCCCGGCACGCGGCCTGCCGCTTGTGCGTGCGGACGTTTTGCTCCTGGCCGCGTTTGCTGGGCCCTAAGCCGTACGCTTGTTAGCCTTCTTCGACCTTTCCGACTCTATCCCACGCACGAGCTCACGCCTTGGGGACCCCGCACACCGCAGGCGTTCTCACAATGACCACCTTGTCAACCCCCCCCTCTGGCAAGAACCCGCCAACACCTTCCTCCTCAGTGTCACGGAGAAGCAGTGTGGTCCGAAGTTCACGCCGCCCCCTCCCGTAAGCTGAAGTTTTTTCCACGCCTGTTGCGCACACGTCAATCCCGGCGGCTTGCCTCTTCGGCGCTCTGACAGCTTATCTTGTAGCGTTCCCCCCCCCGTACTCAAAGTCACGTTAATCATGCCTCCTAACCTTCCCGATTTGGCAAACGTAATCAACCCTTTTTTTTGGAATACACACTGGCCACAGGCGAACCAATTCCACCACACAGATACTCGAGAGTTCAATCCCGTTCACAAGAACTATGTTACCTTGGCCAGCGCACAGCCGCAAGCCTGGGACTGCAGAAAGAAGAAATTCCCGTCCGTTTCTTGCCATAGTCTGGGTGTTCGAAATGATCTGGACAAATGCAAGCCCGGCGGCAACAAAGAGAACCTGCGTTACACAACACAGACAAAAAAATTACACAACTCTGTCATCTTATCACCATAATGGCAAACCCATATGACTTTGCTGACGTGGAAACACAAAATGGAAAAGTCCGGTCCTTAACATTTTCAATTGAAATTACAGTGACGGGTACAGAAAAGATTGTAAGCTTAAAATGGAAGCAGAAAATAATGAAAGTTGTCCATGAGAGTTGGCTGCTGTATGGTAAGTCTCTGAAAAGCCATGTGATAGCTGGTGTGAAGAACAGATTAAATTGATGTTGTTATTTACTGATATTCAGTTTAGTGGAGCTGTGGACTGAATTATTAAAATCGCTTCTCTTTTGAGTCCATTGTCATTGCTGCTCACACAACAATACTGGGGGATGTTTTCAGAATTTCTTTTACGAGTTCAAGGAAGAAAGAGTGTTTGAAACAGCATGTGAGATAGGATAGGAATAGGTTGCTTAAATCTCTCGTTCTGGCAATATAATGCTTGTTTTAGGAATGTAAGTAGGAAAACAACACAAGTAATGCAGATGTGCTGTGAAGTTTGGTTAATTGATCATTTTAAATGTGGTTTAAAGCCATTACTTTTGTGTGAACGAAGGCAGAAGAAATAGGCTTTACCTTGAGGTGAAGCGTGTGTAGTGTAAAAGGTGCAGTTGTGCTTGCCCTTGGAAAGTAAGGTTGAACTAACTAACAAGATGATGAGCGTAAGTGAAGCAAGTGCTGAGGGCTGTTCCACCTAGTAGTGGTGGTTCTCCAGAAAGGCACTACCATCGAGGAAGACGCGCCTAAACATTGAATTGTGAGCTTTTAGCATGATTAGAAACAAAATCTTTGCATTGAAATGTTGGTAGGTAAGTTCCGGCGCCATCATCCTGCTCACCCCCCTCCTCCTGTACTCACAACTGTAGCCACTAAAACCGCCCTATTTTTATCTAATCACTCCAATACCGCAACCTACCATGTTCACAAGTGTGTGGTCCGTTCAGCTGTCTTTTACTATAATTTATATATATTACCTTAGACATAGCTATCACTACTATATAATACTTATTACGCCTTCTACCTATACGCTAACTGCAACCACGATATACAAGCTCCAGTGAACACGCCTCAGAGAACACAACGGACAAAACCCCACTATCCTTCAAAACCACAATGCTGTTCTTAGAGACGCCCTCTTCTGTTCATCTGATCCTTCTTAAAAACCTTCAAACAAACACTGTCCGGGTTTCCACGACACAAATATTAAGCCACATGTTTCAACCACATCGACCCACAGACCACAATAATAAGATACTTTTCTTGAGCACCAGATCAGCATATTAAAATAATTTCTGAAAGATCATATGACACTGAAGACAGGAGTAATGGCTGCTGAACGAAGTCCCCATGTGCATTCATAGGCATAAATTACATTTTCAAATATATTTAAAAGTTCCTCAAATATGCTTCTTTTTTTTTGATGAAGTAAATGCAGCCTTGGTGCGCATAAGAGACTTTTCAAAAACAAAAAAAACGCATATGAAAACACTTTGAACACTTTGTTTTAAACTAAAAGATCGAAGCATGTTTTGTTATTTGTATGTCCCTTTCAAATTGTTAAAGTCCAATCTAGACTTTGTCAGGTAATCAGTCTCAATTTGTGTTACTGTTTACAGTAGCTGTGAGGTGGGCTGAGCAGGTTTATGCAGTTTTGGTCTAAGGGTTACTGGCCGACTCATTGTTTACTTTGAGCAGGCTCTGCTGTGCTGAGTAAGGTGTGGTCTGAGGTGCCCTACAAAGGGCCACTGAGCCTCATGCTCTG
Source organism: Sinocyclocheilus anophthalmus (assembly GCA_018155175.1). Lineage (NCBI taxonomy): Eukaryota > Metazoa > Chordata > Actinopteri > Cypriniformes > Cyprinidae > Sinocyclocheilus > Sinocyclocheilus anophthalmus. The sequence goes on from JADLZN010004193.1 coordinate 206,231, forward strand.
TCAGGCTCCAGCATTTTACCTTGATATTTACACTACTAGAGTGTACACAGACTACGCCTATATTGAATACATTCTGAGCCGGATGAGAAGGCAGAGAGGGAGGAAACTAGCACAAGCAGACCTCTTTTCCTGGGTGCAGAGTGAACTATTCACAGTTTTAATCTCTCCATCTCTTTCCCTTTAGCCATTTCCCACTTTGTAAGCATGACTCTGTTTGAAGGGCAGCACATTTAACAGTAATAGTTAAACAGTGATAGTTTTACAAAACCAAAAACAAATATGTTGAGATACACCCAGGGCCTGTGTGTTAACACGTCTTCCATCTTGTGTGATCTTATGACTACGGATCTCTGATTGTGATCGGTAGTGTTGCATAAACTTCACTTGTAGTCAATCTAATGATGCAATATTCACAGATTAATGTTCAGTATACAGGTGCATCTCAATAAATTAGAATGTTGTGGAAAAGTTCATTTATTTCAGAAACTCGTGTATTAAATAAATTCAAACTGCACACAGACTGAAGTAGTTTAAATATTTGGTTCTTTTAATTGTGATGATATCGGCTCACATTTAACAAAAACCCACCAAAAACCCATCTCAACAAATTAGAATATGGTGAAATGCCAATCAGCTAATCAAATCAAAACCCTGCAAAGGTTCCTGAGCCTTCAAAATGGTCTCTCAGTTGGTTCACTAGGCTACACAATCATGGGGAAGACTGCTGATCTGACTGTTGTCCAGAAGACAATCATTGACACCCTTCACAAGGAGGGTAAGCCACAAATATTCATTGCCAAAGAAGCTGACTGTTAACAGAGTGCTGTATCCAAGCATATTAACAGAAAGTTGAGTGGAAGGAAAAGTGTGGAAGAAAAAGATGCACAACCAACGAGAAAACCGCAGCCTTATGAGGATTTTCAAACCAAATCGATTCAAGAATTTGAGTGAACTTCACAAGGAATGGACTGAGGCTGAGGTCAAGGCATCAAGAGCCACCAAACACAGACGTATATGCAGGAGTTTGGTAACACAGTTGTCTTATTCCTCTTTTTAAGCCACTCCTGAACCACAGACAAGTCAGAGGCGTCTTACCTGGGCTAAGAAGAAGAAGAACTGGACTGTTGCCCAGTGGTCCAAAAGTCCTCTTTTCAGATGAGAGCAAAAGTTTTGTATTTCATTTGGAAACCAAAAGTCTGGAGGAAGGGTGGAGAAGCTCATAGCCCAAAGTTGCTTGAAGTTCCAGTGTTAAGTTTCCACAGTCTGTGATGATTTGGTGCAATGTCATCTGCTGGTGTTGGGATATTGTGTTTTTTTGAAAACCAACGTCACTCCACCCGTTTACCAAGAAATTTTGGAGCACTTCATGCCTTCTTCTGCTGACCAGCTTTTTGAAGATGATGATTTCATTTTCCAGCAGGATTTGGCACCTGCCCACACTCCCAAAAGCACCAAAAAGTTGGTTAAGTGACCATGGTGTTGGTGTGCTTGACTGCAAACTCACCAGACCTGAACCCCATAGAGAATTCAAAGTGTCAAGAGGAAATGAGAAACAAGAGACCAAAAAATAAAGATGAGCTGAAGGCCACTGTCAAAGAAACCTGGGATCCATACCACCTCAGCAGTGCCACAAACTGGATCACCTCCATGCCACGCCGAATTTAAGCAGTAATTAAAGCAAAAGGAGCCCCAACCAAGCATTGAGTACATGTACAGTAAATGAACATACTTCCAGAAGGCCAACATTTCACTAAAAATGTTTTTCTTATTGGTCTTATGAAGCACTCTAATTTGTTGAGATAGTGAATTTGAGGGTTTTTGTTAAATGTGATCCAAAATCATACAAAAGAACCAAAGACTTAAACTACTTCTGTGTGCATTGAATTTATTTATTACACAAGTTCACAATTTGAGTTGAATTACTGAAAGAAATTAACTTTTCCACGACATTCTAAATTATTGAGATGCACCTGTTATATAGATATATATATATATAATTATATATATATATAATTATATATATATATAATTATATATATATATAATTATATAGCCTACGCATCCTCTTTTCCCCCCCAGAAGCAACCACAACCAACCCCAAAACAAACAAACCACGAGAAGAGAGAGACAACACCAAAAAACCCACGTAACCAACCACAACAAAGATGACATGAAGCACACAATCCAATGTAGAAAGTGCTTCATTTGGTAAAATATAAATTAACTTGTTTTATTCAAATCAGAAACATGATTTATTATGCATCAGCCTAAAAGTAATTTTCAAGGTTCAGATAAGGTAGAAATGACTCCTTAAGGTAACAACTACAGTTTTTCTTCTTACAGTGCTTGGTAGTTAACTTGATTTATGTACATGATTGCGATTATCAGATATTGGCCTGGTTTCACAGACAGGGCTTAGCTTAAGTCAGGACTAGGCAATAGTTCAATTAGGTCATTTAAGTCATTTTTAAATAACATGCCTTAGAAAAAACATGACTTCTGTGCATTTTGAGACAAAACAGAGGCACTGATATATTTTAAGATTAGTCAGTGCAAGTTTCTTTCAGTTAAAAAACAGTCCAGACTTACACTTGAGTTGTGTGTAGTGACAACCGGGGGATGAAGTTTCCTGAAAAATGAGAACCCGGAGACCACACAGGTCATCACCACCGGCAGTCAAAGGCCACACGCGCTACAACCAACCCCACACACACGTCAGGGTCCCCCCCCCTTGACACCCAAATCCCCCCCAAAACACACAAGAAATAAATGCAAACTTTGGAAAAGATAACAAAACCCACAAAAAGAACAGACTCAACACAACAACAAAACCAAGAGGCCCGTAATCTGAATCCAACTTGTGATATACTTTTTTGAGAGCTGATTACAAAACCAAAAAGGGTTCATCATTTAAAGCCACGCCAACACTTGCACATAAGAAGCTAGCCCCATTACCAAATTTAGTCATAAAAAAAAGTCTTACAAATAAATAGACTACAACAAAAAGAAACCAAACAAAACCCCCCGGAAATGCACCCAGTCAACTGGACATCATTCCACGTGTAAAGAATCAAAATGAATGCACCACAGATAAATAAAACAGAATAGCATCTGCACGGACAATAATTAAATAATTTTAATTACTAAACCATATTGCTGATAGAAAAATACAAGTGGTTGTTATTAATAATGTATCAATGATTTTGAAAAAGTAACAAACTAATACCACTGTTTTAAATAGCAGCCGTTGAGCTGCGCGTGCTGAAGCTGAAGAGCTGAATGAACATGGTAAACTGAAGCATTTTGCTGGCAGCTTATTTAACTCAAGGAAGTGCATCCTGAGATTAATATTAATACAAAATAAACATAATATTACAACTTATATGTGTACAAAATGACGCAGTTATTGCGTGCTATAGTCAGGATGTGTGATCCTGTTGTGGATGCGCTCTTCCAATAACAACGCGCTGAAACTCAGCAACTAAACCCAAAGAATTCACAACGTTTTATTATAATAATGTTCTCATTAGAATGTTATATACACGACATTCCCAATCATAGTTATTAATGTTGTGCACTGCTGTTTGAGCTGCGTGCGCTGAGCTAAGGATGATCACCGGTAAACTGAAGCGCTCTTTTAACTTAACCAAACGCATTCTATATGAGATAAATCAGATATACATCAAATAAACACAATATTACAATGTACAATTGCACAAAAGGCTGCAAATGAACAGCGCGCATCTGAAGTGTCTCTGAAGGAAATAATGCATTATTTATCGGCTTTAAGATATCGGCCAAATTTTCTTATCAGGCCGATACCGATAACAGAAAAAATGAGCATTTATCGGCCGATACCGATATGGTGGCCGATATATCGTGCATCCCTAATTTAAGGACTAGATGTCGCCCTGCAAATAACTAAATACTCCGCAAAGAATGACTCTCTTTTATCAGTGTGACTCATAGTTTTGATAAACAAACACATAAGAGCCAAAATCATAACCTGAAACAGCTGAATAATAGCTGGCAGTGACTCTGAGTGTTTGGAAGTGCCTCACACAGGATGTAAGGTGGATCCTTGTTTTGTATATTTAGCACTGTATTAAGTGATGATATGGGCATTCTCAAGAGGGCTGATTATGTACGCACTGGTCTTCTGGTAATGAGGCCATGGCAACAGTGTCCAGGGCAACATGCCCATATTTGGCCACATTTGAAGTTATATCTAAAAGAGCTTTAAACACATTTATATTTTACATGGATGTGATGTTTACCTGGTCCAAAAATGGAGAAATGGAGTTTGTCATTAGATACTCAGCTTTTTCTTTTTTTCTCCATCAAGCTAAATTAAGATATAGACAGGGAAATATTAACTCAAATCGCACTTTTAAATGTGTCCGGCATTGTGATGGATTTTTCATGTTTCTTCATGTTAATGACCCTTGTCCATTTCATGCAATATGGCTGTTTCCATATGGCATAAATAAAAATGAAGAGGAGCATAACATGCTGAGAAGAAAGAGAAATGCTAAACCAGTTTCCCCACTTGTTTAAACCACACCTTCATGAATCTGATCCCTTTATGTAGTAACCCTCCACCTGTACAAGACCTACACATCATCCAATACTCATTTACACACACACACACACAGTATACTGGTAGATAACCTAATATCCTTTACCATCTCTCTCTCTTTCTCTCAATTGCTCTCTCTCTCTCTCTGTCTCTTTCTGTCTCACGCTTTCGCTCTCTATTTGTGTATTAGTCAATGCACTTTGTAAAACTTGACACTATCATTAAGGTAAAAAAATGTGTTAAGAAGTAACGACATACCCCAGAGGAGTATAATACGAAAATTTATGTCCTGTAAAGACCCCGACTGGTGTGCTTTAATGTGGGAGATAAGTTCAGATCTTTCCTTGTCTTTGGATATAGAGGGTTGTGTAATGTTTTGACTCATAACATAAACCAGGATTTTAGACTAATAAACGTAACTGGGTTGCTGCCACACAAGAGATCAGCTTCCTCTACACTGGTACATTAAGGGCCCACCTTAACTATTGTTGTGTGCATTTTAATGTAAATAATTGTCTTCTATATATTTAAATCACAACAATCTAATATATCTATCTATATATCTATATCTATATCTCTATATCTTATATATATACCGTGGGTACGGAAAGTATTCAGACCCCTTAAATTTTTCACACTTTATTATATTGCAGCCATTTGCTAAAAATCATTTAAGTTAAATTTTTTTCCTCATTAATGTACACACAGCACCCCATATGGACAGAAAAACACAGAGTGTTGACATTTTTGCAGATGTATTAAAAAAGAAAACAACCTGAAGAAACCAAATTATCACATGGTCCTAAGTATTCAGACCCTTGCTCAGTATTTAGTAGAAGCACCCATTTGATCTAATACAGCCATGAGTCTTATTTGGAAAGATGCAACAAGTTTTTCACACCTGGATTTGGGGATCCTCTGCCATTACTCCTTGCAGATCCTCTCCAGTTCTGTCAGGTTGGATCGTAAACGTTGGTGGACAGCCATTTTTAGGTTCTCCAGAGATGTCCCTGGGGTTTAAGTCAGGCTTCTGGCTGGGCCCATTCACGAACAGTACAGAGTTGTTGTGAAGGCCACTCTTCGTTATTTAGCTGTGTGTTAGGGGTCCTTGTCTGGTTGGAAGGTAAACCTTCGAGCCGTTCTGAGGTCTGAGCATCTGGAGAAGGTTTTCGTCCAGGATTTCTGTACTTGGCCGCATTCATCTTTCCTCGATTGCAACCAGTCGTCCTGTCCTTCAGCTGAAAAACACCCCCACAGCATGTTGCTGCCACCACCATGCTTCACTTTTTGGACTGTATTGGACAGGTGATGAGCAAGTGCCTGGTTTTCTCCACACATACCAAAAAAGTCCAAAAAGTTCTCATCAGACCAGAGAAACTTATTTCTCACCATCTTGGAGTCCTTTAGGTGTTTTTTAGCAAACTTTCATGTTTCTTGCACTGAGGAGAGGCTTCCGTCGTGGCCACTCTGCCATAAAGCACCGACTGGTGGAGGGCTGCAGTGATGTTGACTTTCTACAACTTTTTCCCATCTCCCGACTGCATCTCTGGAGTTCAGTCACAGTGATCTTTGGGTTCTTCTTTAGCTCTCTCACCAAGGCTCTTCTCCCCGATTGCTCAGTTTGGCCGGACGGACAGCTCTAGGAAGGGTTTTGGTCGTCCCAAACGTCTTTCATTTAAGGATTATGGAGGCCACTGTTCTCTTAGGAACCTTAAGTGCAGCAGAAATGTTTTTGTAACCGTGGCCAGATCTGTGCATTGCCACAATTCTGTCTCTGAGCTCTTCAGGCAGTTCTTTGACCTCATGATTCTCATTTGCTCTGACAGGCACTGTGAGCTGTAAGGTCTTATATAAACAGATGTGTGGCTTTCCTAATCAAGACCAATCAGTATAATCAAACACAGCTGAACTCAAAAGAAGGTGTAGAACCATCTCAAGGATGATCAGAAGAAATGGACAGCACCTGAGTTAAACATATGAGTGCCACAGCAAAGGGTCTGAATACATAGGACCATCTGATATTCAGTTTTTTTTTTTAATAAATCTGCAAAAATTTCAAGAATTCTGTGTTTTTCTGTCAAGATGGGTTGCTGTGTGTACATTAATGAGGGAAAAATTTTTTTTAAATTATTTTAGCAAATGGCTGCAATTTAACAAAGAGTGAAAAATTTAAGGGGGGTTGAATACTTTCCGTACCCACTGTATATTACTGTGTATAGGATATATGTATGAGTTATTTACTTTCATAAACATATGGGGCGTTTTTTGGAATCGGTGTAATCCTTTTAAAACTATGATGATCTAAACATAAGTGAGAAGTGAAATTATTGTATGAAAATGATTTATATAATTTTTTGGAGGTCCAATTCTTATTGTTAACTAATTATTAACTACAATTTTTGCCTCAAAATTCATTGGCGATTAGTTAGTAATGTAGTTGTTAAGTTTATGTATGGGGTAGGATTAAGGGATAATACAATATGGTCATGCAGAGTATGGCATTAATATGTGCTTTATAGGTACTATTAAATAGCCAATATGCTAGTAATATGCATGCAGTTAATAGAGAGAATTGGTCTTTAAAATAAGGTGTTACCATTTTTTTATACATTATGTCCTGATATCCCCTGATGTAATTTCCATCAGGACCAACCATCTTGCCCCAATAATGCTTTGTCAAAAGTTAGTGTAATTGGTTATCAAGGAGTCAACAGCATCAGTGAAATATGAGACGTGATTAAAAATAAAAATCAGTTGTGCATCATTTTCAATCAAGAAAAAAAAATATGGAAATATTATTCCATTGTGTTTCTGTAGGATTCATGAAATGCTAGCTATGAAATTAGCCTTCGCAAGAGTCAAGACAGAGTTGGTCATTTTGTTCCAAAAATGTTTGAAATGAAACAAGGGAGAAAATGTGGAATGACTGCACTTTCAGACAAATTGACAAAAATTAGAGAATTCTTGAGTGATGCATGTATGTACACATTTATAGAGTAGACAAATTAAACTAGTAAGATTTTGAAAAGGTCAAACATCCAATTATATGCTAATTTCTGTGAAGCAGTACTAAAAAGAAAACAGGAAGGTGGCAACGTTTTACAAATGTCTGAAGATTTCAGTGTGTCAGAGCAGTGTGTAAGTGAAATCAGCTGGTCATTGATACCTCTAATTATCTCTTGACACTGGTCTACACCAGCTGTTTGCTTCACTTTGTTCTCAACAAATTGAAAGGAAATGAACCGTTAGTGGCTTCTACGTTTGTTTATCTTGGCTGTGGAAGGCCGTTGCATGTGTGTAGGTTTGTGTTGGCACACACACTGCAGCTGAACCAGTTGAAGGGATTTAAACATTTCAGTAATGCTCAGAGTAAGGCACCTTCTAAAAAGTGTGTGCGTGTGTGTGTGTGTGTGTGGATCAGTAATACTGTGTGTCTGCCTTTGAGCTTAAATACATTAGTCCATGATTTAATGCTAGTGCCTTGTGTATGCGTGTGTGTGTGTGTGGATGCCCACCTGCTCGTGTGTGTATGTGTGTCTTGAGTAGGTTAAGGGCTGAGGAATGGAAAAGCTCCCTCATTTTGTTGCAGGAGATTAAGCATTTGTCACTTTCAAAGCACAGGCCAGAAAGCTGAGCTGGAGGGCACACATTCTACAGTGATGAGAAATTCCCTTCTCCAATTTATTCCAATGGCGAAATGTCTGCCAGTGGCATATAGCTCAGATTTCAATCTGCCTCCGTTTCAGCCCGCAATCTCCAGTAATCTCTCCAGGAATCACCTTTCTCCAAATGGAACATTTCAATTCTTTTGATATAGAGTCCTGGATATGCCATTCATCTTAACTTCATATCAAATTCTCTTGCAATCTGTTAATCTTCTGGTCATCTTTGTTGAGATTGTTCAGTAAAAACTGTAATGTGTTTCATAAAGAGCATGGTTAGGGATGGAATTCATGATGGATTTAATAGAATAAGTTTGGCAGTTTTCATTCTGCTTTGTATTGTTACAAATGTCTGTAGTACTGTATATATACAGTGGGTATAGAAAAGATTCACCCCCTGAAATGAAGATGGACTAATTTTTGTTTTATCCAGCTGTATTTACTCAGTGCAGCTTATAACTTCCAAGTGAAAGATATAACACCAACATGTCAGAAAGAAAAAACCCAAATATAAAAAATCAGAATCACTGAGTTGGAAAAAGGATTACCCTCTTGTGTCAGTATTTTGTTGAACCACGTTTTGCTTTAATTACAGCCTTTAGTCTGTTGGGATATTTCTCTACTAACTTTGCACATCTAGACATTGCAATATTTGCCCACTCTTCTTTACAGAACTGCTCAAGTTCAGTTGAGGTGACTGATCGTGGACTGCAGTCATTCCACAGATTTTCATGGTTTAAGTCTGCTCTGTACGAGGCCATGCAAGGACATTCGCTTTTTCTCCGTCCCACTGGGTGCCTCAGTTTTGCTGTGTGCTTTGGTCTTGGTCATGTTGAGGTAAACCTTCTTCCCATTGACCTCTTTCTGGCAGAGAGCAGCAATTTTCCCTCAAGAATTTCATGGTATTTACATTAGGGCTGAACGATTTTGGAAAATAATCTAATTGCGATTTTTTTTTTTTTACCAATATTGCGATTGCGATTTAATATGCAATTTTTTTTTTAAAGCTCTTTATGTTCTGTATTTTTCAACAAAGACAAGCTATAAATCATTTTATAGTATGACCAACACACTATTAGATTAAACATAAATGTTTTTTTCTGTAGGCCAGGCCTATATGTTGCGATGAAATTAAGTGATGCATGAATTGATATGAATGTCATTTTTATTTAACAACTACAATCACAGTATATTGACTGATTTGTTGAACTTCCAACCTTGTAAGCATGTAATAATTGTTTAAATAAGCCTGGTGTAAACATTAATATGAAAGTCAGTAACAAATCACACAAACTAAAGTAGAATGCAGAAATATAAAAACAAATCTGTTGTTTTACCACACTTTACTTTAGGTAATTCAAAGTCACTGTAATAAACATATGGTAACCTGTCTGGTCACGTTAGATCAGGGGTTCTCAAACTTTTTGTCGCACCCCTCCCCTTTAAACCTAATGAAAAAAATCATATTAATGGTTGGAAATGGTACAAGGCAAGCTTTTTTAAATATCTGAACGTCCACTCTTGAATATCAGTCAGTCCAGCATTATATATGAGAAACAGTATGTTTGAATAATAGAAGTTTAGTAATTAATTCAAAACAGTTGGTAACCATGAACGAGTACTGGTGCTTTTTTTGTCATTCAGTGTTTCTGTAAAAAAAAAAACGAACAATGATACTGATAAGATATTATTATTATACAGATTCTACTAATAAGAACAATATAAAAGCGCACTAAGGATTAATGAGCTACTGGGTTCGTGAATATTAATCAGGTTGTGTGCGTTTACTTGAACTGATTCGCTGAAATCCAAACATGGACGATAGGTGAGCTCCAGCCAATGAGATTGTCGTTTGCGCTTTAGTTCCTCCTACTACAGGAAAACCCGGCAGTTCGTAAAAGCTGAAGAATTCCAAAGGAACTCCGTTATTTTTTACAACAAATACAACAAAGAATATCGTTTACATGTAGCACATCAATTCAGCATGTTATGTAAGACTCTCGCTCGCTATCGCTCTTTGCGCGTGTGAGAGAAAGCAACAGCGAGTCGTGTGCCTTCACACTATTTTACGGTACGTCAAATACAAGTGCGCTGCGCATCCATTGAGACGAACTGAAAAATAGCACAGATCGCTTGACTTAGAGTGAAACTCTAAGGCTCGTCAGAGTGTATCTGGGAGTGGAAAATAGAATCTGTGCTACTCCTATACTTCGCCTCCAACTGCACACACTGACGAGTAAAATCTGAGATATTAGCCATTGGCTACTATTAGCATCCATTTATTCGCCCAGAGTGAAAATTGAGTCACTATATGCGAGTGATTTACTCGCATGATAGAGGGTTGTATTTATTTATTTTTTGTGGGTTTCATGCTGTCTGCTAAGGCATAGGACACACACACAGGCTTCCCTCCTCACCAACGACATAAAACACCGTGTGTCTACACGGGCCGCGAGCGGCAAAATACAGTAGAACCATTATAATCAGTGACGCTGTGTACACTGGATGCAACGCGACATTAAACTGATGCCTTTTTCTATTTATGACGTACTGACACAAAATTAAAATGATTTGCAACAGTCGCTTTACCGCGTCCAGTGTAGAGCTGTTGTGGCGCGACACGACAACTGTAGTGTCCGGTATAGACACGGTGAGAGAAGCCGAGAGCAAGATATGCCACATCATATTTTCTGCATTTAGCTTTTGAATGACCACCACCTGCCGGTGTCTGTGCCTCATCTATGGTGCTTTCCCTTCCCTTTCACAAACTGTCCATCTCCCATTCTAATTTACGTCCTTTGGCTGTTTAACTTTTTATTTATTTCTGCTGATGGCCCGCGCACTTGAACAGCGCTGCTTAGACAGATGGTGTATGGCATCAAAGTAATGCGAGGAGCTAGTGAAGTAGAGCGCCGAGCCGCTCCCTGTAGATTCTATTGCTCGTGCTACACATGAGGCGGTGAGTCAGGTCGAATACAAGATCCCGCGGGATCTATCGTCATAGCATCGAGGTCATCATAGGGGAGACTGGGCGTATACACGGTCACGTGAGTAAAGAGGGATTAAAGAAAAACAGAACACCAATTTGAAGACGGGAGGGGGGAAGGGAGGACCCTCTTCTTTTACTCTCGCGTGGGTCACGGTGACCGTGTAATCTCAGCCTCGTGCGATGAAAAATACGTGTTATTTCTGAATCATCGATGGTTAAGTCAGTAGTCAATATAAGAGGGCGAATTAATAACGTGTTCGGGAGGGGAAACCCTTAAATAAATATGATGTGGACTACGCAGCATCGCGCATTTGTCCGTTCCTATCCTGTCCACCAGTGCTCTCCCCGATCCCGTGCGCCAAAGAACGCTCCACCCAGACAGGTACATTTGCCACCGCTTCCATGCTGTTACTGCAGGAATACTGTAAATAGTATATGACATACAAAAAAAAATAAAGGATAACAATTGGTCTTTCGCATACGATATCAAGGAGAATGTGTAGTTATGAGGCCAGTCGGTAATCTGCAAAGGTTATTCTCAGCTCTCGATCTTTTAAGGGGGTTTTGGCAAAGCTCAGTCATGACTTCATGTGGCCTTTCTTGAGGAAGTGCTTTTTTTCTTGCAACCCTCCCATACAAGCCACATTTGGGGAGAATTCTGTGATATCGTTGTCACATGCACACAATGACCACTCTTTGTCATAATTTCCTGCAGCTGCTTCAGAGTTGCTGTAGGCCTCTTGGTATCCTTTCTGACCAGTTTCCTCCTGGCTCTTTTCATCCAGTTTGGAGCGACGTCCTGATTCAGGGAGGGTCTGTGTTGTACCAAATACCTTTCACTTCTTAAAGGGTTACTTCACCCAAAAATGAAAATTAGCCCATAAGTTACTCACCCTCAAGTCATCTTAGGTGTATGTGACTTTCTTCTTTCACACGAATCCAATCTGAGTTATATTAAAAAAATTTCCTTGCTCTTCCAAGCTTTAGAATGGGAGTAGGCGGGTGTTTTTTGTCAACATTTCGATGACGTGACATAAATGCTGCATCGTTATAAACCGTCCCTCACACGGCTCCGGGTGGGTGAATAAAGGCCTCCTGTAGCCAATCCATGTGTTTTTATAAGAAAAATATCCATACTTCAAATGTAATAAACACTTTTCTCTCAATTCCGCTGACCGTTGGTCACACAAGACTTCAGGCCGATGACGTAAGACGTATCCCAATCGTGCTTGCGCCATCTGATAAATGCAGTGCAAGAACACGTTTCCCTTACTTTAGCCAAGGAAAACCATGTCTTCTCTTGTAAACTACAAAGGGGGCTATTTCAGTTTTGGTGAACTACCCTTAATAATCGATGTCACTGTGCTTGCTTGGACTTTTGATGGGTGCCCATAGTTGATTGTTTGCTTCACTTGCAGTACCAATGACTGAAATGCTCCAGGAAATCTCTTTTCATGCTGAGCTAATCACAATGACCACAGCTGATCACAGTTGAAAGTCAAATGTGACCCTGGACCACAAAACCCATCATAAGGGTCAATTTTTCGAAATTGAGATTTATACTCATCTGAGATGAGCTGAAGAATACATTCCCTTGATGTATGGTTTGTTTGGATAGGACAATATTTGGCCGAGATACAACTATTTGAAATCTGGAATCTGAGGGTGCAAAAAAATCTAAATATTGAGAAAATCACCTTTAAAGTTGTCCAAATGAAGTTCTTAGCAATGCATATTACTAATCAAAAATTAAGTTTTAATATATTTACAGTAGGACATTTACAAAATATCTTCATGGAACATGATCTTTACTTAATATCCTAATGATTTTTGGCATTAAAGAAAAATCAATAATTTTGACCCATACAATGTATTTTTGGCTATTGCTACAAATATACCCCAGCGACTTGAGACTGATTTTGTGGTCCAGGGTTACAAATGTGTCTGTCTTCATTTCAGCAACAAAATGTGATTATTTTAAAGAAGGTGATTCTTTTCTATACCCACTGTAAATGAACAATATATACTCTTTCTCTATGTTGCCTGCACTAAGATATGACTTTGCATTCTTTGTATTCCCACACATGGCCCGTTGGATTGACAGAGGGGAGGTGACAAAATCAGAAGTGCATTATGGGTGTTGAAGTTTTGGCAAAAGGGTGTTTTCTCTAGTCACATAGCTCCAATTTCAAAAATTGTTTAGTATTTTCACAATTTTTTTTTTACCCCTTTAGTGATTATTTTTATTCTTGTGTTATTTAAAACTAAAAACAGTTTCCTTAATTGAAATCAAAGTGAAGTAAAGTAAGATGTAAATTGAAAATGTTGCCTTGGCATCTAAACTAACCTGAAATAGGTTTCATTTGAAATACTAAATCTGGAAGAAAAATAAATTAAAACTAAAAATATTTTAAAAACTAAATAAAAATATAAAACTTGCAAAACTATAACCAAATTACCGACTGACTTCTCTCTGGTGACATGTGGCAGACTTCTCCAGTCATTTAGTCTGAAGTTTAAGTGGACTAAATCAGCGCTTCTCAACTTTCCTGTAGCCCCCTGCACATGTTTCATGTTTATACACACCTGATTCAGGTCATCAGTTCATTAGTGATTTCTTATATTCTGATAATAATTGTGTTGTCACATTATAGATTAACCACACAAGAAACTGTTTTGTCACTGTATTCATGGAAAGGAAGCCTGTGTGCTATGTTGACTGCTGTAAAATGCAATAATCCCTAGCAGATGACAAAGAGGTTGCCAGGTGCCCAGTGTCATACTCCTGCTGTCAAACAGGTGTCTGCTGCACACCACATCTGGCTGCTAATCACCTAGCAAAACTTGTCCCAGTTTGTTGTGTCCATGGCAATGACCTAAAATCTGTGAAGTGTGAGTTTTAGGATTATTTTTGTATAAACGTATTCCAAATTTTGTAAATAGGGCAGCTTTGTAACACAGTAAATAGAATTACAGTGCATTTAAAATTGGATTAATGTCACATATACATCAAACCAACGTGTAAGTTAGTGGTAGAAGGCTTGTTCTCATCATATATGCATACTGTATATATATTTTTTCTTGATTTTGTTGACAAACAGACATCATATAGACTAAAAAACAACTCTGTTCACAGTAAAGTGTGTTTGTTGGCATGTATTTTGAGTGTATGTTGATGTCTAGTCTACGTGCAGTGTGTTTTGAATTTTTCCACTTGTTAAACCATTTGCCTTTCTGTCACAGTGACTGGCTTGTCAGTAAACCTGTACAACAAATATTGCCTAACTTGATATACTTGTTAAATTTTCTCTTATTTGTCTTAGTTTCAAGCACATGTGATGCCAAGAGTGAATGACGTAGGTAGTTCTTGCTTCCTTAATACTAAACTGTAAACATTTAATTGCATTCAATTCTGGTTCAGATTATTGCTTTTACCCTTGATAGACATAATTATATGGTAATGTTGTGTAAATCAGTACTGTTAACTAAAATTAAAAGTTTTACAAAACATGGTTAATTGAAATAAAAATATATAAATATTACATTAAAAAAAAATAACTAAAGGAAAATTAGAAATGTTGCCTTTACAACTAACGGTTAAGTTTACAGTAAATACTGAAATTTCTAAAGCTGAAATAAAAATAAATTCAAAATAATAAGAAATAATAAAAAGCATAAACTAATAAAATGACAAAATCACTAAATTACTAAAACCGAAATGAAATAGTTGTAATTAACACATTGTAATTAAATTGGTTTCTCCTGCATTACTCTCTTAGCTTTATATGTTTGTTGGTCTCTAACACATTGGGACACGTGAGGTGACTGGTTTCCATGCTGCTTTCTGTCTCAGCAGAAAGAGAGGGAGTCTGGGAGTGTCTTTGTCCTATTATATGGATCTTTACCCAGACTGAACTATCAATTATTTACAAGGCTTCTTTCTCATAAAAAGAGCACAAGAAATGCCAAAGCCTGAAATGGCATGACAGGCCGTAGAAAGGTCAATCCATCTTTGTTGCGTTTCACAAAATGAGGATGTATTAATGGCATTTTATTTGACTGGCCACTGTGAGGAGTAATCCAGAATGTCACAAACACATGTGTGACTGTCCTTGTGTCCTGTTCATATGTCAAGTTACACGTCAATATGAAACCAAATAAAATGTCTCTTAAGGCCTGGCAGATATCATTCATATAGTTGTTCTGATAGATCATACCTGTGTCTTTGTAAATGGCACAAGAGAATCTGAACACATTAGCCAATCAGAACACTTCTCTGCCTGTCTGACATTGAGTGTGCTATCTTGAGAGGGTGAAAAAAAACCAAGTTTTGGTTCATTTGATTGGTGTGCACAAGCGAAATATACCCAGGTCCACTTGTAAAGATGGTCTGCGATGGTTCACAATTGTTGGCAAACAGGGTTTATTCTTAAGTATAAGATTCACTTTATTCAAGTATATATTTACACGATTACACTCTAAACCTGTTTTGCTTTTCCACAGGTTTTCTACACAACTGTCCAGATGGGTTGCAGTTGCTGTAGGATGATAAAAAGGTAAGCCTTAAGTGAGCAGAGATTCTTTATTCTCAAGTATTCTTTCTTGAAGATCCTAGATATTTCTCACATAACTGCTGTTGTTCACCAGCTCAGCCAGACTCTAAAGCTGACCTTGGACCAGTTTTTGGTTGTGATTCAGTCTGCCAGCACTGCTCTGTTCTCTGTCAATAGACCTTTTATTTTAGTTTGTATCTTTCACTTCAACATTTATGTGGGTTGTTTTGATGTAGGGAGTTTATTTCACGGTTAATACACACAGATATTCACACTCTCTAACCAGCCCTTTAATAACCCTTCTAACCTGCCCCTTAGAATGTCACATTTCTGGGCTTAGTTTGAGCTGCAAGAATTGCCTCATGCACATACTACAAATGCATGCTTTCTTTTGGAATTTAACATTAGTGTGTAGTCTGATTGGCTTTGTGTCAAATCTGTTAAACAACACCCACACATTTTAATTTATATCCACTGGTGATGAGGAGAAAGTACATAATTCTAAGTGATTAGTAAGAAAGACCCCTTTTTTACCTACTGCAAGTGTGTCCAATGCTGCTCCTGCAAGGCCAAAAAATTTTAAGTTTAGCTGTAAACCTAATCAAACACACCTAAACCAGATAATCAAGGTCTTCACAATCACAAGAAACATCTAGGCAGGTCTTTGGAGCAGGGTAAATATCTATAGAAAGGTGGCCCTCCAGGAGCAGAATTAGAAACCCTTGAAGTAATGTTTAAACATCACAATACTTCCTTTTTACATTGCACAAAGGGTTGTGGGCAATGTTAGCTGAAAAGATACACATTTTCAAACACATTCCCCCGGGAACAGTATATAATCCAGGCACCTGTTCAGGGAGAATAGAATGCGAGTTCCCAGGCTTTTCTTGGATTATGTCAGATCCTGCTAATAAACATTAGCATTCTACTCTGTTGCAACTTTTACCAGGCAAAAATGCCTCGCATTGCTAGGCAGTGTGTGTTGTTTAATGGAGGTAATGTTTACTAAGGGTAAAATTTCTTATCCTGCCAGGTACAGTGGAAAATTCCACTTTATCCACCCCGAAACTGTTAAACTGAAATGGATTTCAACTGAGGTGCTTAAACGTGGAGAATTTATAATGAAGCTAATAAAATTAATCTCATGTAACACATTGTATGAAATTCACTAAATGTTTGGAATATGATACAGGTGACATGCAAAGGACAGACAGATAAATACATGAATACTTGAGGTTGACATTGGGCTGAATGACCTGCATGCCTCTTTCTTTCCATGTGGATTTTCAATGGAAAAGGGGAGTGAAAAACAGAAGGATCTCAGCAGGGAGTGTCTGACATAAATGCATCAGGCTCACTTGGCACACACACACACACAATTTGGGATTTGTGTCTCTCATTCCTATGTTGGATTCACACTTTCCCTATTTGATACCTGTTTGTTGTGTAATTTGGTGTAAATATAGAAATGTAAATATTGTGTTATGTAATAAGTTGAAAAAAAAAATCCCTAAAAGGGGAAAGAGGACACAATATAATGTTATAACGCATAGACCTGTTTGTCATTTCAAATGTCGTTTCGCTACACTGGTTGTGCTTTCGTCAGTAAGGGCCTTTGCCTGTGCTATGCAAATTATGAGTGCATTCAAATGTCCTGCACACATCAGTTTCCAGTAGAACCCAAAAGAGGAACAGCATTTTATATATTATGATGAAATTGACAACCAGAGGGAATTTATATAGATGACGATTAGGAATGATGGCCAAGATTGGAGGCTGGATAAATGGATAACAAAATGTTTGTTTACAGACTTATGAATATTATTTGTTTATTGCAGATAATTATTCAGAAGAGTTTTGACAGAAAGAGTCCAACCACATTTTGATTTTACATGGGGTGACTGAATCTGAAGTCAATCATACTACAAAAATAGGCTGCCATGGAAAAACTCAAATTATTCAAAATAATGTAAAAAAAAAAAATGTAAATAATGCCGCCTGTCTGCACAAACGGCTATATAGAAAACACCAAAGAAACTGGTAGAAATGTGTCTAGACTGTGATCAAAACTGAACTGAATTACTGATTATTTCACAGTCAGAAAACAACGTTTCTGAAAGTGATTTTACAATATAAATATAATACAGGGATGTCCATTCTGGAGGACCACCTTCCTGTAGAGTTTAGCAACAACCTGCTCCAGCTTACCTGTCTGGAAGTTTCTAGTGATCCGGAAGGTCTTGATTAGCTGGTTCAGATGTGTTTAATAGAGTGTGGCAGGAATGTGTCGATTTGACACATTCTTCTGAATGGTTGTAACTGCTACAAGATTCCTACAAAGAAAGGAAATTATATATTTTAAATAAATAGATAAAAAAATTAATGTTTAAAATAATGTTAAAAATAAAATGTACTGCACTGAATTAACTAACTTTGATTATGTCTCTAAATTACATCTGGCCAGAGAATTTCATCTATATCACAACATAAATTCTCACAAGTCATGAATTGTGGGGGGAAAAAATGGCATGGATGTTGAATCCACACTTCTGTCAAGCTTCTCTCACAACATTTCCATAGGCTTCTTCCATTGCTTTTGAAGAAGACTTATTTGGTTGTAAGGATTGCGATCATATACTTTTTATTTTCAAGAGAAGAAGAACTCTTCGGCTAAATTCAGGAAAGGAGAATATGGTGAAAGGTGGGTGATGTTCAACCCACTCTCGTGCCAGTGCTAAATGGTGAAATTGGACATTGTCCCAAAAAACTACAAAATTTTGATTCATTTGCTCCTGATTGACCTGTGGTAAGAGGATTTCATTGAGAGAGTTTAAAAAATATAGGAGCCCTTCACTGTTGAATGGGCTCAAGACAACATTGTGTGCCGCAACACCAGTGGTTGAAATTGCGACACATAGTGACATTGCCTCCTGGTTGTCCAGGGACATTGACTGTGGCATGATGGGCAATCACATTCCATTCTTGTCTCTGTTTTTTGTTGAGACTGAAGCCAGCTTCATCAACATACAGCTACTCATAATGAGTTGCACTGCTATCCAGTTCCAAAGTCCTCTAGAGTAAAAAAGAACAGAAGGTACAATATTGCAGTGGTTTGACAGTAGTGGTATTGATTGTAAACTTGACACTATAACTGTTGCCGAACTTTGGGTGTATTCACACCTGTCTTGTTTGGTTCGATTGAATCGAACTCAAGTTCGTTTCCCCCCTTGGTGCGGGTCTTTTGGGCAGGTGTGAATACAGCAATCGCACTCGGGTGCGGACCAAACAACCGTACCGAGACCCAGCTGAAGAGGTGGTCTCGGTCCGCTTCCAAACAAACTCTGGTATGGTTGAATGGATGAACCAATGAATGGATGACCTTAAGCACATGTGTGGTTTTGTTTACTGTTTCTGGTTCACTTGCAAAAAGGGCCGTGTGAAAGTGAACCGCACCAATCAAAAAAAATAAACATTGTATTTGGTCCGGACCAAAGCAAGTGAACTAGCGGACATTCCTGGTGTGAATACACCCTTTGAGTACCCACTTTGACACATCACTAGGCTTAGAGACACCTGAGTTTTTCCAGAGTGTAATAGTATATGGCTACATAATGCCCATGAAATACATAACTTTGTATTTGCAGTAAAAGAACAGTAATTGTGTGGCAGGCACATACCTGAGCAATTGGAACCACAACTCCTTCAATCTGTCTGAGCTCTTCACGTTGTTTACTTGCTTCATCTGGATGGAATTTCTTCTTAGAACACGTACAATTGTGATAGGACTGCAATGGTGAATATTATGAAATGGTTGATTGTCCTGTATTATTCTTTGCTGAATTTCTTTGAGGCATTGTTGGTGTTGTTCTGGACCACCATGTCAACAATGCCATGTTTTTGTGCATTTGAAAATATTGTGCATTCTTTTTCGTCCACCTGAATGTAGGGCCAACAAGTAGGGCCAGTTACGGTAGAGAACTAGAACTAGAAATAGACAAGACTCTAGACTAGACTCATAGAACCAGAATGGTATAGTTACTTATTGGTTTTCCCTCTGAAATGTTATATTTTATATTTAGCTGAATTCTCTGGCCGGCTTCTCTCAATGAAAGACCATGATATAATGAAATGATATAACGTGGTCAACAAGGGTGGCTCTGATTTTATTCAAAACCCATCTGTACGCTCTACCTCTTCTTCCTCCTCTTCCACCCTGCAGTCAGTCCCCTTCCTTTTTGTTCACGTCTTCTTACATTTTCTTCTTTTTCACTATACCATCCCTCTCCAATCCACCCATCTCTTCTCCCTCTACTCTTCCCTCTTCTCCTCTTCCTACATCCTTAACTCTTCTTGCTCCTTCTCCTCTTCTTGCACCCTGTCCTCCTGTCCCCTCATCTCCCTCTACCTCTTCCACCGTTCTTCTCCCTCTCATTACACGTCCTTTTCACCTTCTCATTCTTGTTCTTATTCTTTGCCTTTTTTTCTTTTCCCTTTTCCTCTTTTATAATTGTTGCAATTGAGATAAATGTTTAAACAATTGGGAAATTTGCATTTCTTTTGTTTGAATTACTCAACAGTCATCAATTTGGAGCTAATTGAAAACATATCAAGTGCAACTGAGAATTTAGCAAATGAAAGAGTTTTGTTGCATTTGGAAAAATGGTAAATGCATTTTTGTGATTTGTGTAAATCCAATTCATAAAGTTGCAGTTGTCTTTTCCTAATATATTAAAGTTTTGGTTGGTTGTATGAACTATTGTGAAAACATTTAGTTTAAACATTGTGCACAGTGTTTTGAGAACATTATGCATGTGATTTCTAGTTTGTTTAACTAACAATTTGTTTAGGATAATTACAAAGTGTTCAGATCATTATGTTAACTGTTTTGAAAGCAGTGACCTAAGTTTGGAGAAATGTCAAATCATTTGAGAAAAATTGTAAAACCCAGAAACAAGTAGAATTTTTTAACTTCCATCGAACTCAAAATGTCCAACTTGTAGATTTTAAAGATTGAAATAAGTTGTCAGAATATTAGCTTGGTCACATTGAGGTCATGCAATCACAACAGTGTCATTCATTTTTAGCCTAGCTTTAGCTTTTTTCCTCTGGCTATTGTATTTAGACTTAAAATTAATAAAATAATTTTCTGGAGTAATCCAAAAGCCAATGGAAAAAAGGAACCTGGGTAATGCTAACTTGGATGGGCCTACAAATGTACATCAGTGTGTTTAGTGGTTGAATGATTAGTGGTCGAACTATATGTGTTTATTTGATTGCCAATGCTGATATCATTAGAGAACAGGGTGGCCGATAGATAATATAATGCTGATATACAGTATATGATAATTATCCATTCTCGTCTGTAAGCTTGTGGGGATGCTGGAAAATATAATATCACACTGTTAAATGATAGTAAACAACATGCATAACAATTGTTGAAATTCAATTTATTTTTCATTATGAAAATGAATCAATATTTTAAAAATTACTTTTTTTTTTTAAATATACAAAATAAACCCTTTAATACTTTACAGAGCAACTTTATGATTCTGTAATCCGTTTTTTACAGTAAACTAATGAAGAATGGGAGCTCCACTGGCATTCTTAAGTGCTGACAAAATAAAGGTCCTGTTCTGACACTTATCAGCCAAGCAGAAAAACTTTGTGATAATTAAAAAAAAATGCAAATATCATCAAGGCCAATGTATTGGCTGACTAGTGTTATTTGATTTGTAATATGTCTGGGTTATTTGACCTTTATTTGAATCTTAACCAGGTTATAATATTAATCTCCACCAAAAAGGCCACCAGAAGTTCATTTCATTAAACCCTTTCCTCAACCCCCTCTCTGTTGCAGTTACATCTATGACCCCTCAGCTCCTGTAGAAGTTCCTGGTCAGAAGCGGGACCCCACCAGCAGCTGTCTGTATCAATCTCACAGATTCCCAGAGGAGGTGGACCACATTCACAAGAAACAGGGCTTCCACAACCTGGCATACAGCAACCAACCCAGTCCGACCAAACTCGACATAGACAACAACCACATCAACCGGCTCCATGCTAACATTCCAGGCGAGCAGATACGATCGAGCCCAGCAGAGGGTGACCCGAGTCTTTACATCCTCCAGCCCGAGGGCGAGGGGAAACCCATAAAAGCCGCCTCCACCTTACGCACCAACCCACCCATACAGAACGATTCGTTGTTGGGAACGGAACCGGGCAAGCGAGAGAACAGATTTCGAGACTCTGGGCTGGGCGGCGGAGGGATAACAGATGGGACAGAGGGATCGGATGGATATCCCTATGGACAGGAGGATGAAGATGGGGACAGGAAGAGCAGGCTGGCCGTTACTCCGGACACAGCCGATGAGGAGAGTGTGCTGTCTGTGGACATACACACCAGCAGTACGAGCCTCTCCTCAGCAGACACAAATCTCATGGTAGAGGACAGAGAAAAGGAAGAACCCTCGATCGTGAGAGGAGAGCAAGAGAGAGAGAAAGAGATCGATTGTGTGAGCGTTACAGACTCAATGGTGGCAGAGGCCTTGGCCGCTCTCGATGCTGCTACTGCGGGAGAGGATTCTGAGTGACGGTCAGGTGACACACTAGTTAATGGTGACTACAAGGGAGATTTCCATACTCACTCTCTCACTCACCCTTCATATTTGAATACAGCCAAATAATAGTGCTCATGAAATGAAGCTTTCCTGCAACCTGTCTGTAGGTACTTTTATTTTGAATGGGAAAAAAATCAAATGAAGACTTGATAACAGGAACTGCTGGTTGTTTACACAACAAAAACTGACCATTTATGAGACTTAATTGAAGGCAAATGAAGGTCATGGACAAATTCAGTTCTCAGACCAAACAGAAAGTACTGTTGCGTGATTTTCCTCAGTGCTGTTTTGTACACGGCATCATAATGAAATAAGCTCTGTTTCTTATCGTCAAATATTATTTCTGCTCCATAACATAATGAAAGTACTCTTCTTCTGTAGCGTCTGTTTGGAGGTGGGGCTAAAACAATCTAAGCACTACATAACTATTTTCATACATTTTCTATACAAAGAGGTGGTGAAAAACAAATAAGCCAGTGTCCTGGTGTGGGGTTACTTCTGTGCTTATTATACTTTTAGAGACGTTATATGATTATATGATCAAACTGCTCTATACAGTGAAATCAAGTTAATTCAGTCTCAACAGACCAATATGCTATGTCTTGCTTGTTACACTGTGAAAAAATCATCAGTACCCTCATAGAGCTGTAGGACGACGTGCTTTATTTTTACACATAAATGTACAGCAAGAATTGTGGGTGAATCTCATGAAAACATATTTTAACCTAAAATAAAAAAGGAAATTATATTTTGCATAAAATGCAAGTTTATTCTATATTTTTTATGACTGTTCTTAAATTTTAATGTATAGACAGTAAAGATAATTTGAGGGGGAAATGGTTCATTTTCATGAAAATGCGACTGCAAAGAATCTTAATAGTACAGTGCAAAAAAAAAATCATTATTTTCTTTAGATTTTGAAATATGATCCATTCATGGTAGATTTCATGAGATTTATCCTTGTATATTTATGTTCATGTTGCACTTTGTACGTTTTAAAAGCAGTGTGTTGAGGAATCAGGCCAGTGATGGTAGTTGATGCTGTACACTCAGTGGCTGTATTCATAACTAGTCCTGGTTAACTATCAGAGGCCTGATGAAAAAGAAGCCTAGTAATTAAATTGCACTGTATGACACTCATATTTCTTTTTCAGAAAAAGTTTTGCCAAAAAAAAAAACGAATGTAACCCCCCCCCCCCCCCCGTTGTTATATCTTTATGAAGGTCATTGAGTAGTTCCAAATGTTACCAAGATCCATTGGTTGAACTTTGTGTGTCGGTCAGAATCATTTCTTTTAAACCTGTTATTGAGTAAATGTAATTGACAGGAACTGATTTTCTAATGATGACATTTTGACTGCATTGAATGATTTGAATCCAGTGCACATTCACAGTGAATTTGCTGTTTATATTCCATTCTTTCTGCTTTTACCAGAGGACAGAATTGTCACATGAACCAGGGGAAAATAAAAACAATGTGCTTGATCATAAGACTTGCGATGTAATCTGTTGACATTTCTGCTTTGTGGATAACGATGCCGTAAGGCCTTTTATATAACCTAATGATATCTCCCTCCAGCCCTCACTGGCCAGTAAGACATGTCCTGAAGTGTATGACTGCTGTATTGTGCTGAAACCCAGAGAGATCAGATATTGGGAATTGTGAGGTTTGTACAATTCTGCAAATGTCTCACGACAAAATACTTAAACATGATTAAGATACAGATGTTATGTACCATTTTATATTATGGATGATACTTTTAATGAGTGTGAGGGTGAAAATAAGCCACATTTGACTGGGTATAACATCATATGCAACCATTAAATGGCTTGTATTATGAACCGTTTCAAAAGATTTTCGTCCTGTAGTCCGTTTCAAACTCTGTCTTGTTGTCTTTTCTCTTTCGTAGTCAGTTGTTTTGATACAGCAAAAACATTTCTTTAATGATTTGCTTGTCAAATTTGTATTCAATCTTAGTCAAATTGATGCTTTGATCGCTAAAAGTAAAGGTTGCTTTTAACAGTACAAGAGGCCATACTGATACCAGTGTTTTGAATAAAAGAGAATTGGATCTGGTTTGACGAGTAAGAGCAAGTCATATCATTTGGGTATCTGGCGTTTATAGAGCCTGGACTTGTGTTGTTTAGTCATAGACAATAGAAGCCAAAAATGCAAATGTGGTTATTAAAATTCCAAATGATTTTTATTTACAAGAGGGCTTTACAAGTGTCTCAAATTTAATTGTACACTGCGGTTCAAAAGTTTAGGGTTGTTAAGATTTTTACAGTTCTTTTGAAAGAAGTCTCTAATATGCAACAATGTTGCAATTATTTGATCAAATACAACAGGGATATTGTGAAATTATTCAAAATATTTATTTTCTATTTTAATATACTTCAAAATGTATTTTATTCCGGTTATTCTAGTCTTCAGAATAGTCACACAATCCTTCCGAAATCATTTGAATAATGCCGATTTGATGCTCAAGAAACATTTCTTATCAATGTTGAAAACAGTTGAACAAACCTTTGTGTGGACATCGTCATGCATGATGAACAGAAAGTTCAAAAGAACAGCATTTATTTGAAATTCAATTAAATTCCGTTTTGTGACACTAAATATATTTAGCATCGCTTTTTCTCAATTCAGTGCACCCTTGCTGAATAAAAATATTGATTTCTTAAAAAATCACTGAGACTATATAAATTATAGCCAGTATAGAAAAATAGAAACGATATCAAGTACTACAAGTTAAATACACCATTTGTGCAATAACTAAAAACCTGAATTCAGTTTCCTTTATAGCCAAACACAAATGATCAACACCAAAGGTCCAGCTGTTTCTACATACAGCACAGACAACATGAAACGACCTGAATAAATCTGCTGTGTGGCTGAGCATTTACATCTCTTTAAAGTCTGTGTGGGCTTGAGTTAATGATTCACAAATCCAAAAACATATGCAGACTAATAATACTCCACAGCGTTAACCATTTATAAGCTCCAGACTCATAGGTACTGCACATTGTTGTTGCTTAATGATTCCTTCTTCCTAGAAATATCCTGATGCATAAAGTACAAAAATAGTCCTCGACTCACACACAAAAAAAATGTATATAATGCACAAGGTCACATACTTTCCAGTAGGTCACGAGTAAGTAGGCAGCAGTCACGGAGAGATGGGAAAGATAGGCCTTCAGCGTTTTGAGTTTTGGAAAAGCTACAGACCTGAAGGTCATTAGTGCTGCACCAGTCACCTATTAACAGACTCTTACTGATCTTTAGCCACAGTCCAGCTCTATAAAACGTATTACAGATCCAAGAACCTCTTGCGCCTCACTATGAATGAAGGCTCTGAGAGTTTGTCGTGCTGAGAACGTTGGAAGGACATAGAGAAGTTAAAGTCATTATCTTTGAGCTACACTGACCTCAGAGCATTCAGTGTAGCAAATGTGCAAGTACACAGTGTGTGAAAGTGTGTCGTGATCGAAGCTTGTGGGTACAGCAGAATCAAAACAACCAGTCCAAGGTGTGTTTAACCTTTTAATGTATAAATACTGGGTACAAAACCTTCAGTAAAATATAACAGCACATTCTCACTCATTTTCTTTAAATAATTCTTCTGTTTACACATCTTCATGTTTCTTTAATTCTTGTTCGATTTCAGAAGTTACAGTACTTGAAGTGACACATTAAGATAAATAAGGTTAATATCATTTCAGTATGAATACCTTTAACTAAAATTTGAACAGGAAGTCTATGAGCAACATTTATTTAAACTATTCGTTCCAGCACTTCAAGCTCATGTGCAATGAGCTAGAAAGCCTATAGATATTTTGAAGTCTACCTGTATGGTGTTTGAGCAAAAAAACAGGCAAAACAAAATCAGTGGCACAATAATGACAATGCTAATTAAAGGCAAAATACATTTTAAAAAGTCTGTATATTTATTGGAGTTTTGGTTAAAATACTCAGGATTATTAAAAGTCCTATATTTTGGTCCTCTTTGCCTATGTTTGGCACTAAAGCAAAGACACTTTTACCTTTTTTGTGGTACCATAGATTGTTGTTTTTTTTCAAAGATAACAATAATATTAAGTATAGTGAAGGATATAGTCTTATCCATTTGTGTACACTTGACATTATATCACTAAATGAGCTATAGACAGAATCATGAAACTAAGAATGTTTAACATTTTGAAACTGTTGAGTGTTCGGCAGACTGGTGAATTGAATCGCAATGCTCTGTCCCAGACCAGACAAACTTCCAGTTGGTTAAGGTGTGCTAGGTTGATAAATTAATCTATTAAATATGCAATTTCACTGGTTTACAGAAAAATGTTTTCAAAACACAATTTAATTTATTAAAAAAAAGGTGAAAAGGTGCATATAGTGAAGAGATCAAGCCAAGTCCATTTAAGATGGCAACAGGTTAAGAAAAAAACGTTTAGTCTGGATTGTAACCAGTGAGAAATTTCATGGCTCTGTTTTTCTGTTTATCACAGCTTGCAATGAAAAAGAGAAAAAAAACCCCTGAACAATACTTCCCACTTCCTGGAAGTAGCCCAAAGAGGCACATGGCGAAGATCTCCGACCACAACGCCAGCTTGGATTAAACATTGACACGCTCATAGCCACAAATGACGCCATCCGCCACTGATAATGACACAAGGGTGTTTAAGAAAGGTGGGTTGGCATGGTGACAGGTTAATTTATATAAAATGGCTTCTGCTGCCTTTCCACAACTGATGTTTCACATGAAAGAAAGGAGGGTTCGCATCCATCATCCTCTTTTCCTCTTTCCTCATCACATCTCTCATCACAGTTTGAGGCGTTCTCCCTCTCTTTAGTCCTCTTTGGAAGTGTGACTTCCAGATTAAAATCTTTTTAAAAGGTCACCTGAGAAGCTGCTGGAACTCTACAGATGTCACTTTGCACTGCCTCCTTTATCCTAAAGACAAACAACACACAAAACGAGGATAAAAATAACCCTTGATAAACTCTTTGGAGAGTTTGCTTAACCTGCATTAGGAATGAGAGTTTTCTTTCACACTAAAGCCAGTCACCTGTGACTTTGGGCCTGTGATGCGTTCAGGGGGGTCAGCGTTAGCAGGTGATGGGGGAACACTGCCATTGGGCTCAGTGATCAACAACGTCCGCCTATCCCGGGCCGATTTGGGGTCACACTTTGTCACCCGGAATCTAGAGAAAGAAAGAGATGTAACAGATGATGAGTACAGTGAAAGACTATAAATTAAGAAGACAAATGATGAGGTACAGACTGAGCAATCATACTCTTATAGAGACGGGGAGATATCAACAGAACTGGCTGCCCAAAGAGAGCCGCATCTGCCCATACATCCAACATATATATACATATTATTATAATATAATATAGATATATTATATATATATATCTATTGATATATATATATATTACATGGAGTAGCTATAATTTAGGGTCTCATGAACTAAAAGTTGGATTGCAAAGTTACTTATAATCAGTAGAAATTTTTTTTTGGGGGACCATCAAAATAAACCTTTAATTTTATTTATAATAATAGTAATAAACTAATGTAAATGTTTACATTGGACTGTATAATATTATTTCTTGTTATTATTATTACTTGAAAGGTACTTTTAATATACAAAAAAATAGTAGTAGTTATATATTTCAGTCATAATTTCTACAAGTTACAACAACCTATTATTTTGTGGGTTGGTTGGGAAGATCTTTTGAATTGTATAATGCAATAGGTTTTATCAAATAAAACAATGAAATGCTTGTAACATGAAC
This sequence comes from Sinocyclocheilus anophthalmus, assembly GCA_018155175.1. NCBI lineage: Eukaryota > Metazoa > Chordata > Actinopteri > Cypriniformes > Cyprinidae > Sinocyclocheilus > Sinocyclocheilus anophthalmus. Next base: position 234,428 of record JADLZN010004193.1, read on the forward strand.
TATCTAAAAAAAAAACAGTAGAGAGGAAGTTCATGTGGAGTGTCCTCATATAGTGAGACAGCAGGCGCTGAAAGCACCATGAGCATCACGCCTGCTTGAGTATGTGTAGTACATACTCAGACTTTTTAGAAACACCTCTAATCATCTAAATATAGGCTATATTTCTTCTTTCTATTTTTTCAGATAAATATCAATATCAATTTATCGCCCAACTATAACCTCATTGACAGCTTTGCGCCGAATGCTGTGAGCTTGAGCCAATATAAGGCAGTCGTGGCCTAATGGTTAGAGAGTTGCAACCCGAAGGTTGCAGGTTCGAGTCTCAGGTCCGGCAGGAATTGTCGGTGGGGGGAGTGAATAACCAGAGCTCTCTTCCACCTTCAGTACCATGACTGAGGTGAGACCCTTGAGCAAGGCACTGAACCCCCAACTGCTTCCAGGGCACCACAGCAATATGGCTGTGTGTTCACGGTGTGTGTGTGTGTGCACTTGGATAGGTTAAATTCAGAGTATGGGTCACCATACTTGGCCACACGTCACTTCACGTACTTCACTATATATAACTTCACTATATATATAACTATATAAAGTGTTGTACGTAACACACACCTGCCTACAGACAGCACTATGACCTCTCCTACGTAACTGCGTCTGTCCAGTTTTTTGCTGGATGGGCGTCTCATCAGAGGCCATTTTTTCTGGTTGCAGCGGTTGCAGATGTTCTTATGTCCTCCGATCCCTCCGATGGTGTGCAGGTGGTTGCAGGTGTGTTTGGCTGCGCTGGGTGGCAACCCTGGCAGTGCAGGGCTCTCTGGGCTGGCGGGTGTGTTTGGAGAGGTGGGCGTCACAGGACGACTGTAGGAAATTGAACAGAAAAATATCAGCTTAACTGCATGAAACTGCATGACGAACTAGTAACATTTGCCAAAATTCGGTACATACAACAGAGAACACTACACTACACTTTCACCAAACCCTGAAAGCTTTTGCTTCTGTATCTGAAAGGTACTATATTTTAGCTGAAATACAGCACAATCGGAGCAGTTACTTTAAAAGACAGACCAACTCTCTCCCCTGCTGCTTTATCTGTCTTCTCCTCTCTCCTTCTCCCTCTATTTATTTTGTCCTTCCACTCTGCCAACTAAAAAAAAAAAGAGGGAAATGCAGTGGTCCTTCTCTTATCTGTCTTCATTACACTGCGGGATGTTGTTCTGCTCTGTGTGCATATGCACGCGTGCCTCATTTGAGAGGCAGAGGAAGAGCAGGACAGATACTTCAACTGCCACCTGCAAGAGGGACTATGAGGAACAAAGGAGCAAGAGACACACATGCAAACACACACAACACCAGAAGTGTATTCGGTGTGTTCTGCAATGGAAGCCACTACTAAAACGTGAAATCAGTTAGTTAGATCATTGACTGTGTAAACATTGAATTAAAAAGGTATTGTCACTTTAAAGCAGTCATTAGGGGGTCAAGGTTCTGCTGGGTGCCATGGTCTCGTTAGCCCCTGCTGGTAGATGTTGTAACTACACCTTCTAGCTGCCAGTGTTGAGTTCGCTACAAGTTAACTACATGTTACTAGCCGAACTACATTTTTCAGTAGCGAGGTTACTTTTAAAATAGTGTAACATTTTCAGTAGCTAGCTACTTTTTCAACCAAGTAGCAGTGTAGCGACACAAAATGCTACATCACTATGCTTAAAATATGAAATGAAATGCCCAGCTGGCAAAAGATTCATTCTTTTGAGTCAGTTCTTTTCGAGGAATGCATCAAACTATGAGCAGAGCGATCCAAAATGATTTGAGATTCAGGCTGATTCATCCAGCCTGTTTGGGGTAAAACTTTACAGCGGTGTATTGATAATGCACAGAACAAAAAGAATGAGGGTCTTGATAAAGTGAAACATTTACCTACTCATAATTGAAAGCAGCTTTTTCAACACTGCTAGCTGCAGAAAGCATCTTTATTCACTTTCGAACTTTTACAAATAGCCACTGACTTCTGACGAAATAAATTTTGCAAGCATGTAAATTGACATTTAACTTGCAAAGCCCTCCGCTCAAGCGCCACCCCCGGACTCATCTCCCCATGGATGCCCTGTGCGCTCAGTAATCGTCTGGGGAATGGACAGCACAACATCTCCTCTGCAGAACACCCAATCACCCTTCATTCTGAGCACCACTCCTTATTTTCCTCTTCTTCTCTTGACTTCCTAATCACTCCATCCTGAGCTCCTTCTGTCACAGCATCTGATTGCTCTAAACCTTTTACTTTCCCGATGCTCTGCTCCTCTTTTCAGTCTCTATTTTTTGGTCTCATACTTGTGTTCAAAATAGTAGGAATCAAATCCACTCTGCTGCTTATACAGTGTGTCAAGCAGAGTGACGTCATTGTTCAACTCAAATCTATCAGTCACTGAATGCTCAGACCAACTGAAACACACACACACACACACACACACACACACACAACAACACAACGTTCAAAGGAGGACATTTGGGGAAAAGGAAGGATTAAAGGAATTCCCTAAATTGAAACCCATATGAACCTTTTCTTCCATGGAACACAAAAGGAACCATTTTGAAGAATTCTTCTATATCCTTCGATAAAAGGCACCGCAAAGGTATCATAAAACTAAAATTTATTTTTATATATAGATAGAATATATATATATATATATTTTAAAAAGTCAGCATTGTACTTTTTCATCCCGTGAATTGGTTTCATCGGAATGATTCATTCAGGTTCTCTCACTGATTTGATCCGGTCCCAACAGTTTTCTTGAGTTAAAAGCTCAATGGAGGGGAAGATTATCATTGAATAATGGCTATCATATGAGTTCAGAAGTCTTAAAGTTAGTTGAATCTTGAAAGCAACCAGTTTATTTATCTCCTTTTTGTTCCACTGCGGAAATAAAAATTTGTCATTCACAGATTTGTAATGACATGAGAGGGAGTAAATGATGACAGAACTTTGAGTGAACTATCCCTTTAATCTAGTGACTGATGTATAAGACTGTGAATTGCATAAGATGAATGAAACAGTTAAAATATACCATTTCAGGATGAATAAACATTCACTCATGTATTATGAAATGTTATAGGAATAAAGGTGTAGTGCAGGTATATGAGCAATTTGAGATAAAAAATGTGAAGATCCCTTGAAAAGATTAAAAATGACCTTAACCTTGATGTCACAGCATACATTTTCAGTACTAGGCAATTAACTTTCACCTTCTATAAACTGATGTCATAATGCTGATCAAATGGAGCACAATGACATTTACATACATCTTAAGGTGAGACCAATGCCCCACCCAGACTCATATTCTGTGACTTCTCTGTATATGTGGTTTTGAAAGTCTTCCTGGCTAATTCTGGCTTGCAGCAGTGTCAGTGATTGATGCTTTTGTGCTTCATGGTGATTTCCCCCACGATGTGTCATATGAGACGGACAGAACCACCTTTATGCCTCAATGCTACTCTGTCTGCCCTCTTGTGCTGCTGCCGTTATTTAAGAAGTGACATTGCCATCTTGTGGGGAGATGGGGCACTGACTTACAAAACAATACATCCCATGTCTAATGAAACATTCCTGCTTGTTTTACAAGTATGCTACTGTATTACTGTATACAAGTTTCTTTATATACAGTGAGGATCCAATATGCTGAGAGCTAGTGAAAATACTTCTACTTGGCTTTTTGTTCTAACTGAACAGACTACATATTGAATTATGACCATAATAAAGTGAATTTATAAATGAATAATGGAAATGAATTTGTTAGGTTTTTTTAATAAATATGCCAGTTCAGGACACCATTACAGAGAGAACAGAAAACAAATATAGGTAAGACATAAACAGGGTCTTACCCCTCCGATTCTATACTGTCCTGAACCATGGCTTTGAGTGCGTCGGAGTTGGCTGGTGAAAAAATGAAAGAGAGAGAGTGTTCATTAAATGACTTCTTAAATTAGCACAGAGAGTCTGCAGCCTCAGATGCAGAACCATTAAGCAAAGTGAAGTCTTCTGACTAATGAAAGCAGCTGACTGCCTTCTGATGCAACTACTACTGCAGCACATACTGGCAATTACAGTGGACAGAGCGTAGGTTCAAGCCATCATTTAGTTTCATTTTGAAATGACATCGGGGTAGTTTCAATTGAAATTGCCTTCAAAAAGGCGATCAACTTTAAAATGTTAACATTTTGCACAGTGGCACATGAATTGTGCAATCACTGGCAATGAAAGTGACTAGCACTTCACTGAACTTTCAGTTCCTTCCGTTTACACAGAAGAACGTCTTATCCATTTTAAGATGCTGACTGCTATATGCCTTCTTATTAAACATCCACTAGATATGCAGGAATATGTCGGTTTCTGAAACGATAATGTGTTGCTAGGCATGCACCATGACCAAGCAGTGGACATGGAGCGTCATGAAAGATCCACACACAAATACACAAGACACATGCAGCAGTAATATCACTTCCTGTCCACAGTTCGTGTCATACTAATGGAGAAGAAACGGTTAAAATGCTGTTGAAACGGTTAAAATGCTGTTGATCAGATGGTGTCACCATGGAGTGACCATTGATGCTTTTCTAAACAGGTTCAAACAGACCAAAACCATAATTCCACTTTTTTATCTCTCTATTTTTCATTCTCAGATCAGTTTTCCCTTTTTATGTACAACTGAACTTTTCTTGTACACTTTGAAGTTGTTACGATGCAATGTCAGACAGTCTGAAGTGAACCAGACAACACCTTCTACAGGCATCAACAAGAAACAAACTCATGACTGGAAAGTCAATTAATGGAGATTGAATCAACCTCGGGAAAAACTCCCCAAGAGAATATGTTGTCTGGGGTGACCTCATGATGATTTACTGCTCTGAGGTCAGCTGAGGATTGTTCATACTCGGTCACAATTAATTCTGCATAACAATCAATGTGACTGACTGGTTACACCTCATATTTCCCTCAGTAAAACCCCCCCCACAAAGACATGTTATCAGTTCTGAAAGGCCTTATGTCCTGGACTAATCTTAACCAGGGTCTGTCAAAACGCTCATATGACCTTTCAGTGTAATGAGTGTGTAATCTAGCGATGCCTAAACTCATCTTTATCCACACATTCATTCAGCTCACCTTCATTTATCATGATGGAGTGAACAATTCGGCCCACTGTGTCAGTGTTGCCTTCACTGAAGGTGTCATTCAGATCTGACAGAGAGAGACAGAGATGGGGGGTGTTAAAAATGGAAGAATAATACTTTGAGCTATTGAATATTGGTCAACTTGCCTTTGTTGGAAAAATAAAATAATTAAGTGAAAATTGAATTAAAAGTGACATCCGTTTTTGAAAAGCAAAAAGACCCACTCAGTTTGTTTAGTGTTTTATGTCATACAAGCAGAACCAAAGCAGAAATGTGACAAAACAGCCATAAAAAGTGTGCGGGTTTAACAGCCTTTGTCTCAAACTGCCATCATAAACCAACTGTTATTAGTGGTTGTTATTAATGACACTCAATATGCAGGCGGTATGAAATATTATATTTTCTGACACAGTAGTACTAAAAAGGACTTGCTTATGATCACAAAAAAAAAACTCTTTTACAATACTAACAATAAATACAGTCTGTTGACATCAGTGAAAGGCCTCAAAAAGGCATCTGGAGATGGAAGAGATGGCGAACTCAGAGTGGGCCGCTTACAGAAAACACACACACACCACCCATGTCCTTCCTGATGCCATGGGCCCCTGCTGGAAGGGACAGACTTCCTGTGTTGGATTTGCTCTCACAGCTGGGGATCAGACTGGGAAATGCGTAGTTCTGGAGTCATATAAAGTTTATCATCTGCTTTCTGTTTTTGTTACTTTTTAATTTTATTGCATGTATTAATCTACAGCTACATAATTTCCATACACATTGACAAAATACATACAGTCTAGGTTTACTAACAACAAAAAAAGACAAAATTACACCCACAATTATCACCCCAAAGCTGCATTTCAGTTTCTCTCTAATCAGAGCCACAATCATTATAAACCCATCCACTGAGCCCAAAGATCCTGATGAGAGCACAAGCTCATAGAAGTGGGTGAGAGGCTTGGATTACTCTCACTAGCTCAAAAAGACATTCTGATAAACAAATAAATAAATAATTCAAAAATAAATCTAATCTTGGTCTCATTTACAGCATTGTTAACAGCATTTATATTTACTAATTGTTAACTACAATTAAAACGATTAAAATCATTTTTTGTTAATTGTAATAAAACTAATATAAAACAAAAAAAAACAGATATTAGATATTTTTTAAAATTATGAAAGGATTTGAAGAAATGTTGCCTTGGCAACTCACTGAAAATAAGCTATATTGAAATATTATTTTAAAAAATGACAAAAGCAGGTAAAATTACTAAAATTTTATGGAAAAATAAAAGGTAATTCAAGATAGTAATTAATATTATTGTATAAATGGCCTTGTATAAATAAATGTATTTGATCATTGGGGGGGGGGGTTATACAGGTGCATCTCAATAAATTAGAATGTCGTGAAAAAGTTCATTTATTTCAGTAATTCAACTCAAATTGTGAACAACAAATTTCAACAAATTAGAATATGGTGACATGCCAATCAGATAATCAACTCAAAACACCTGCAAAGTTTTCCTGAGCCTTCACAATGGTCTCTCAGTTTGGTTCACTAGGATACACAATCACGGGGATGACTGCTGATCTGACAGTTGTCCAGAAGACAATCATTGACACCCTTCACAAGGAGGGTAAGCCACAAACATTCATTGCCAAAAGAAGGCTGTTCACAGAGTGCTGTATCCAAGCATGTTAACAGAAAGTTGAGTGGAAGGAAAAAGTGTGGAAGAAAAAGATGCACAACCAACCGAGAAAACAGCAGCCTTATGAGGATTGTCAAGCAAAATCGATACAAGAATTTGAGGGAACTTCACAAGGAATGGACTGAGGCTGGGGTCAAGGAATCAAGAGCCACCACACACAGACGTTGTCAAGGGGATTACAACACTGTTCCAGAACAGTTCAAACTAAATTTTGTGTGTGTGTGTGTGTGCAACGCATTTAACGAAGGACTGTTTCCTGAACCTAACGCAAGTTTTGAGCAGTCAGTGTAAAGCTTGTTGTTTGTCCTTTCTCAGATCACAAATACAGAATTTGGCTACAGTTGTCGTATTCCTCTTGTTAAGCCACTCCTGAACCACAGACAATGTCAGAAGAACTGGACTGTTGCCCAGTGGTCCAAAGTCCTCTTTTCAAGGACAAGTTTTGTATTTCATTTGGAAACCAAATGTCCTAGAGTCTGGAGGAAGGGTGAAGAAGCTCATAGCCCAAGTTGCTTGAAGTCCAGTGTAAGTTTCCACAGTTGTGAAGATTTGGGGTGCAATGTCATCTGCTGTTGTTGGTCCATTGTGTTTTTTGAAAACCAAGTCACTGCACCCGTTTACCAAGAAATTTTGGAGCACTTCATGCTTCCTTCGGCTGACCAGCTTTTTGAAGATGCTGATTTCATTTTCCAGCAGGACTTGGCACCTGCCCACACTGCCAAAAGCACCAAAAGTTGGTAAATGACCATGGTGTTGGTGTGCTTGACGGACCAGCAAACTCACCAGACCTGAACCACATAGAGAATCTATGGGGTATTGTCAAGAGGGAAATGAGAAACAAGAGACCAAAAAATGCAAATGAGCTCTAGGCCACTGTCAAAGAAACCTGGGCTAACACATACCACCTCAGCAGTGCCACAAACAGATCACCTCCATGCCACGCCGAATTGAGGCAGTAATTAAAGCAAAAGGGGCCCCTACCAAGTATTGAGTACATGTACAGTAATGAACATACTTTCCAGAATGGCCAACAATTCACTAAAAATGTTTTTTTTTCTTATGAAGTATTCTAATTTGTTCAGAATTGGTGGGTTTCTGTTAAATGTGAGCAAAAATCATCACAATTAAAATAACAAAAGACTTAAACTACTTCAGTCAGTGTGAATTGAATTTATTTAATACACGAGTTCACAATTTGAGTTGATTACTGAAATAAATGAACTTTTCCACAACTTCTAATTTATTGAGATGCACCTGTATGTAACATAGTGCTGAATTCAAATGCAATGAGATATGGGGGGATCTAGTGCTGGGCAGTATGACCACAAATTTATATCACGGTATTTTTCAAAAATATACCGGTTTCACAGTATATGACGGTATTTTTTTTTTCATGCATGACCGGGTGTCAATATGTTCTACTGATTGAGAGAGGAAATACTACAACATATCGACTTAGAATGCCCTATTTTACAGTCATGATGAGTGAATATTGTAAAAAAAAAAAATACCACACTAAATAGTGACAAAACACGACCCCTTTTAATACATGTTAAACAGGAGTCACTCATTTATAATCGCGGCATCGTCTGATTAAATCAACATGCATCTACACTAAAGAACGGCTATGCGGTTGTTTTGGCTATATTAATTTTTTGTCTCATGCAGCGCACTGCCTGGTTGAGTAACAAATAAAAAAAACACAACAAAAAGTTGCATGTGAGATTAACAGAGACCTACGGCATATTTAATATTCCAAACAATCAGTAAGCGACAGGTGCTAGGAAACGCTGTTGTGTACTCATTTATTGACGAGTCGGCTTCTCTGCCGCTCACTGCACAGAACAGACGCCGAGAGAGGTGACACTTCTCCGGGAAAGTCAGACATCGCGTTCGTGGGACAGCACTGGCAAAATCTTCCAACTGAACCATAGCTAAGGTTTATCTAAAAAAGTCGCTAGGTTTGTCAGTATGAATATTCTATGAAAAAAAGCCATAGAAAAGCCGCTAAAGGGTCTGAAAGTTGCTAAATCTAGTGCTAAAGTTGCGCTCGTGTGTGTGAGACACGGGAGCTGATGGCAGGGGCGGTGGATATTTGTGGCGGTCAATGTGGATATTGTGGATGAGTTCTTCTGTGTCATCACGTTCTATTAGTTCTACAGCTTCAGTTTCGGACCTTTCATGCTTAGTAACACATACAGCTGTTCCCTCACCACAGTGCAACAGTGAAAAGGGCCCCTTTCAAACAGTGTCGCGTTCCGAACGTTGTTTAAGCGACATACACCGGTATTGCGGTATTTAAAAAATTCATATCATAACAAAAATAAACACCGGTATTCAGTATGAATGTACACTGCCCAGCACTAGGTGGATCCAAAGATTTGAAGACAAAGAAAAAGAGGAGGAGAGAGAGTGAAAGAGAGAGGGTTGTGTCAGGTTAATAAACAAGTCCACACACACGCATGCACACACACTTTTAAGTTTCCTAGAATTCAGACAATGCCACATGAACATTCCTAGAAAAGCATGCAAACTAACATAGACTTGCAATTGAAAAAATTATGAGGTAGATCCTATATCTTAATTGAGCATGATAAGATGATAAGAGAATGCGGGAGTTTCCTGGAGCTAAAATGCCCCCTAGACACAACCATAGCAGCAGTACACATAAACAAATATACAGTTTTAAATGACGCAAAGACAAAAACGGCTACAAACAGTAATGTGTGAGCAAAGTGAACACTGAGAACAATACAATACAATTTGCACTGCTGTGGCCAGCCCAGTTCTGAACCACAAGGTGTGTCAAGTTGAATTTCTCTTCCTATAGCTGGTATAAGTGTAAATGCATTCTTTAGCATACGTGAAGTGACTTTGGCAGGGCCTAATGCTATAGCCAACTCCCAAAAACTCCCTAAGATGGTGATAGGAAGGATGATGAAGAAACACGACTCAGCAGCTGAGTATAAAGTATTGTCTGTTCTCCAATCTATAAATGATGATACTGAAACTGATTATGTGAATACTCAAGATACAATTACAGGCGTGTCAAAACAACGAGAAGATGAGCAACTTTAATGAGATAAAATAAGACAAGCATGATAGCGAGTACGTTAGGAGAGGCTACATTTCTGGGAGTCTTTCTTTTCCATGACATTTCTTCACCTTCCTAAAGAATGTCTCAAAACAAGAAAAACAAAACTGCTTCCAAGTGGCCTGAATATAAATAAAATATAAATGTCAGCTTAAATCCACCATCCCACAAGCACTTGAAACACCGTGGAATGAGATGATGCATCCACTTGTAACCTTCAGTGGTCCTTCGACTGATTGTATTGTCCATAATAAAACTCATAGGAATTGCATAATGAAGTGCAATTTGTCTGAGAGGAAGTTTGACCTTCTTCAGCCGTTTCAAGAAACATGGTCAGTATATGCAATCTAATGTTATCCAAATGTCAGCAAAACACTCTCACCTCCTTTTTCTGGATCTTTCTCCTCTTCGTCGTCCTCTTTATCCAGCTCAGCATCTTCCTCTGCCTCAGTTGTACAGCGGTACCCCTTCTTCTTCAGGATGTGGCAGATAAGGACACCCAGAAGCCCCAGCAGGAAGAAGAAAAGCACCAAAAAAAAGGCAATATACTCTGGGTTAACGGAGTTGCCATCACCATAGCCATCTAAAGAGAGAAGAAATTAATCAATACAAAAAAAAAAAGTTCTATACGGTACAAACTGATTGATTTCAAACTATAAAATCCATCTAATCAGTCTAAGACAGTTTGACCCACTACAACACCTGACAGTTCTGGGGCTTTGTTTTAATATCTGTTGGCTTTTATATGCTAGTATACTCCACATGACAATGACAACTTGACGGATGCAGTACGTCCAGATTACAGTCATACAATACAGAACTTAACAGTTGTGAAATAATTACTTATTTAGCAGAAGTACCTACTCAGAATATACGATTTTGGACGCAGCTTCTGACTAGCAATAGCAAGTAGATAATCATGGTTTCATGATTGCAACGGCGCTATTTATACAGTTGTTATAGAACCCACCTCTAGCACATTTAGACTTTGCAATATTTGCCAACTTTTCTTTACAGAACTGCTCAAGTTGTTTGATGGTGACTGATCGTGGACTGTAGTCTTCAAGTCATTCCACAGATTTTCAGTGGGGTCTGGGCTCTGACTAGGCTAATGCTGTGTGCTTTGGGTCATCATCATGTTGAAAAGTAAACCTTCTCCCCATTGACAACTTTCTGGCATTCTGGCAAAAGAATTTGACTGTATTTTTCCCCATCCATTTTTCCTTCTATGCTGACAAGTGCTTTTTTCTTGCAACCCTGCCATTCAAGCCACATTGTGAGAAATTTGTGAATGTTGTCACCAGGAACACAATGACCCTCTTGTAATAATTCCTGCAGCTGCTTCAGAGTTGCTGTAGGCCTCTTTGTGGTCTCTCTGCAGTTTCCTCCTGACTCTTTCATCCAGTTTGGAGCGTCATCCTGATCCAGGGAGGGTCTGTGTACCAAATACCTTCCACTTCTTAATAATAGACTTCACTGTGCTTCTAGGCATTGATAAAGCCTTTGAAATGTTTTTGTATCCATCTCCTGACTTCTGCCTGTCCACAACTTTATCCCGGAGATCTTTTGATGGGTGCCCATAGATGATTGTTTGCTTCAGTTGCACTACCAAGGACTGAGATGTTGCAGGAAAGCTCTTTTCATGCTGAGCCAATCAAAATGACCACAGCTGATCACAGTTGAAAGTCAAATGTGTCCGTCTTCATTTCGGGCTACAAAGCAACAAAATGTGATTATTTAAAGGGGGGTGATTCTTTTCTATATCCACTGTAATTAATAATATATGTTATATATAAATATATTATTATATATATATCTATCTATATATAATATATATATATATATATATATAATATCTATTTGTGCGTGTGTGGTTATTTGAGTGTGTTAGGGCAGACTGACTACACATTGTTCGCAGTGCTTCATGGGAGTTGGTTAGCGCTAGTGTTCTTATTGTGTGATTTGATTGTTTGTTGGATATTTCTTTGCAGAATCATATGTAATGTAGTTTCTCTTCAGGAATTCCACTGCAAAACAATAATAAAGGCTTATGTCTTCAACAAAAGCAAATACCACCAATTTACAACCTTGTAGTTCAGAGTAGGTTTGTCTTTAAAGGTTTATTTATGAGTTATTGTTAAAAATCAATTATCCTACAGAGAAAATGAACAGAATTTTTACTGTTGTTAAAAAGGGAAAATCCATTTGATAACATGGAACAAGGAAGACAACTGAGTTTGTCAAGTTATTGGAATGTTTTAAGGGGTCATATGATGCGATTTCAAGTTTTCCTTTCTTTTCGGAGTGTTATAAGCTGTTTGTGAATAGATAAGTTCCCTAAAGTTGCAAAGACTAAAGTCTCAAACCCAAAAAGATATTCTTTATAAAAGTGAATACTCGTCCACGCATGTCTACGTCACTGTGTGGGAAGATTTGCATAACACCGCCCAAATGTTCACGCAAAGAAAGAAGGCGTAACTTTATTGTTGCTGCCGCCGCCGCCTTGTCGTGGAGACGCTGTGTGTTTCGTTCTGAAAGCTAAACTACTTTGTTTGGTCTTCCAAATGAGGACACAACTAGAAATCAGTGGTTAAGTTGTATTTACAACACTGTTCCAGAACAGTTCAAACTAAAAATTTGTGTGTGTGTGTGTGTGTGCAAGCATTTAGAAGGACTGTGTTGCTGAACCTAACGCAAGTTTTGAGCAGTCAGAGTAAAGCTTGTTGTTTGTCCTTTCTCAGATCACAAATACAGACAAATGGTTTTATGTTTACGCGGCACGATACGCAACACAACGCGTAAAAAGACAATACAAGTCATTATAATCCGTATTTATGTCCCCACTGGATGCAACAAATGCCTCGTTTATAATGGGTTTTAATGTTTTTGTCTCGTCGCTCCGGCTCGGACAAGGCATCACAATATGGTAAGGGGTTTAACATTTCCGTCACACGCTTGAGGTATTCGGCTAATCACAACGGACTGGATAGCTGGCCAATCAGAGCACACCTCGCTTTTCAGACCGATGAGCTTTGTAAAAATCGCCACGTTTCAGAAAGGCGGGGCATAGAGGAGAAGCAATAATGTACAGTATCTGGAAAATAATGTGTTTTTTGAACCTTAAACCCATATACAACCATTGCCCTGCAACGACCACCAAATACACAAAATAATGTTCTTTTTAGCAATGTCATATGACCCCTTTAAGCAAATGTTATGCACCACTGCTAAAAGAAAATAAATAAATAAATAAACCTAGATGAAGTAGCCGACCTTACTAATCAACATTTTTTGCTGATATATCTTTAGATTAAACCATACCTTCATTGAGTTACTATTCTTTGCTGTTAGCGGTCTTCTGTGGCTACAGTTTCAGAGTTAGCAGTGCTTATTCAATAAGTGCTGAGAGCGAGTGTCTGCACAGACAGAGAAATGCATTACACAGCTCAAAATGAGACAGGCCAAGTGTTTGGTCAGTCAGACACAGAGAAAGACAGAAAGGGCAAGACTGAGTGAAAGCGAGGGCTGCAGAGGGGAAATGACCTCAGAGAACAGCACAGAGGACAGACACTGGCATGGTACCCTGCAGTGAATGACTCAGGGGATGCAGTAATCCCTGTAAATTTCCACTGTACAGTTACGCGCTCTCATTTCAACACTCTCTATATCTTTCACTCTTAAACCTTTATGTACTACATCTGTAATATCATGGTACTTTGATATATTCCACAATACTAAATCGTTTCCATATTCCAAGGAATTGAAATCTGTAAAATCGAACATCATATGGATAACTCTTTGTTTAAACATGTCTTGAGAACACAAGAGATCAAATGGTTATCCAGTCTGTGAACAAACTGTATATTGGGCGTTCCTGTCTCTGGGACTGAACTTTGACCCCCAACAAGTTATGAGCCAAGTACACATGCAGACAAAGAGTCGATTGTGATGTCTGTTAATGCATGTCTGTATATCACATGCACTGATGCTTGGACTTGTTGCATTTACAGAACACAAAAGCCCTGAATACAGTGCACTAAGGAAGGGATAGTAATTGACAAAATGACTGGAGCCTTTGTCTGCTGAAGACGTCAATAAAATATACTCATCCAAATCCCACCATTACAATTGAACAGCCTGGGTGGAGCTATGGATACGTCACATTATAGCCACAGGTGATGAGAGGTGTGCTTTTAGGCCTCTAATTTTTTCATGAACCAATAAAGATTTGACAGCCTTTATATTATGTGTTATGTATATTATAAGTTATGTGTATGTGCATTACCTTAAACCCTCTACTGAAAGTCCATTCTGCCAAAACTTTGACACTTCAGGAAGTTCATAAACATCATAAAAGTAATCAAGATGAATCAAGCATGTCAAGCAAGTGTTTGAGCTTCCGTTGACCATATTTGACGAGCTCTATATTTTTTGCATTGATCAATTATGTGCATAAACACCTGTTGATCATATCAAGCAACTGTTTGGTTCATATGGATTTCTTTTTCAATTTATTGATGAACTTTAAGCATCAAAGTTTATGATAATATAGTGAGTTTGGGTGCGTAGGAAGTGACCATTCGTCTTGCTGAACTGGTTCGACGCCAGAGCAGTTCTGAACAGACAGGATAACTAGCGAGATGGGGATCTGACGTGACTCACATACGCATGAACACTTCAGTACAGTTACTGTCCACTTCTGCAACCAGGCCTAACAACCAAGTGGAAGAGAATCTCTGTTATCTTAGGTTACAACATGTGCAGTCATAAAAATGCACTTGACTCACTCAGGGGAACTAAACCATAGCTTTACCTAAATTAATGTTGTGCAGTTTTAATATGAGTAGTCTGTGCAATGTGTAGGAAAGCATTCCAGCTAAACTATTCTCCTTTTCCATTCCACTTGCTTAACTGAACACTAAAAGGCCACGTAAGACATGACGACGTCTGAGAAAACAGCAAAATGACATTCAGGCAGAGTATAGATTAAATGAAAGACAGATTTCAGACTGCTAGTTTCCAATTAGACATCCAAAGAGTTTCTTTCTAGCCATGTGACTGTTGTTTATCTGTAACAGAATAATCCAGGGATGCAGTCCTTTTAGACAACAGCTGCTGCTTGTGACACTCCAGTCAGAAATAGGTGTGGTAAGAAATTTGATATGGTTTCTATTATATTTGATCCAAACAGATATTTGCTTAATAAAAACTCAAGCAGAAAAGGACCAAGTGTGTGTGTTGGGGGGGGGGGGGGGGGGGGGGGGAAGCAAAACAAGGAAATCAACCAAAAGGAACCTTTACACCTTCCCGAAGCACTCCGAATGGACGGGAGAGGTCAGTCTCCCTGCTCTCAAACTATTTATTTGAACACAATCACATCTGTAAATCAGCAGTCTTGTATGTGCACTGCTGTTCAACAGTTGAGATCCAGTAGATTTTTGTAAGTTTTTTTTTTGTTTTTGTTTTTTTAAGTTTCTTCTGATCATCAAGACTGCATTATTGACAGAATACGTGGGGGGAAACAGTAATATTGTGAATATTATTGCAATTTAAAATAATGGTTTTCTATTTTAATATACTTTAAAATAATAATTTAGGATGAAATGTGTATTTCATCAGCATCATTACTCCAGTCTTCAGTGTCATATGATCCTTCAGAAATCAATCTTAAATGCTGATTTATTATCAATATTGGAAATAGTTTTGCATCACAGCTTTGCATCACAGATATAAATTTAATTTTAAAGTATATTAAAATGGAAAACCATTATTTTAAATTACTTCTTTAAATCACATAAAAAAATCTTACTGATCCCAAACTTTTGAACAGCAGTGTAACGGTCTTCTTTAATTAATCTTTTTCAAATATCATTTTTAAGCCATTAAGTACACAGCCTTGCACCCTGGGGTGCCATAACGGTGGGAAAGGTTAGGACGATTCCAAGGGCTCAGATCAGAAAGAGATTTCTAGTACTGGCCGATTTAAATTCAAGTTTGAAATGCAGCGATTCACCTAGTAGAGGACTGGTTTGAGTCTTTGACACTCAAGCTGCATTCACACTATCAGCGACACGTAGTGACAAAGCGTCACATTCCCAGTCATTTTAATAGAGAGCTGGCAATTTCCGGCGACACAACAGGGGCTGTTGGTGACAGGATGTAGGTGTGTCCTGCGCCGGGACCAAGTTGAGAGATGTTTAACTTTATGCAAATGAAGAGCAACTTTCAGGGAGCGACAACCAATAGGAGTGAAGTCAGTGGAGTGCACATGCTCTGTCAACTAGGCCTATACATCCTGTAGTGGAGTGTCGAAGCAAGATGGAGGTTCATTTTAGCAGTCATCAATATGTCTCTGTGTACATACAGTGGTACTTGCCATGTTGACTCTGAGCCTGAATGGTTTTGTGAACCCAGATAGACTAGCGCTTGTGCGGCAGATAAATGAGCACTCACGGTTTCTTGTTCCTCTTTAATATTAAGCATTCTATTGATTCCATTTCTTCTTGGTCTTGTATTTATGAGTAACATCCATAAATATCATTCTTAAATGTTACACTGTAAAAATTATTCAGGGGACCTGTTGCCACAAATTAAATAAAAGGTTGCAAGTTAAAAATTCTTAATTCATATTTTAATTAAACCTTTTAAGTTGCCAACATTATTTTGATGAGTTATGTTGACATAATATTGATTATTACATCAACTTAATATAAATGTATAATGCAAACTCAAATTTCTGCGTTGCTTGAATTTCTTCAAAAATTAAGTTGTAGTAACTCAAATTGTCTTGTTAACTTTGGAAATTTGGTAGTGGATTTCTAGATCCCAGCATGCTTTGCTTAGGATTGGATAAGGGGAGTAAATGTTGAAATTAAGTGTTATTTTATGTGTATGTGTGTGTGTGTGTGTGTGTCTTAGTGGAGGAAAAGACCCGTTAGTGTTTAATGCTGTAATGTTTGACATTTGTAAGAGTTTCTGTAATGTTGAAGTTTTTATGGTTACCATTGTGCTGCAAAGCAGACCACATTAAGGTAAACACTACATTGACACTACAGGCAAATATTTTTCTATAATGCCAGAGTGCAATTAACACCTTACTTAACATCTTGCTAAATAAGTTAGATTGAGCATGTGCTATTATAGCTGTGGATTTGAACTAAAATTGGTTCCAGGTTTACAAATCCAATTTTATTTTTTTTTATTTTTTTGAGTAATCAACTTAGAAATGTGTTTGTGTGACAAATTATTAGGTTGCTCTAACTCAATGTAATTTGTTGGTTGAACATAATTTCATTAGAAGTTGTCATAACTCAATTTAAGCGAATTGTTGCATTTTGTTTTATATTTCTTTATTTTAAATTTCTTTATTTTAGCTTCACAATTTTTTAAAAATCTATGGGAAAAAATTAAAGAAAAAAAAAACTACTTTGGGAACCAAGGCCAGTGGTTGGTCACTGCCGCGCTCCATAGTGAAGAAAATAATGGAATGAGTCTGTTCCAGTGCAGCTTTCAGTTTGTGCAGCTTGGTGAAAAAAAGTTTGATGTTTTGGAACTAATTTCATTGGCAAAGAAGAAATATATGTACTACCTGGCCAAATGCAAGTTACTCCATATTAATAATATCAAGACTTGCTTGTGTGATGCTATGTGTATATAATTCTCATCTATGTCAATTCATATTACTTTTAGGGGTGTGCAATATTGACAAGACATATCTCGATATTTTCTTGAATTTTATCGATAACGGTAATTAGATGATATTTTGCTGAGTGTGTTATTGTGCTTGTACCTTAAGGACTGCCGTGGACAGCTGACTCCTAATGTTTTTGATATTCTTCATATTCTGTGTGGCAGTCAGTTCACAGCAGTGATAGAAATTAATCTTTTCCAATACGTTTAAAAAGATTTTTACCTTTTATGGGCATTTTTACCTTTATAAAGCCATTTTTCTAAAAGCGTTCATTATCTTTCGAGTCAAATTCTTACATTTAATCAGTGAATTAGAATATTAAGACATTTGGGCTGTTACCAAGCTAATTAAATCCGTATCAAAATTCATCTTTGCAATGCAGAGGAAGCACAGAAGCTGCGTCTGAAGTGGCATTTAGATGTATTTACACACTGTTTATTGCAGAACATGAATGCATTTAACCTGCAATTACAAATGCATGAATAATGTTTTGATATATTAAACATAAAACGTTGAATACTGTTATTTGAAATTATTTATATAAATAAACTTTAAATGTGAAATTAAAACCCCAGTAGGTGGCAGCAAGTCAATGTTAATAAGTCTTTGCGACTGAACCGAATCATTTAAACAGTTGATTCATGTTCCTCAGAGACGAAAAACAGTGCTGTGGCTGTGTTGTGAACTATTTTTTTTGTCGAAAGAGAGCAAAAACGTACGTTTCTTAATTAACTTCCTGTTTTTTGAACGGTTGTAAAAAAAAAAAAATCAATGCTACGTTTGTAATCATGGTAACACTCTGTGTGTGATATTGATTAACTATAGGAAATTATATAAACATATACACTTTCTGTCGCCATATCTTGAATTTTGTGATCGTTCTAAATGTATTTTAATAAACTGAATCATAAAGTGAAAGAAAGCACTGTAAATGCGCACACGCACTAGTCTAGACTTCACGTAATGTAAGCGTGCAACTCTGTCAGGGTGTTTTGAATGGGTTTTGCAAAACACTCGATAATGTCAAATCGCACATCGTTAAAACAACAATTACGATATTATTGCAGACGATATATAATCGCACACCCTTAATTCCTTTAAACAAATTTTAGGAATTGACACTTAAATGAAACATAATTAAGAACTCAATCAAGTCTCCTGTGAAATTAGCAACCTGAGCAATGCGATTTCTTAGTTCTAACAAAGCAGTGTCGTGAGCTTTATGACTAATGAAAGTTGCAGAGGAATGGTAATGTACAAATTTTGTTGTGGTGTTTTGCAAAGTTTGCTGCTTCAGTATTTGTAGATTTATTTTTCCACATTTCTATGGTATACTGAAAAACAATGATAAGCAGCATATCATAAGTAAGCATATCACAATGATAAGCATATCAAAGTTGCAAAGGCTTTTATTAGCAAAAACATACGAGTCAATATTTACAGTGTTGACCCTTGTTCTTCATAACCTCTGCAATACGCTTCTGGGCCAAATCATGACCGGTGGTGATCCATTCTTGCCTAGTCCATCCATTCGTTTTCGGTGTTGATCACAATTTGTGGGCTTCTGCTTGTCCACTCGCCTTTTGAGGACTGACCACAGGTTCTCTATGGGATTGAGATGGAGTTGCCTGGCCACGGATCCAAAATTTCAATGTAATGATCTTCGAGCCACTACTTTATCACTTTTGCTTTGTGACATGGTGCTCCATCATGCTGGAAAAAGCACGGATCATCACCAAATTGCTCATAGATCGTTAGAAGAAGTCGCTTTTGCAGGACATTTTGATACCATTCTTTATTCATGGCAGTGTTTTTGGGCAGAATTATGAGAGAGCCCACTCCCTTGGTTGAAAAGCAACCCCACACATGGATGGTCTCAGGATGCTTCACTGTTGGCACAACACAGGACTCATGGTAGCATTCACCTATTCTTCTCCAAACAATCGATTTTCCAAACAGTCAGAAGGGAGCTTCATCAGAGAAAATAACTTTGCACCAGTCTTCTGCTGTCCAATCCTTGTACTTCCTGCAGAATCTCAGTCTGTCCTTGATGTTTTTCTTGGAGAGAGACAAAGGAAGAATCTGATTAGTGATGACCACCCTTTTGACACAAGGCCACTTTGTATACAAAGTCCTTGGCAATCACCACTGTGCGTGCAGATGCTCTCACACCAACCTGCTGCCATTCCTGAGCAAGCTCTGCACTGCTGGTGACATGTTTCTGTAGCTGACTCCTCAGGAGGAGACTGTCCTGGCGCTTGCTGGACACTCTGGGATGTCCTGAAGACTTCTTCACTGCAGTTGAACCGCTCTCCTTGAAGTTCTTGATGATCCGGTGAATGCTTCCTTCAGGTGCAATATTCTTTGTAGCAATTTTCTTGCATGTGACGCCATTTTAATGCAAAGCGATGATGGCTGCAAGTGTTTCTTTGGCGGTAACCATTTCTAACAAAAACACAATGATTGGAAGTGTTTCTTCCCTCCTTTTATAGCAATCAGTCTGCTCTTACAATCTAATTAGTATGATAGTGATTTCACCTGACTAGTACTCATTCACACTTTCCACACGTGCTGCTGATATTAGTCAATTAATGTTTGCTGGTCATTTTGTGTCAAGATAAAAAAAAAACTGAAATTTGTTGTCGTTGTTGTTGTTTTTTGGCCAATGAAGCTTTTAGCAATTATTTAAAATGCATCTGATCACGCTACATAATAATCTAGAAACAATGTGAATGAAAACCACATCAGCTTAAGCTGCAAACTTAGCAAAACACAACATTTATGTCACTGCCAAAACTTTTGGCCACGACTGTAGGAGTCAACGCATCTGTTCGCACGACCATGGACTAACAAATTCCCAAATATCGATCCGATATACGGCAGCATCAGCGCGTGCTGGGTCTCAGGTCATCTGCCAATAACTTTATGCCTGACAGCCGCACCTTGCACAAAAGCCCCGTCGCATTCACCCTAGTGCGCCACAAACATACTGATGATACAGGCGAGTATGAATGAGTGTTTCTCATTCATCAATCGATCTGCCCGTGCGCATGTCTTAATAAGCGGGTATGTACCGGTACTTACGTGGCGTGGTGCTGGGTGCTAAGGAGGCTGGCATCGCCCCACTCATGTTACCCGCGATCGTCGTCAACGGATGAACTCGGACACGGACTGTAGTGTCCAGAGACTCGTGAGCTTTGAGCTGCGCTTACATTCACCGCTACTGTTTCCTCATTCTTATCACTGCTGTGAGGAACATCCCACTCTTAAAGTTGTAACCCCGTACCTCATAGCGATGCATCACAAGTGCGACTCGGATTCAAAAGCATAAAAATCCCCAGGACAAAAAGCGTTTGTAAAGTTTTTACGTGTACAAACAAAATTGTCCTGTATGTGCATATGGGAGAATGGTGTCAGTTTGCGTACACAGTGCATCTCCAGTCCTGCAGGGGGCAGCACGCCTCTACACGTGTACAAGCAGCTAGAAACAGAGGAAGTCCAAGTCTAAAGTCTAAACAGCAGCAGCTTCTAGCAGAAACATGATTCATGAGATTCTTACTCGATCAGCAACAGTAGAAGCTTCCCAGGTTTCTGAGTAGCTTAATGGTGATAAGCGTAATACAATGGAATGCAAGGAGCCTCGTAGCAAATGGTCAAGAATTCAAAAAATTTGTATTAGATTTAGAATATATGCCAAATGTTATTTGTGTACAAGAGTCATGGCTCAAGCCAAATTTGCAGTTTGTATTACCAGGATATAAGTCTATTCGGAAGGATAGAGTGGGGAAACAAGGGGGAGGGGTTGTAACATTTATAAAAGAAGGAACTATATATAGGGAATTAAATGAGGTTAAGGATATTGAATGTGTTGTGGTTGAAGTATATTTTAGAGAAGAATCAATTGTGGTATATAATTTTTATAACCCATGTAAGAAGATTTCAATAAATTTGTTTGAAAATATTGAAAAAAGAAATAAGGAATTATGGTGTGGTGATTTTAATGCTCATAATTGGTTATGGGGGAGTAAAAATATAGATCTCAATGGGGAAGTAATAGAACAATTTATGGATGATAGAGGATTAGTATGCTTAAACACAGGAGAAGGTACTAGGTTTAATATAACAGAGAATACGGTATCAAGTATAGATTTAACATTAATATCAAATGGAATGGCTGAAATATGTGAATGGAAAGTAAGTAGTGAGAATACAGTTGGAAGTGATCATTTTACAATTGTATGTAAAATAAATGTAAATAGTAGTAATACAGGGTGTTTTTTGCAAAGAAAATGGATGTATGAGAAAGCAGATTGGAATGCATTTAGCAAGTATTGTGAAACATATAAGGATATAGTAGTAGAAGATTCAGTAGAAACATTTTGCAGCTCTATTACGAATTTAATAATGGAAGCTGCAACAAAATATATACCACAAAGAAATGCAGGACAGAAAAATAAAAATATTCCATGGTGGAAAGAAGAGTGCAGTAAAGCAATAAAAGAAAGAAATAAGGCATTTAAATAACTTAGGAAAAATATGAATATAAGTAATTTGGTAGAATACAAGAAATCAAGAGCTAACACAAGAAGAATAATTAAGAATGCCAAGAGAGAAGGTTGGAGAGAATTTTGTTCTACCATTGGAAAAGATACGCCTATGGATAAAATATGGAACATGTTAAGAAATATGAGTTGGAAAGGGAAAAAGTCAACTCAAATACCAATTTTAATTTAAGAGGATACAGTGGCAGTAACAGATATAAATAAAGCAAACATATTGGGTAAGGTTTTAGAAAAGGCGCATAGAATAGAATTGGGAGAAGAATATGAATTAAGAAGAAGAAATATTTTAGACAAAAATCCAGATATAATGAAGAAGAGAAATAGTAATAATAGTTGTATGGATTCAGAGTTTACTATCACAGAACTGAAAGCAGCACTACAAAAATGTGCCAATACTGCTCCTGGGTGTGACATGGTAAGTTATATAATGATAAAGCATCTGTCAGATAGTGTATTATTAATGATACTTAAGTTATATAATAAAATATGGGTAGAAGGAATACTTCCAAAGATATGGAAGCGAGCTGTAGTAATTCCTATTGTAAAACCAGGTAAAAATCCAACAAACCCAGGAAGTTATCGACCAATTGCTTTAACTTCAAACTTATGTAAATTAATGGAAAAGATTATAGTTCACAGATTATCTTATGAGTTAGAAAAGAAAGGTAAATTATGTAAATATCAGTGTGGATTTAGAGGTAAAAGATCAACTATGGATGCATTAATAAAAGTCAGTAACGAAATAGAGAAGGCAATAAAAATGAAAGAAGTTATGGTAGTAGTATATTTTGATATAGAAAAAGCATACGACACAATATGGAGAGAAGGGTTGTTAATTAAAGCAGCAATGATAGGAATAGATGGTAAAATGTATAATTGGTTATCTCAGTTTTTATTTGAACGAACATTTTTAGTACAAGTAGGAGCGTGCCAGTCATCAGTTTTAAGGCAGAAAATGGTATTCCACAAGGGAGTGTAACAAGTCCAATTCTTTTTAACATTATGATTAATTATATTTTTGACAATTTAGGATATGGTGTGGAATGCGCGTTATATGCTGATGATGGTGCTATTTAGAAGAGAGGTCGAAATGTACCCCAAGTGATTTCAAGTATGCAAACAGCTATTAAAAACGTGGAAAAATAGAGTATAGAATGGAGTTTTAAAATGTCAACAAATAAATCATGTTATATGGTGGTCAGTAGGAAAAAAGAAGTTTCTAAAGATATTGAACTACTATTGTATGGAAAACCTTTAGAGCAAGTAAAGGTTTTTAAGTATCTAGGAATTTGGTTAGATGCGAGATATACCTGGAAAAAGCATGTTGAGGAAATAGATAAAAAATGCAGGAGGATTTTAAATGTGATGAGGGCAATAGCTGGAAAAGAATGGGGTGCTGAAAAAGAATCAATGTTAACAATATATCAAGCTTTGATAAGATCTATAATAGATTACGGATGCATGATTTATTGTTCAGCATCAGAAACATTATTAAGGAGTCTAGATAGGATACAGTATAGAGCTCTTAGAATATGCTTAGGAGCAACTAAAACAACACCAATCAATGCGTTATTAGTAGAGGCAAATGAAATGCCATTGAGCTTGAGGAGAGTTCAATTGTCTTTGGTATATTGGTTGTCTTTAAAGAGTTATTCTGGAAAACATATAGCTAAAGATATTTTAAATAATTGCTGGGAATACTCAAATAACAAAGGGAGAGGATATGGATGGAATATAAATCAGTTAGCAGAGAAATATCAGATAACAAATATAGAATGTAGTGTGTCACCTGTATGGGGAGAGGTGCCAACATGGATAATACCTGATGTTAAAATTGATCTAGAGATATTGGATAAGAAAAGAGAATGGGAGGAAATGGGTAGTATTAAATATAATGTAAATAAGTATATTCAGGAAATATTTTATGCAAGTATGCACATTTATACTGATGGATCTAAAGACCCCAAAACAGGGCTTACAGGAGTAGGAATATATATTCCAGATTTTAAAATATCCATAACTAAAAGATTAACATCTAAATTGTCAATATATACTGTTGAAATGGTTGCTATCATAATAGGACTAACATGGGTAGAGGAAGTAAGACCAGACAGAGTAGTGGTATGCTCTGACTCTGCTTCTGTTTTAACATCATTGATTACTCGGCAATCTTCTAGAGAAGATTTGTTGTGTGAAATATTTACATTATTATGGCGTATACAAAGAAAAGGTGTGGTAGTTGGATTCTGCTGGGTGCCAGCACATGTGGGAATAACTGGTAATGAATCTGCTGATGAATTAGCAAAAAATGCTTTAGGAAGAGAAGTAATAGATTTTAATGTTCCTTTAAGTAAATGTGAAATTAAAACTATCATTAAGGAAAATATTATTAAAGAATGGCAGGGTATATGGAATACAGGTAATAAGGGAAGGCATTTATATAATATTAAAAAAAATGGTTAACACTAGAAGAAGTGTAAGTGGTAGAAATAGAAAAAAAGAGGTTATTATAACTAGGATGAGACTTGAACACTCGGGATTGAACGCTTCACTGTTCATAACAGGAATACATGAGACTGGTCTATGTGGGAACTGTGGGGAGAAAGAAACAGTGGAGCATGTAATATATAATTGTACAAGGTATGATGAAGAAAGAAAGGAATTAATATCATATTTAAACAAGAAAGGTAAGGTAAATAAGGATCTGGAATACTTATTAGGATATGAGTTTAACAGAGATAGAGAAGGATACATGATATTAATAAAATACATATATACTTCTGGGTTAAGTGAAAGGATTTAAAATATAGAATGCCAATGCTCTATTCTATTCTGGATCTGTAGGGACCACGGATTTAGTCTGGAGGAGCTGAACACGCAGCGCCAGGTGGAGCCTGGGGAGAAGGAATGGGATGGAGCATCGAATAATTATTTAAGTAGGAATATTTGTGTGTCTATACGGGGTAGGGGGGGGAAACAGGAAAAGCAAAAACAAGGAATAAATTGATAAATAAACCATGACTGCATAACAGCAAAAGTAGGTGGCGATATGCACACAGGATGTAACACGCCAAAAAACGGAAGAAGAAGAAGAAGCTTCTAGCAGTCACGGAGCAAATAGCGTACAGAAGCAAGTTGATAGAGTATGTTGTGATTTTGTGTGGCAACTACTGTATTCACAAACAAACGTTTTCAAAGCGTATTTTAACATGTAACTTATTTTTGCTGGAAATGGAAATCACTGCCAGAATCTTTAATGCTATTGAAAAAAAAACCCTATTAAATTTTATTGAGAAATTCTTTACATTGTAGCCCTTCAGTACAATCCAAAATATTATCATCTTGAGTTTGTTTTTGGGGAATGGGAAGACAATTTCCCTTTTCAGAATATTTAAAATAATCTGTACTTATTATTAACGATTTTTTTTTAAATAGGTGATAGGAGATCATTGCTAGATATGTTCACTGTTCTACTGATCACTGCTTTTTTAATAAAAAGTAGTTTATGTTTGTAATGATGCTCGCTGTGTTCTGATTACCTCTTTCCGAAAGTGTTAAATGACAGTGACAATCGAAAACACACAAAATGTATTAATAAAATTAAAATAGACAAAACTTTCTTCATATATTTTACACTTGATAGGTCTCACTTCTGTGTACTCTTTTTTGCCTTAAATGGGTAAGAAAGACTAACTTCAAACACGAGATTAACAGTTTGACCACACGATCTATCATCTCAAATGTTTCTCGCCTTCACTAATACTAGTCAAAACCTGGAGCTTCAACAACCTTTCTGATCCAGATCCATATTACACTATGGTGACATATTTCACACAATGTTTTCACATTAAACAAGAGTGGCACTGTTTTTTCTACAAAGGACTGTGCTTTAAAACACTTTATTTCTTTAAAAACACACACCTATAAAATATCTTTCACGTATAACATCAAAATGTAACACTTAAAAGTCCACTTTTTTCTTACCACTAAATAAATTTATTTAGCCGTTTTAATTTGACATGGAGCGGGAGACCTAATGAGGGTTGCCATGTTGAGATCACATGACCAGCAAAATAATACTTGTTTTATTTCAGTAACCCGACAGCACTTATCTGATTGCACCTTTAAACTACCCATGATACAATTTTTAAAAGGAATTGTCACTAGATGAAACATAGCACTGCTGTTAGGTTTATTAAGTCACACCCAACTGTTCTACCAGATCCAAAAATACAAGCATTTAAACCTGTGTTAGTTTTCTTATCACACACCTAATTTAGCACACACTAGTGTGGCTCTGAGGACACGTGTCTCTGTAATGGCAAAGCTCCTTGCACTCAGTGTCAAATCAGCTCTGTGGCGGCTCCAGGTGAATTGAAATCATGGCTGCAGACAATTTGTGTTCAGCTTTCATTGAAGAAAAAAAAAAAAAGGTGCACAGAGACACATTTCATCCATACATTTCAATCCATCGTTTCTTCTCAAGCATCTCTTTAATCTTCACCTTTTCCTCCAGTTTTGCTCAGCTATAAAAAAGAAAGAAAACAAGAAATATGTAAACAGATTATAAGCTTGCACTACCCTTCAAAGGTTTGTGGTTTTTAAGAGTTTCTGGAAAAAAGTCTCTTATGCTCAACAAGGCTGCTTTTAGTTGATCAAAAATACAATAGAATAATATGAGAAAAAAGGATTACATTTTAAAACAACTGTTTTCTATTGTAATTTTTTTTTATGTAATTTATTCAAATTTAATGAATGCATGCTTAATAAAAGTATTAATTTCTTTTTTTTTTTAACTGACCACAAACTTTGTAGTAGCAGTGTTTCTTTGTGACGCTGTCGTACAATGGTTTACAGTTTTTAAAAACTATAAACAGTGTTTATAGTCTAGTATGTCACTGATATGATTACATGAAGATTTTATTCAAAATAGAGGCCCCAAAATATTTGAATACTCTAGTCATACATAATTCGTATGCCATTACAACAGAATATCAAATCAAGCAGCACCTGCAAATATATACACGATGCAAGACATTTTCTGAAAAATGTTTGAATTACTTAAAACCAATCCTCCCAAGTTGATTTGCAGTGGATGTATGACATCAGTTCGCATGAAGTATAGCAAAGTAACTAACGGGGAAGTCGTGGCCTAATGGTTAGAGAATCGGACTCGTAACCAAAGGTTGCAGGTTCAAGTCTCGTACCGGCAGTGATTGTACTCTCTCCCACCTTCAATACCACGACTGAGGTGCCCTTGAGCAAGGCACCGAACCCCCAACTGCTCCCCGGGCGCAAAAATGGCTGCCCACTGCTCCAGGTATGTGTTCACACTGTGCAGAGCACTAATTCCGAGTATGGGTCACCATACTGGCCACACGTCACTTCACTTAACCCAGGTGGACTGGATCATATGAACTATGCCCCAAACACTTGTCTATTGTCCATCTGTCTATTATTTTCTTATCTAAAAAATACACGCATGTCAAATTTCTGTAAAATGCTTGTGTTGTTTTCTTTCAAATAAACACCATTTGATTTGATTCTTTTTTAATCTAATGTCACAACAATTTTGCTTAAATTGACCTTAGAGTGCAAATACTTCTTTGAGCCACTGTATCTTGTAAATACATGTATATTTTATACACATAAACTACTTACATGCTGTTTGTTGGACAGCAAA
The DNA here is from genome assembly GCA_018155175.1 of Sinocyclocheilus anophthalmus. Classification (NCBI taxonomy): domain Eukaryota; kingdom Metazoa; phylum Chordata; class Actinopteri; order Cypriniformes; family Cyprinidae; genus Sinocyclocheilus; species Sinocyclocheilus anophthalmus. The sequence continues at coordinate 262,323 of JADLZN010004193.1, forward strand.
GGTGGTAATGTATGGACGAGATCCCCACGCAAAAGAGAAAAAATACAGACATTATAAAACAAGTCCCTGACAATTTCAGAATGTGCACTCATTACATGTAAAATGGCATTTACAGTAAATCTTTTCAATTTAGCTTACCTTAATAACATCTACCCAGTCCCAACCTCTTGGCAGTTCACCCTTATTATCTGTTCATTGCAAAGAGCAGTTTCACATCAGTGTGCATTCAAACAACAAAGCCAACTTTTTTTTTTTGCCAACGATACTAACCCGTTCTTCCAATCAGTTTCCTCTTCTGTGCTTTGGTTAGTTGCTCTTTCTTCTCCTTCTTCTTACTAACAGAGGTGGAATTATTCATGACATCGCTGTTGGATATCAGGGTCTGAGAAACAATAGAGTCGTTACATTATTTACAGGAGTGACAAAGTCATTCTAAACAATCTGAATGCAGAAAAGCGGTTTCCATAGCTACAAGAGACCTTCACCAGTTACAAATATGCTGCTGTATTCTTTGAGGTGAAGTGACTGTATAAACATATAAAGTCAAATAAATCAGAAAGCAGTAGTCCAGAGATTTCACAATATATTCAGACAGTCCAACACTTCAAGAATACAGACCACAGCGGATGTCACAGGCTGATGGTTTTCCATGAGGGTTTCCTGGTTCTCTTTGGCCCACTCAAAGAGCGTGTACATCATGGCAGTACCCAGGTTGGCCTCTACCTGTTCACTCAATTTGGAAAGAATGTACTGCTTTGTCTCCAGGGATCTAAAAATAGATGTTTGATTTTTTTAAATCCTGTTAAACCTAATGACATACAGTATTCTATATAAATCTAATACAATTGGACACAACTATTCAAAAGTTTGGGGTCAGTCCTTTTTTAAATTTAGACCCATTCAATTTACAAATGGCCACTCCCACTATTACGGGAAAAATAAGGTGGCTAACGATTGTGCATATTAAAAATATAACATTCCTACAGCTAAAAAAGCCAACACATCTAGGTCAAGGACAATCTATGAACTTAGGTTAGAACATTTCAGCCAGGAAAGCCACAGTTAAAAGCCAACACAATAATACAGCGAACAACTTGCATTCTGTTGTTGAAAAAAGTCTCTAATGATATGTGCGGGGCAGTTTCAGGATAGTTCTCTGGCCATGCCACTTCTAGCAGGAAGGATTTGGAGTCCTCAAGATCTCCTATCTACAAATAAACAAAGGAAAAGACACCGTTCCGACACAAACCATGGCATTACCACAAACCGTTGGAGATGTTTCATCTGAATACTACAATATATGATGTGTAATGTAAATAGTCCCAGTATCTGTATGCCTTAAATAAAACATCTCTGTAAGCCAAAGTGAACAGTATTTGGTGTTTTTATTACATTTTTGAAGTATTTGTGTTGAGAAGCAGTTCTTACCCTGAACTGAAAGGAAACAGGGCTGAGCTCTTTAAAGCAGTCATCTCCTTCATAGATAGAGCGCAGAGCCTCCAACTCCATCTGCACATAAACACTTCAGATTATCACAACACTATGGTATTACCATGTTTTGGACATATACCGTGGTATATTTCAAGTATATATCACTGTACCATGATACAACCACTGTCATTTTTGTATAGTGTTAAGTATTACATTTCAGAACCAAACGTGGGTATAAACATGAAGTTCATTAAGTATGTGATTAGGTTAGAATACACAGTGACAGCCTTCATAAAACCTCCACACTGTATTTAAACGGCCATCTTTAGCTCATGTGTGTTAGCTTTAGCTGTATCTCTCTCACCTCCTGGTCTTCATTGGCTGTCATGTTTTTCGCCAATCCAACACTTTAACCAGTCATAAACAGCGCTGCTGTATCAGCGGACTGTAGCCAAAACAGCGTTTAAACACTTAATAATGTCAACATGCTTTAAGAATTCCCAAGCCTAACTCTGCTGTGCTTTTACAGAGTCACCAGTAGAATGTAGTCTTACAGGAAACAGTCACTTACTGCCGCCTGCAGGACTGGAGTACAGAAATGCACTGGCAACTGCAACGACCCTTAATAGACCCCAGATGGCGGCAAAACACTATTGCCTTGGTTGTGGGGATATAAATTCTAAGATATATGCATCTGCTATTTAAGACCTTTCACTGGCCAGTTAAAAAGCATTGATTTAATAAGCCTTTACCTTTACTTTACTTATTGGTTTACACATAGCCTATTAAGTTTTTGAGTCCAAATGGTTGTTTTGTGTTTCCCCCTCAGCAGGCTTTTTGTATGTTGATTCAAAACCCTCTTAAATAACAGTCATTTTGTGAATTGAATCCTCCTAAATTGCATTCTCCTATCTTAAAAATCAATATAATCATAGTTTTGCAGCAGCAGTTGCGCAACCAAATGAGAAAAATAAAATCACATTGGCATACACAAAGACACCAGTCAATTGTATATTAAGATTGTACCTAAAAGGTTGGACTGTGTGCTTGAGAATATTTCATGAATGTCAGATTGGGCAAGTTGGCATAGATAGATTAAAATGTTATGCATTTGTTTAATAATTACAATATTTGTTGGCCAATGTTGGCATTTTCTTCTACATGTGTGTGTGTTGTGTATGTGTGTGTGTACCTGGTAATTATCACGTCATGGGGACCAAATGTCCCCACAAGGATAGTAATACTAGTAAATTTGACCTTGTGGGGACATTTTTGTGGTCCTCATGAGGAAACAAGCTTATAAATCATACAGAATGCGTTTTTTTGAGAAAGTAAAAATGCACAAAGTTTCCTGTAAGGGGTAGGTTTAGGGGTAGGGTTGGTGTAGGACAATAGAATATACAGTTTGTTCGGTATAAAAACCATTACGCCTATGGAATGTCCCCATAAAAATGGAAACACAACATGAGTGGGTGTGTGTGTGTGGGGGGTGTGTGTGGGGTGTGTGTGTGTGAGAGAGAGAGAGTTAACTTATAATAGGCGTTTTAAAGAAACATCAATATTTTGTCCTGATTTACTTACTCTCATGCTGTTCCATCCAGACCTGTATGATTTTTTTTCTTCAGTAGAACATAAAAGAAAATTGTTGTTTTGTCCATACAGTGGAAGTGAACTGTAACCAAAACTGTTTGATTATTCTTCAAAACATCTATCTTCTTTTGTGTTCTGCAGAAGACAGAATATCGAACATGAAGGTGAGTAAATGATGCCAGATTTTTTTTTAACTACCCCTTTAACAGCAGGAATTATTGTGATAACTTAACATTGAAGTAATCTGCTAAGTATACTCAGATCATGATTTATTCAAACTTTTACATTATGCATTATTGAAGCTCATCATTTCTCATTTGCATTCTAATTAATGTGGCTTCTTACATAATCTAATCAGAACAAAACAAAATAATTTTACACCTTTACTTAATAGTTCACATAGTAATCACAAAACAACACGTCTCATTTAGACTTTCTGTGCAAGGGCCTTTACAACGACATGAATGTTGATTATTTGCACTCATTTACATTTACATGTGGAACTCCTCTGGTTTACAGGTCAACAAGACAGGTCATCCTCATTGAGTCATGATTAAAGCCCTCTCCAGAGGTGTAAAGTATCGGAGTAAGTGTAATTAGTTACTGTACTTGAGTATCTTTTCGGATACTTTGTAGTTGTACTGAGTATCAAAGATATTAGCAACTTTTACTCTTTACTTCACTACATTTTTGAATGAGTATCTGTACTCTTTACTCCACTACATTTGAAATGAGTGTTGCAGTTACACATTACATTTTGCATGGAGTTTTTTTCTGCAGCAGTTTATTTCTGCTACAAAAGACCTGATACTGCCTATTACAGGTCACTGAATGTTCTGCATCTTGTGAGTTTTGCCCTTACTCACCCAAACTGTTCATTAGCAAGTATTTGTGAATCAGAGGTGTTCTATACATGAGATGAGGACATGACTGCAGCCGGCAATGAGGCCCAAACCAGCACAGCACAGCTTCGGCTTTTTAATTTTACTTAACATTATTTTATTTATCCATTGAGTAATGAGTGCCCTTTTTGAAGATATGTTTGGTTTGTTTTTGTTTGTTTTGTTTGTAATTTTGAGGTGTTCAGTTTTATTTTGGTTTTAGAAAATAAACGTGAATGCTCTCCTCACAAATCGACTCTTTCTTGTTTTATTTTCATGCTCTCTGTGCCTTGCCCTGGACTTTTATGTCACTTCCTGTCTCCCGTGGTGTTTGTAGTCAGTTTGTAGTCCGTTTGTTCATTGGTTCACCTTGATTAGTCTCCTCAGGTGTGTCTTATCTTGTTAAGCTTGTTAGCCCCCTGTGTGTATATATAGCCCTAGTTTTTCTTTAGTTCCATGTGAGTTGTTGAATGTAATGGGTGTCTGTTTGCCAGTCATTCTGTTCTTTGTTCCCTTTGGTTTTTGCCTTATTGTTTGTTCTAGTTTTCCATGAAATACCAGCACATAGATCCTTGCCTCTGACTGGGGTTTTTTGTTTTTCCCCCAGCTTTTCCACAACATTACAGTTTTTCACTGGCATGTCTCTTTGACTAGTGCATCTTTGAGCCTACATTCTGTACGTGTAAAATACTTAAGTACTGTTAAAATTAGATACTCTAAGGCTTTTACTCAAGTTGTTTTGTAACTGGTGACTTGTAACTTGTAATAGAGTATTTTCACTGTAAGGTATCTGTACTTTAACTCAAGTATGGTTTTTAGGTACTCTACACCTCTGGCCCTCTCTGAACATTGAGCAAACCCACCAGCCTTTTAAGACTGAGCTGAGGTGCACCAGAGAGTCGGGGGCAGAAGATTATATCCTAGCTCACATCTGACAGCCCGATAGCCAAATTACCTGTTGGGAAGATTTACTGTTCTAATTTCAGATCTATTTCACCAGACCTCTACAAGTTCTTCCATTAAATAAGCCATCCAAAAATGAGTTTATGAAAGACACAACTCAGGGTCAAAAATAAATCATTTATCATCTGTCTGCAAATGCAATATTTATCATAGCTTCATTGGGCTAACAGTGGCATGACCCCAGACGATATGTTATTGCTCAAAGCTTTTCAGGAAATCCAGGAACCCCCCAAGGGCTACATACATATATAATATAATATAATATAATATCATATATTGTCTTAAACATAAAGCACTTAACGTTCATCATGTTTTTAGAAAAAAAAATCTATAGTTTAAGTATCTTAAGTATCTTAAGTATATTAAGTAATTTTGCTTGCTTCTCAAGTAAATGTATAGTATTGTGATCAAAAGAGTCTTTGTGATGTGGGGAAGCAAGAAGCCATTTCACGGCACACCTCTCTCCGCAAACATTCTGTTATGTGCATTCACTTTTGAGCACTCTATATGCTTGATTCAGTTCTGTGGCTTGTTTAGTACTCCCAAAGCTTATGTGGCAGAGCATATACCGTGGAGCCAAACGTATATATTACACTATTGTATGTTTCTTTAGTCAAAGAACTGCAGGCAGCTGGCCAAAGCTTTAACTCCCACAGTTTGAATTACATGACTGGTTGGCTCTACACAATCTATTTTATGGCTTGGATGTACAAAGTTGCAGGAGGCCTATTGTGTGTATGCTGTAAACCATTTGTATGCTTTATTTGGAAGGTATTGCTGAGTTTAAAATCTGAATAGATATAGCATTTCCTGATGACTGAGCAATGATAAAGTCACAGAAACCATTGTTTCATTGTGGGGCTTTTCTTCCCAGGCCCACAGCCGTTTCTGCCAGCATTGCATCTTGGATCGCAATGCTGTTATTTGCTTGCTGGTGAAAAAAAAAAAGGGTAGGGTTGGTGTAGGGCAATAGAATATACAGTTGGTACAGTATAAAAACCATTACGCCTATGGAATGTCCCCATAAAACATGGAAACACAACATGAGTGTGTGTGTGTGTGTGTGTGTGTGTGTGAGAGAGAGAGAGAGAGAGAGAGAGAGAGAGAGTTAACTTATAATAAGCTTTTTAAAGAAACATCAATATTTTGTCATGATTTACTCACTCTCATGCTGTTCCATCCAGACCTGTATGATTTTTTTTCTTCAGTAGAAGATAAAAGAAAATTGTTTCTATAAAAAAAAAGAGTTTTATGCAGCATTGTGGAAACATTTTCAACAGAATGCAAAAATTCAGGTAAAACCATTATCTTATATTATATTATATATCAAGTAAAAATATAGTGCAAAATTGTATAGGATATAATGTAAACGTATGAATTATCCAATAATTTATGGAGGAGTATTACTTTTTTTTGACAAAGTATTAATTTTAAGGTAAAAATGCTGTCGAAAATGTTTTTATAAAAGATAGTATGAATCTTCAAAAACAGTCTCATTAGTATGGAGGCCTATTTCCCTATGGAAGCCCATTTCAGCCACATAAGAAAAAATGTCATGTGGGCGAATCATAATTAAGCATATACTAAGTCTACTAAGACATAAAAGTCAACATTACGACATAAGTCATAATTACAAAATTACAATTCTAAATTGTATCTCATAAATTTGACTTTGGTTTGACTCAAATATGACATATTAGGCCATAATTCTGCTTATATTAACTTATAATTATCAGAATTCAGACTTTTTAATGTCACAATTTAGACTTTGTATCTTATAATTGTGACGTACTATCTCGTAATTTATGGCACAATTATGATTTACCAAAGAATGATTTTCTTAGGCTATGTGGTGAAAATGGGCTTCCATTCATCAGTCATATAAACCAACCGTCTAAAACGAGCCTGGCTGAGAGACCATTTCAGACCAGCAAACCAGCTTAGGCTGTTTTTAGGCAGTTTTTCTAAGCAGGGGTCTGAATACAGTGATCAATGAGTCAGGCGCCGGCTTTCACGTGCCCAAGGCTTCACAATTCTGACCCTTCCTTTCTTGCTTGTGTTCTCTGTCTACTCTTCGTAGGACAGTTTAACGAACATGTAATGGTTCGTGCGGCTTACGCAAATCGAGAGGGCAGAGCTTAGCTGACTCAGTTCCATCTATTTCTTCTTGTTTCCTCTCGCGCTGGCGAGTGAATACAGCGCGAGGCGAGGCGAGGCGAGACGGAGAACAGCACCGAGCGCCACAGGGATGTATACCAAACACAGACAGAAAAACGGACACGTTTCATCCACACGATATGTGCTTGTAATGCTATCGGTTTTTCTCTTTAACGGTTTACTGGAAATTGTAAGCGGAATTCCTCGGGAGGAAGGTAAGACACCGCTTTCTTACCCAGAACCTACTTGGAAAGTTGTTCTCCTTTATCAACCAGTTGCGCACACCCGTGAAGAAGTTTTTTTGCGGGGAAAACGTATTTAAAGAATTTCGAAAAGAGGTTGGGTTAGTAAACAAATGTTAGGTTAGTGTGTAAACAAATGCTTCTGAGCAATAATGTATCAGTGATTTCTTTTCCATATAAGGATTGCAATGGGCGATGTTGCCCACGTTGACTAATCCAAGACCACTTTGTTCCCAGCTGATTGTTTTAAATGTAGCTGATATGGACATGATTGCAGCTTTATATTGATCTTGACTGAAATTGCAAGGCGAGGGAGAAAATCTGACAAATAAGCTCGTATAGTTTATCTATCTATCAGTTAAAGCTGAACGACTATTACTGAGACATTTAAGTGGGGCTAAGGATCATTTTCACAACCGGCTACATTTTTTTAAAGCACGGGAACCGAGTGATTTTCATGACTTATATTCCTTTGAGGGTTCTGGAACATGCATCCGAAATAAAATATTCTGCGAGTATATATTGCTCTACTATTCAGTACTGTATAGCGCAGCCAGTCCTGATACTAAACAACAGGGCAGCGCGCCGCCAGGTGTAGTAGGAAGATTCCCTAATGAATGTTATCAGTTGATTCTTTTTGGTGAATCAAAAACAATCAAGCGCGACCAGTGTTATCATGTTCCCAAATAAGCGAGTCAGTTGTGACTGTGAGCCAGTTCTTTTTAGTGGATCAAATCGTACAGCGCAACCGGTAGTCAGAATTAATGACTTACATTAGTTGGTTATTTTCTACTAAATCAAAAACAAACATCGCGAATCAAAAGTGAATCTGAAACATACGTCGTGAACGACAAAAACTGCGTGATTTAGCCTACTCCTATGAGCCGATTCTTCTAGTGAATCTAAAACACTTATGAATGATTTGGAGTTGTTACTTGTTTAATCTAGAAACTGTTACTGTGATATGTTGTAGCAGTAATATCACTTAAATCACAGTATACTGATGTTGTTCACATGACGAGTAGTTGGTGATATTTAATTTTTTTTGTAATGAGTGAATGCATTCAATTTCTTACCACGTTCTTTGATTGTAGAATTTTAATTTAATAATTATTGAATTAAGTATTGGGTGCTACATGCTAACCTAAAAAAGTCTTCAAGTCATTATAAAGTCTGTGTAACTATCTTAAAGGGGTCATATGATGCGATTTCAATTTTTCCTTTCTCTTTGGAGTGTTACAAGCTCTTGGTGCATAAAGAAGATCTGTAAATTTGCAAAGACTAAAGTCTCAAATCAAGAGAGATATTCTTTATAAAAGTTAAACCACGCCAACCACGCCTACCTAAAACGGCTCGTTTAAACACACCCCCACATATCTACATCACAATGTGGGAAGATTTGTCTAGCCGCCAAAATGTTCACGCAAAGAAAAAAGGCGTAGCTTCTATTCTCGCTGTAGTATTGTTGCTGCCATGTCGTGAAGGCGCTGTTTGTTTTTCTTTGTGAAAGCGAAACTACTTTTTTTGGCTTTCCAAAAGAGGACGATATCGCTTTGTCATGCTTGGAGCTGATCTGTGCTGGTTGCTGAAGAAATACATCAACTTTGCGCTGTGGCTCGCCAGATCGGCTTTCACCGTGGACAAATTGGAGTCTAGCCCGGGGTCGTCACATGTGTTTGCCGCAAGCCGACGGCCGCTCCTTCGCGAATTCGCGGCTCCGCTCACTCTAGGCCACCGTGTTTGAAAGCGAAACTACTTTGTTTGGCTTCAAAAAGAGGACACGACTAGAAATAAATGGTTAAGTTGTATTTACAACACGGTTCCAGAAGCAGTTCAACCCAAATATTCAGATGCGTGCAGTGCATTTTATGGAGGACTGTTTCCTGAGAGTAGACTACAATGCCGGCTGTTTTGACTCACAGACTGTAAGTAAGTTTTTTAATTTAAAGGATTTGCCACTGAAGATTCAAACACGAGTTTTGAGCAGTGAAGAGCGAGAGTTCGGATGTCAGTTCTCCTGATACAAATGCAGTTTTCTGTTGACTGCGGAGCGGTGCAATGGGTAAAAAAGACAGTATAGCCATTGCTAATCGTCCCCACTGGGATGCAACAAATGCTAGTTTAGAATGGGTTTTCCTGTTTTGTCCGGCGATCGGGCCGGAGGGGCGATCACAGTAGGGTGACGGAGTGTAACATTCCGCCACACACGTGAAGTGAGCGGCCAATAACAACGCATGGAATGCCGGCCAATCAGAGACACCTCGCTTTTCCGACAAATGAGCTTTGTAAAATCACAAGCTTTCAGAAAGGCGGGGGCATGGGGAAACAATTGTACAGTATGGGAATTAAGGTTTAACCTTAAACTGCCCTTAAAACGTTTCATTACACCAAAGAACAAATAATTTCTTTTTAGCGAAATAATAGACCCTTTAAGCAGCATAGTCTCAGATTTTGTATAGCTATATGTCTTTTTACCCAAGTATTCCTTGTTGCAAAAGACTAATGACGTCAATGAAGAACCAGGTAAAAACCGACTGTGTAGAGGGACCGACCGAAGTCATATTTCGAAAGGACAACTTTATGCCAAAACCATAAAGGGCACAGAACTAGATCGATTTGATCTGTAGACATTGCCCAATACTTTGTGTGAAACCATGATGTGATGCCGCCTCAATGACCAGGGACGCCATAAACACCACAATATTGATGCTGCAAATCCATTACTGTCAATATTATAAACCACAACATGATCAGGTTAGCCATACTTTAGCCAGCATTCAAGTAGTTCACAATATCAACACCCCAGATGCTCACTGAGCAACAAATGAAAGAAAAAGAAAGACTGATGACCGTTTTCTTTTTTCTTGTTTTCTCCATCAGAATATTCCATCACAGGCATCACTACTCTGTCATTTAATTATTATTTGTTTTAAAGAAACTCAAACAGACTGTTGGTCTCAGGATATCGGGTTCAGTCATGTTCCAACAGAAACGACGCGAGCTTTCTGCGTGTTCTGCGTGTTTGGAGAAGTTGCTACATCTCTCTGAGATTTGACCGGGGACTCTGGGACCTGCGCTGAGCTTCAGTCTCCATATTGTGTGACAGACCTTTAATGCATTTATAACAAGGCTAGTGATATTATCTACGGCAGGCAAGAGCTATTAGCAAGAGCAAATATTCTGCTGAGCTGAGAAGTTGATGTTAAAATAAACTCTGGTTGGTTTTATACATGTGGATGATTGACATCAAGCTACCTAGTGTTACTTTACTTACATGAAGTCTTGTGACATAATAATAAAAAAGATATATTGGCATTTCCTAAAGGAAATATTGCTGATTGTAAGCAGTGCAGGTTCTGTGCTTCATTTGCATATGTAATGAGGAAAATACCAATATCAATTTCAAATGCAAATAAATCCAAGATATTAAATCCTAATTTAGAATGCAAATATTAAAATGACTTCATTGCCTATTCAGTTTTCAATAGCAAAAACATTCTAGCTTAAGTACTGGTTTTTATACTGGGAATATTGGGACAAAAGAGGCTACAAAAAAAAAATTGTGTCAGGGGATTATAGATTATTACACACAGCTTGGTAAAATACTTGAAGTTAAATATTTTTGTGAAAAGACTGTTTTCTTGAATAACTGACCTCTCATCTGGACAATCGATTTCCTACGTAATAGTGTCTATTGTATCTCTGCAGTCTTTCTTTCTCTCTCTCTTACTCTTTTTCATTTCATAATGCAAGTTGTTAATTGATGCCATCTTTCATCTCCATACAAATATCGACCGTAGTAAAGCTGGCCTTGGAGGACTTCAGGATTGCTTTTATGCTGAACATAAAACTTTATTCATCTGTGTTTGTGTGCAATCTCCGGCTTATTCAGTTTGTTCAAAAATGTTAGTGATAGTCATACTGTGTCAAATATTTATTATAAACATTGACCAGTCTAGCTTTCACGTAAATGAATGAATTCACTTTCAATTGCTTAGAGAAAAAGAAAAAACTCACCAGAGCCAGTGTGACATTGTTCAAGTGACAAAAAGGCCAAGTAACAAGGGGAAAAAAAAGTTTTTTTCTTGTGTAACATATTCCAATACAGTGTAGTTTGAAATGGTATGTACTTTAAGCTGTTCATGTTGAATTAATTGCTGAAAATTGTTGAGAAAATAAGAATATGAACATCAGTAGTATTATAATTCAATAGTAAATAGTCTGTAAATAGTCCTATTCGACTGGGGACCAGCCTGCGTGTTGTATAAAATTTGAAAGAATTCTTCTCTTCAAGGAAGGCCCGGGTTCATACATTGTAGACTTATTAGAAATATGCACATAATAGCACAGGAGGTATAAATAAGGCAGTCTTTTTGCGGTGGTCTACTCACAGCGCTTTGTGCTCGCCACAGCTGCATGGGTTAGTTATATCGCCATTATTCATTTATACGCCTTATGTTTATGCGATGAGACGAAAGATGGATGACTTTGGGTTTCATCAGTATGTCTAAAAAGCCCCTTGTTCCTGGAATGTTCCATTAGTCCCTGGACTACAGTTTTTCTATTAAGATAATGACTTTCATAAATTGGCTCCCACAATAGATAATGGTTGTTTTTCCTTGTGAAAGCGACTTTTGTGGCATGGAATCTTATTATAATGCTATCTTTTCTCAAGCTGTAGTCCCTCTGTATGTCTTTATGAATCCTCTCAGTTTTTTTTTTAAATACAGCATAGATTTCAAATTCTGTGTATCATTAGGTTTTACTGCATGAGAAAAGGTTTTTGTGAAAAAGAAGTGTGCTTAATAGTACTGAATGCGCACTTGTAGTGAACTTCAATTGAGAAAAGTATATGTAAAAAAAGCGATTGCAGGTAGGATATCATATTAATGATAATAAAAGGAACTTAAGTAGACGTAAAGTAGTACAGGTCAGAGGTGATGAACACATTTAAATAACGTAACTTAACAGTACATTTTAAATCTTGTTTTACTATCTTAAAGAAGTACCACTTGTGATATCTGACTAAATATAAAGTTTAACTTAGTATAGTTGCATTTGAAATAATATATTTAAAATGTAACTTATCAGTACCAATGTGCAAAAAGTAAAAACACGACCTATAATTTCAATAAGAAAGACTTAAAAGATTTTTTGTGTACAAATAAATTTTTTTTTTTACTTGTCAACAGTACATTCAAAGTAATGCAGTAATTTGAAAATTAAATCATAAATAGGTATGTTAAAGGTGTACTTAAGGGGTCAAGCGAATGCATTTAAGTATCAATTAAGCATAATTACGTTTTCATTTAATTGTAAATAGCATGCAATGTTACATTTAGTGTCTGAAAACATTACATTTAGTTCACACTTAAGTACAGTATTTTAAAGTATATTATTTCTGAATAACTACCCTTTTTAAAAGTGCTAAATTGCACTTCTTTTACAAGAGTGTACACGTTGTTAGCATTTCAAATAGTACTCGTGCTTTGTGTGTCCATTGTGCATCAACTATAGAGCGGCATAAACTTCTTTGATAAAGACTTAACGTAAATCAGTGTATCTCAGAACAGTTTGAAGTGCGAGGGGACATTAGTGCACTCCTACACAAGTAACGCTTGTGGCATTTGAACAAAAAAATATTGAAGGCTGTATGCGTCAGACTGCATTATAAATTGACATTCTTAGGTGCTATATAATGAGCGAGAGAGAAAGTGTGTGTGTGGTGCTAGATAGATAGAGAGAGAAGAGAAACAAAAGATGACAAAGGTAATCAGAGAGTGAATCAGGGAGACAAAAAACTGTAGACAGAGAAGGGGAACGTAGCGGTGCTGTTAGTTGTAAGGTAAGGGAGGAGTTTGCCTGTGTTGTTTAGAGCTGTCACTGAAGACGCCCAGTACCTGCAGCGCTTTGTTATTGCATTTGATTTAAAACGGCACCCTGGAAACAGCTATAGAGACAGTTCCATTCAAACCTCTCTATCTCTCTTTCTTTCTGTCTCCTCTCTCACACACACACCAGGCACAATTCAGAGAAGAGATCCCCCACACAGAAGCAACATTCAATCTTGTGCCAGCTTATCAAACAAACACCACAACAAAGCATAGTCGTCATCTGCACCATACAGCATCTTTTAGAGTGTTTTGGACTTACTAAATTGCAGATTTTTCCTTTCAATCTGATATTGACATGTTTTTTTTAGTCCCTGTCTCTCAGCAATAGTCTATAGATTGGTCAATCACACAGATGATGTGTGGAATTCCTCACATAGTCAGACAGCTGCTGTGATAGACTGACATATAGGTCAGGCCAGTTAATCGCCAGCATAAAGTTTTTATTTACTCAAATGTTGAGATTTGTGTGTTGATGCCAGAGTTACATACCAGATTTGACAAAGTTTTACACTGTCGTTATGCCCAATTTCTCAAATGTCTGTATCGTAGGATACAGACACTAAGGGTTAACATGATCTTGTGCAAATCCTTGCCAATAAACAATGTTGAAAATGTATTGCAATTAAAGTTTTTTAATTCATTTCTGAAGTCTGAAGTTCTGAAGGAACAGATAGCCACATCCCAAACACACGTCATTAGTTGTGCTAATGTTTCTTTGTCAAACATTTGTTCACATTTTTTGATTTGAAATCTTTTATTTCATTTTATTTCATTTAAGCGTTTTTGTTTTTGATTAAGTTGTATTAGGTAGACTGTCAGTGTTGTACCAGCCATTTGGCCACTCTCTTGAAGAACCCATATCAGTCGCAAATTTTAAATACCCTTTTCATCTCTCGCTCTCCTTCTATCTCTCTCAGTAGTGACAGGAAATCATAATCATCTCATCTGTTTTTCTCTCTATTTGTATTCTGTCCTCACTTGGTGATCGATATGTAATCCTAACAGCAATGTTGCTTTATGGATCTTATGTGCTTTCTTACATCTATGCTGGATATATGGATACACTCAGTTAGAACACATTATGGGTGTAACCTGCTTTTGTAACGTCTGGTGCAATATTTCATTTGTGACATTTTAAAGCTGACATCCGGTCAGATCTGTCAGTTACACTCAACCTACCCCATCCTCAGGTCTGACCTCAATATTGTTCATCACGGTAATGAGGCGTGAGAATCAGGAAATTAAAGATTTTACACACATTCCTGTGTGGAGGTGTTAAAATATGAGGAAATCACAATTTTTAATATTCCTTCTTAATCCTTTTTAGGGTGTACATAAATTGAGGAAAATATGTAAGTTCATTTGTGAAGTAATTAGAAATATGAAGTGCTACATTTAATTTTTTCTTTGTAGTAATGAGACTCCAAGGGAAAGCAAAAGAGTTGAGTGAACGGATAGTAGAAAGAGGAAGAATACTAATTCTCCTGCAGACTTCTACTTTTCTCCTGAGGTCTGTTCCTAAAATGCCTGGGAAGAGAGGAAGTGAAAAAGTAAGGCTCTTTGGGACCCCCATGGCAGTTGAGTGACTTGACGGGCAGATAATTGTCAACCAGAGGAAGGTCAATTTCACTGTGTTTGAAGAGCAACTGCCCTCAAGCCGGCTCTGGCCTTCTTAGATCATTCTTTGGGAACAATGTCTTAGGCTGGCTTGCAGCTAATGCCTTCTCTAAACCTATTAGTTTTGGAAAATGGGTTTCTCTAGAGAGCCATAGTCTGTGTTGATGGATTCTCTGGATTTATGTTGTGCAGGCGACAGGCTGATTATTTTACGTCCCCAGAACTCAAACTTGGCCTTTGATGATGTTTATTGTGGAAAAGAGCTGCGGTCACAACCAGAATAGAGTTTGCGACACATTGCGTTCTGACTGACAAGCCGCAGTGATTTAGATCGTGCTGATTTTAGACGAGTCAGATATTTTAGCATTAGAAGAGATGAGACCATTACAATTTGGAAATAGAAAAGCAAATTGGAAAAAGGATGGTCTTGTGAGGAGCATGCTGACACACTCCCCTCCCGATCAATTCTATTGCTTCCTTTTACCGCGTGTCATATTTTATAAACTCCAGCCATAAATGGATATGGCAAGGTCAGTAACAATCTTATTTTTCCACATTTGTGTGCATGACAGCTCTGTGTGAGACCCCAAATGTCTGGGATCAAGCTGAGAGGGGATGCTTATTTGTTTCTTTTTGCAAAGAAAAGTGCTATCGTTGAGGAAAAGAGAGGTAAGAAAAAATTCCACACCTCTCATTACCTCTCTCTTCTTGTTCTCCTCTTTTTTTACAGGGAGAATGAATAGCTAGTTTTGCTGTGCTGATAATCAACTTGTAAAAGCTTGTAATTTTAGTGTCTAATTTTGGATCCCTCAAGAGGTTTAAATCAAGTGCATGAAAGCTGAGATGTACAAAATGATTTATGAGGATGATTATTCCTCTTAATCATGAGTGATTGAGGGAGATTAATAGTCTGACCTACTGCCCACTTTCAGCTGCCTCTTTAGAGTTGATTAACTTAATACCAGGCCTAGATTGCCAAACTATATTGTACTCTCATAAGTAACACGTCCATGTTCAACTTTCATAAGGTTTCAGGCTTGATAAAAGCACAAACATGGTTAGTAGTCTGGGGCGCCTGCAGAATTTCATCTCGGGGTGCACACTGAAACCAGACCATGCCTCTATTTCAATAAGTCTCAGATCATTTGGCTTTTTTATTGTGACATGACACAAGCTCACGAAAAATGTCATATGATACCACCACTCAAAACTTCATTGAAAGGAAGATATTTGTTAAAATATATATATATAAATATGCACTACTGTTCAAATGATTGGGATCAGTAAAATTTATAATCTTAAAGTCTTTGTTTCCAATAAATCCTAACAATTCGGATAAATTTTTAGGTTATACCAGTAATAGAAACACCCTCAGAGTATTTAGTATGATGATTGGTGTCAGAAAAATTTCTATTAAATCAAAATGAAAACAGGTCTATCCTGACAACTCTCAGAAGATTTAGAGGTAATGATATTCCAATGTTAAGTTTATTTGGTCGTGGGGATAATAGACTCTACTACGCTCTGAATTGCTGGGCTGTTGGTTATTGTTTGTAGAATATGCTGCTGCTCTGGCAAGAGCAGTACAATAACTTTTACTGGAAGATACCATGTCACTACGGTGCTGTGAGTTAAAGACATACAGTATTGTGCTGCACAAATAGCATAATTAATAACCGTAGCCGATCATACAGGTGGAGCGGGGAAGGGGAGGGTCAGGAGGAACCTGTGAAATGCTCATAAGTGAATGCTAACAGCCATTTCAATGTTCTAAAGCAGCAAGTTCATGGCTGCATAGCAACATAAACCAAAAGCAAACTTGTGCCAAGTGTTAACGGGGTCATGAACGAGATATCAAACATCCCTTTATCTTTTGCATATAAGAGGGTCATGTACGTATAAAACATCTGGTAAGTTTTCAGAACTCCAAAATTGGACAGAAAACGGCCTGATTACCCTTAAATTCTGATGTGTTTTCTTAATGTAAACATATGATAACATTAATGTGGACATCAAAGCTCCAGAACAAAAATAATAAAAAAAAAATAATTCAGTCTGACCCCTTAAACGCTGTGATTATAATCAGTTTGACAATGCAATTAAAGGTGGGGTAAGTGATTTCTGGTGGCCAATGTTGATATTTCAAATCACCAAAAAAACAAACACGTCCCTACCCCAAAAGTGTCTCGCCCCTATTTCGATAGCTCCACCCCACACATACGTGCACAACCCAGGCAACGATTATGCGGAATTGCGTAGATATAGGCCAGTATTAAACATGTTATCTACTTTTCGGCTATTTTGGAAGTGAGCTTTTTGAAACAGAAATGGAGGAGGTTTAGACGCTCCAAGCTATAGGTTGTGGAAAGAATGGGTCTTATCATAGCTGAGGGAAACGACAATGCGATGCAGATGAACAAACCAAGCGAAATGGACACAAGCGCATATCAAGCAAAAACAGCAATATTAGTTCTCTGCAAACACAGCAAAACCAATTTGATAACCTAGCGAGAGAAAACAAAGCACCCGGTCTACAAAGTTGTTTTGGTACGCGGCCCGACTCAGTTTTCTAAGTGATTTTGAAAAAAATCCATACCCCACTTTAACGACCATCAAGGCCTCACCATCTAGAGTTCATGGCAGATAGTGCTACTTTGTGCAAATCTATGTTTTATCATGATTTTTTGCTGGGGTAGAAATTCAAATGAATCAGCTTATTGAACAGGATGAACATAACTGTTACTTTTGACATTAATGCAAATCTTGCGACCTCAAAACTGAATGGTAGTGTAAATTAAAAAACTTTTTTAAAGTAATGCTCACATGTAGGCTAACATGTATTTAAGATGTAAGGAAAATGTTTTTCTTTGTACTTTTTTCTTGATGGTTATACCACATGACTTTTTAGAGTCATTAAACTTTTGTTGAAAGCCAGATGAAATCAAGATGAATACAAAAAGTACAATTCTAAGAATGTATCACATGCATTTTAAACTAGCTAGATTTTGAAAAGATGTTTCCTTTTCTCTATCATGGACACTCTTATATGTCAATGACCCTAAAAGTGAGGCTTAAATGTCAGTAAACATTTATTCCCTCCCATCATCTCGGTGTGTCACTTTCTTTTCAGTGGAAGACAGAGGACAGAGAGTAGCGGCACACTGGATCTCTCACAGAACAGCACAGCAAGAGGCTGAAACAGCATTTAAGGTAAGACTATAGATAACGATAAAAATTAAAAAATGAAATATTCACCACATAAATATTTTTGTATATGACATTAAATATTCATCAGTTTTATTCATGCAAACTGTCAGGGCACTCCACACTAGAGTGACATTTAATTAGATGATATACTAAAGAAACATTGTACACTGTTGTCTCGGTCTCAGCAGTAAGTTGTTCGTTTTCTTAACAATGTGGTATGCTGTGCAATAATGGATGTTTGTGGATTTCAGCATTGTGGCAAAAGTTTTTTGTGTAATGTAATCTACAACACAGTGTTTTTTTCTTTATGAAGATGGTCAAGCCAATGTCATACAAGCCAGTCCATTGGGTACTTAGAAGGATTGAGTTGTTGCCTCTTGCATCTGGCAGTGGAAGCATTACTGCCAGAAAGCAGCTCCTGATAAGCACCCTAGGGTTCTGGTTCTTGTTATCTGAGTTATTAAAGCTTGTAGATAAGCTCTGTTGGTGTGTATTTTAGACTCTTCCATTATGGTTTGGTCGCTGCAGGTGTTTTAAGCAACTAAAAAGCTTTTCCTTCATGTTCTCTTGGAGGAGCTTGATGATTATGTGCAGTCTATGAGACCACCTGCCTTCTGAAGGATTTAAAAGAGGCTCCTCTTTTGTTTAAGTCAATGACAACAATGTAGTGGGGTTTCAGGCAACTGCTCTAATCATGGCTACTTCTGTGTCCAGTTGTTGCATGATGACCATTCATTGGTGACAGTTCTGGAGTGTAGCTTGGAGTAATATTCTACCCATTTCTCCATCTTTTTACTAATCTCTTCACCATCTGGATGGTTTTTAAAAAACATATGAATATTATATACCATATATATCAGCCACCCACTCTCCAGATGTCTATATTAGCCACTGAAAACCTCATATAAATATTACATAACATATAAATAATCCATAAAGTTCAATAGTTTGACCTGACCATTCCCATTGACTGATTTAAAGTCCCAGCTCTCTCTACTAAAATGTTCTACTCTAATAGCTAATATATAGATCATATACTGTATATATAATAACTAAAAAAAAATAATCCAAACATGACACTCCACTCTAACACTTTATATAAATCTTATAAATTCTTTAATATAAAAAAAATCACACACTAGCATTTACTATCCTTATCCTGTTTGTCGTTTTGTTGAGCGAGTTAATTTGTGTGGTGTTGTGCTAATATTATAAAAAACCCGAAAAAAAAATACAAACCACATACAATACACATACACGCGACCATGACGCGATTCCCCAAGACCTCAACTGCTAGTCTCCTCCTGCCTTCTCTTTCAAATCTATTGAGTTCCTACAACCAACAGTCAAATGCCAAAACGAAATCCACTGTCAACACCACTAGATATCTCACACCTTTACCAGTGCTCAGCATGTTGAATTTTTCGGAACCCTGTACACCCTACGCCCACACACACTTTATGTATGTGGTGCTATTCCTTTCATTCTGTTGCGAGATCTCCTTTTGATGCTACCTAGTGGGTCAGTTGCTGGTTATTGGTCATGTCAGTTACTCTAATGCGTGTGCCTCCTGTTGGTGTTCCTCGAGGGGCAGTTTTTGGGCGTAGTGCTTTCTCGGCTGCATATAACTTCTTAGCTTGTTGGAAAACCCTGAGCAGCCTGGAAAGTCAAGCTAAAAAGCACCAAAACAAGTTCAGTGAACCTCATGGAGAGTGTGATTAGAGACACAATCTTAAAAAATAAAGGTGCTTCACGATGCCATAGAGAACCTTTTGTCCTAATGGGCCATACAGAACCTTTAAAATGCTGAAGACCTTTCTGTTAACAACCAGGTTACTTGGGGTGAAAGAAGGTCCTCAGATTATAAAAAGGTAAGAAAGAGAAAGTTCTTTAAAGAACCTTTGACTGAATAATTCTTTGTGGAACCAAAAATGGTTCTTATATGGCATCGCTGAAGAACGTTGAAGCACCTTTATTTTTAAGAGTGTACAATAATAAACAGTAACATATTTACCTCTATACACAGAGATCCTGTTTGAGATATTTGTTTGATAATGATATGTTGCGTAATACTAAATGGTCAATCTATGGACATCAGGTGCTATGTGTGGTTCATCATGGGAAGTTTGTCAGTCTTATCAGTATTTGTTTTTGGTTCAGCATGGAGGAGTCTGTCTTACGGGCCTGAGATGTGGCATGGTTCAGTAGAGGCATCATGAACCAATTTTTTGAGGGTGCACTAGTGCCAGTCCTGGCTCACTTGGTGCCTTAGGCGAGATAAGACATAACCAAAAAAATGAACACCTTTTTAAATATTTATCAGTGCTTTATAAATGTCAGACAACATATTTGTCAGACCCCATTCCGTGTTTTGTGTGTTTTGCTCCCCAAAGTGTTTCCTTATGTCCTTATTTGGTCTTCCTGTTCCATTATGTGTGCCGATTAATTCTTCATTTGTCCCAGCTGTGGTAGTTAATGATCCGCATTCCCCTGTGGGTTATAAGCGCCCAGGTCCTCTTCAGTTGGGTGTTGTGGGTCTGACTTGTTGAGAGTCGCCGATTCATGTGTAGGGGTGTTCCTTGTGTTAAATAAGTGTACTATTCTGGCTTCCCCGCCGTCTCCCGCTCCGACCCACAGTATAGCAGCCAGCGTGGTACAGGACACTTTGATACATGGTAGGTAGGGGGGAATTCAACAGAGGCATCATGCTCACGATATACACGAGATAGGTCACGGATACCAATATTATGCGATTTTAAATATTATTGTTATTCGTGCGTGAAAATAAATTATAACATAAATATATAATTGCATAAAAACCCGTCATAAATGTGGTAGGCACCTGGCAAACTCAACGATTGTATTACAGTCTAATCTAGTCCACCTTAAGTAAATGTAAACAGGTATGCATGCTTCTACTATATGTATTGAGAACAGGGGCACTTGAAATGTACTAAAAGTTGTGCAGACTGAGCAACAATTGGGGCATTTTAAGTCACATTACGTATTAAATTTAAATAAAAATCAAATAAACAGGTAGTCTTACATCTACGGAGATGCAAAGAAATGAAAATCTGGGCCCAAAATGGAAACGAAAATCTGGGGAGCCAATGGACGAAAACCGCGAAAATGCTTGAATGATATTTGATTTTATAAAGTAATATAAAGAAATTTGTAGACTTTTAATTAAACGCAATTTTTTTATTATACTGAATTAAAAAACCACAAGCCAGTAAAATAACACACTGTTATGAAAATCAACAATTTAAAACTGGACAGAATGGAGATTATAAGTGGAACACTTACAATAAGGTTATAGTTACTATTTAGTTAATGAACTAAGGGAAATGACAATAGTCTCAGATGTACTAATCTAGTCATGTTACTGTAACATTACTAAGGCATATGGAAAAATAAGCTCTGTGCTTGGTAACAGTTAATGCACTTGAAGTAACCTGAAAGAACAGGGAATACTGTATTCTCATTAATAACTATTAAGAAAAATAACTAAACCTGTAGTAAAATGTATGGTCATTGTTTTTATTGTCTGAGAGTATACATTAAATACCTTACATAATGGCAACTTATGAAAATTTGCCTTAATATTAATATCAATATATTATTTTTTGTATCAATTCTAGTGACCCAGGATCATGCGCGAAGTGGGGTGTGTTGTTTTTTTTTTTTTACTACATTGCAAATAAAGTATAGTCCTACAAAGCTATTATCAGAGCATATGAGCAGAGCAGAGCATCGCGTCACTGAAGGGGCAGCATTATTTTAACACGCGTTGCCCCAGTACAGTATGAACTAGATACACCATGTTACAGCACCCGTGCGATACTGTCAAACCCGAGAACAAGCGCGCCTAACGCATAGAAATTTCACTTCAGAGCGTATTTGCGCGGACTTGCTTCCGAGGAGACAGTACACGAGAAGAAGCACCTGCATAAATGGGATATGAAAGGGGGGAGAGCAGTCAACAGGCAAGTGTGAGGGAGAAGAGAAACATGCGCGATGAACACTGCCGGCAGGGACGCGACGCGGCGCACCATATATATATTAGTATTATTGTAGCCTTATTTGGGTGCATCTACTAACCCCCCTTGTTACAAATCGAAGTAAGTACATACATCGATTAACCGCGGACGGGGTATCCTGGGATAACTTTCCACCATTCCGCCTTTTATTTTACAACTTACTGCAGGCTGAGGTGACCCAGCTGCCCTCTCCAAGAAAAACACTCTACACCACCATCTAGTGATGTACGAAATGTAATAAATAATATCCTAAAGAAAGCGAATGTGGCGTCCTAGGGATCGATACAGTATTGCCGCAGAAAATTTCGTGATACTATGCTGTATCGATTTTTCCCCCACCCCTAATACATGGTGGAGAAATCATACAAGCAAAATAATCTGTGTTAAGAAACAACGCAACTGGACAGTCCAAAGTTCATCGGATTGGTTGATTCCTGATTTTAAATAATACAAATTATTTATTTATTAATTTACATTTAGGCTACTATATAAAAACCACATTTAAAAACCCAGTATCTGAAATCCTCAGAAATTTAAGTGAAGCATGTGCTCAGTTTGAATAAACATGATGATTTATGACGAAACAGAGTGTCTGGAGCCAAACAGATTCTGTCAGCTGTTGTTTTGCCACTGATGCTGACTAACTTCTTGACATTTAGGTCCAGCCTGTGAATATGTCACTATCTGTAGAGAGGAATAACCAATCACATTGCCATCTTTCATGGAAATGGTAAGATTAGTCATTTAACTGGAACATGAATTACTTTATATGGCACAACAAAACGAATGGATATTCGTTTTCTATAAGGGTTGGCAATTTCCTGCTACAGCGACTGTTGCCAGTGCAGCTAGAACAGAGCTCAGCTTTATGCAGATGAGGACCAAAGCGACAACTACCAGTGTAGAGCGAGGAGATTCTAGAAACCAACAGGCTCTGCGATCTCCAGCGATTTAATAGCTGTCAGTGTGAACTCAGCTTTGTCTTTTCACCCTCACCGCTGGTGTCTCTCACAGGCTCTCATGTTCACTTAATAGTTGTCTTCAAATTTTGACAGAAAAACACATGTTTGTGCACTCACTCACAGGAGAATCTGGACCTTTGATTGAACTCCTGGCTCTTCTGGTGATGATGTAATGAGTCACTGTGCTGTTTGGAGCTTGGCTGAATGCATGTCAGGCAGATGTAATTTTATACACTGAAACAAAGACACAGACACTCTTCCCTATGGATGGGGGCAGGGGAACAGGCCGCCTGCCAGAGCACTGAGTGTATGAAGGAAAAATGTTAGCAACTTATTGCAAAAGAAAACCACTCTTTGGCTCTTTGTGTGTCACCAAGAATTGAGCATATGATTTAGTTTTTCCATTTTGTTTTCCAAATTCCCCATACAGATATGTGTCTATCACAGGTTTTCTTTTTGCCGATAAATAGATGGCTGTAACGCAGTGGCAGTTTGATATGTAGCAGACATTTGATATGTTGCAGGCATATACAAAATTAATTTCTCTTTTATTGTGTATACAACTCGTCTCAACATTTCACTTGGAATGACAGAATTTACAAAAATAATTTGTACCTTTAAGACTTTGCGAAGAATCAAAACCAAGTAATATTTATTTGAAAGAAATATAGCATAAAACATACTTTTATTTTGTGTTATTTTTTATTTGTATTTATTTATTTGGAAAGGGATTATGTACAATATTAAACATAAATGTTTGGAAATAAATGTGGAAATAAAATAACAACACATTTTGCATAATATATACTGTACGATATATTGTACATATGCACACACATATCTGAACAGAGCATAAATAACTAAATAAATAAATTATATAAAAGCCATTACATCACAACCATATCACTGCGTATAGTTTAAGAAGTTTACATTTTAAAACATTATTAATTTAAAAACATTACATTCATAAAAACATTCATAAAAAAACATTTAACAAAAAAAGGATTATGTTTCAAATCATAAAACAACAGAAATGTTATACTTGTAAACTTTCTGATTGTCAAAATTGTTTATAGTTAATGTGGTGAACTACAGCAGTGGTAATTTTGTAAAGACACCTTTGTGAATTTGACGGGAAATGACTTCATGCATCCACAAAAATCTTTGCAACTCCAGATGGTTAAAAGTAATTGCAGAAAATGGCTCAGAAATGTGAAGAAAAACAAAAAAAACTTTTGCCACTTTAAAGGGGTCCTATAGTGCTCTTTTACAAAGTCTTGATTTTGTTTTGGGGTGTACTAGAACAGGCTCTCATAATAGGTTGTTCGAAAAAAAAATTATTTTCACATATTTACATTTTACAAACCTCCTCCCCCAGATGGCCATGAACGGCTAAAAAGTTCCTGTATAAAATGAAGGACACCTTCTGAAATACGAAATGTGCTGTGATTGGTTAGCTGGCAGCAGTTTTGTGTGTTTGTGATGGCAGCACTGGGCACTGATTCGGGAAAATTCATGCCCTACCTAGGTCGTCAGGTAATATGCCTCAAAAATCCACTAACTTTGAACCGCTTTAAAACCCGGCTGCTCGTAACCAATCTAAGTTGTCATGCTTGAAAGCTAGAGTGTCCTCGATCCAGTGATAACACTCGTTGTCTTCTCTAGTGCTGCTCAACCAGGTCTCGTCCCATTCGTAATTTTTTGTGATATCACAAATCCCGGAAAATATGCGATGTAGTCCAAACGAGTCGTTCGTTGTAGTTTTTAAAAAGTGATTTCTGTTCAATAAAATATCTCCTTTTGAATTGGACTTTGAGCTTTGTAACTTTGCAGATCTTTTTTATGCTCAAACAGCAACATTATAGACTAACTAAAGTTGAAAAAGTGAAAAAGCATAATAGCACCCCTTTAAGAAAATTTGCTTGCAGATGACACTTGGTTTCATATTTTGTATCAAATGTAATGACATTCAGACATTTTACGTGTGACTTCAGTGACCAATTGGGTCTTTTTTTAGTGTCCAAATACTTATAACTTTTTCTGGTATTCCCAGACTCAGAGAAGGCTTAAATGTATTTATTTATTTTTTGTTTGTTACAAAGATGTTTCAAATATTTTTCAGGCACTACGCTGAGCTATTGATAATGAGCACACCAACATGAGCTAAGGCTAATGAGCTATGTTTGATATCTGAGATAATTGCAAGGTTTGTTTTGGCTAACACTTAACATTTACCATATTCATGATGAGTGCAATATATATAACTGTTTTGGTCTTGAGTCATACACAAATAATTTCAGAATACCAACCATTTTATTCAATTGCTCATAGTATATGTTTCTACTTTGTGAGAAAATATTCTCATGGACCTGCCAGTTAGGCTTCAGCCATACTGCCCTCGATCACAACAGATTTTCCAGTCCCTCCTGCTGAAAGCAACCCAGAGCATAATGGTGCCACCAGCATGCATGACAGACAGTAGGAATGATGTTCCTGCGTGTTGAGCTGTATTTGGTTTTTGACAAACTTCCCCAATGACTTTTCCAAAGAGAGAAAAAATATGAAGCATTCATCAAAATTCTGAGTTATTAAGACCTATAATATATATCACTGACTTTATTAAGTCAGTGATATTTAAATTAAGCAACTGAAAAATCAATGTGTTTGAATACCTTTTGAAGCCTCTGAAGTTTATGCCATTTTAGTTGAAGTTTAATGTTTTGAGGCATGTTTAAAGCTCTGAATAAAAGTGTGATCATGCGAGAACCGCCAGCTCGCTTGGGGACATAGAGAGTGTCCGGAAAAGTTGTAAAAATGATGGCTCTACCCACAATAGCCCTTTCGTGTAAGATGTAGATGTAGGTGTAATTTATTTACAGCAACATAGATATGTACAAAAGTCCATGAGTGATGCCGTGAAGAAATATATACAGTGTAATTACCAAAAAAACAAAAATACAAAGTGACCAAGAAACAACAAATTGCAAAATAAAGATGGAAAAAGAATAAATATATATAAAGTATATACACAAAGGGTATCTACAGTATACTCGCTTTGATAGGGGTTGCTCATGGCACTACTGTTGCACGCTCGCGTTTGACTTGGTTAACATGTGACAAACGTGAGTCTGGCCTCTCTTTTTATAGGCCAGACTCCACCCCTTCTGTGGACGTACCATTTTACTTGTATTTAAAACAATAAATAATCCACTAACGTATATACAATAGACATTTTTGAACACACAACCTAATTTAAACATAACAAACACATAGTAAAACCCAATAATACAAATAACTGTGGTTTTCTTTACATTCTTCAGTCTTTAAACACATACAACAATGGTTTTGCCCGACTTCGAGCACAGCACCAGCAAGACTGACCATGCCAAACACTTGTGATAAACAACAAGCAAACATGAAACACACAATACAAATGTGTCATGTGTTATGCAGTATGTATGATCTTTTTTTCCTCCTCCCAGAGAAGAAATGGCCCAGAACTTGAAAATGCAATATTCTTATAATGCGAGATGTCCTCAGATCTTTCTGATCTGAAAAATAAACGTTATCCCCTGAAAACTGGAAGATGGATGAACAGAGGAAGGAATGAGAGACTAAAGGAGGACTATGAAAAAACCTGAGCTTCACTAAACCATTGCACCTGGCAAATTTTGTACAGCGCATATTTTGTTTCTGTGTTGTGCTTTTATGTATTTTTCTAATGCCAAAATTAATTTAATTTTAATTCCACCTTGGAGTATAAGTAATCAATACTCAGAAAACTAGACTTGAGGTAAAGAAGTTAACGTCATGCCAAATGTTTGGTGTTTTGCATTCTATGTAGAATGGAATTTAGTAGAAATGCAACATTTAACAGAGAGAATACTTTCAGAGTTCAGTCAGAGAGCAAGAGCCAAAAGAGTGAGAGTGGAAAGTTACATGGGAGGACTCCCATGAAACAAAAATAAGCACATTTGACACCAGCAATCCTGCAAGGAATTAGATTTGTTTCCCCTCACCCTACGTTCCTCTTTCTTCTCTCCTCTATCTCTCTCTGGCTTTCACTCTCAATCATTCTCTCCTCCCTTTCATTCGCTGCTCCATCACAGTCACTCTCTGTATGGCTCAATCTTTTTTTATTCCATCTTTCTAACTCACTCTCCCCCTGTCCTTTCTCAACCTCCAGAGGCATTTTTTTCTCTCTTTGTCTTGTCTCCAGTTTTGCACTGAAAGTGTTATACTTTTTGACCTCCTGAAGTAAAGCCAACATTTAAATTGAACTGAATTGCGTCTGAAGTCCCACTTTAAGTAGTTGAAGTTGCTGCTGAATTTGCAGCTATGATGGAATAGAATAGGCTCATTTTGTCTTAGTACGTGGGTCCCCAAGATGAACCTGCCAGGCATTTGGGTCATGCTCACAAATAGGTGAATATGTGTTCCTCGCTTAAAGAATATGTGATTACCCACTTCTATTAACTGGTTTAATAGGATTTTTGTGTGTGTTTGTTTGTGGGTGTGTGCTAGTCCGAAGGTAGGTCGGTGTGTTAAAGAATTGATAAGCCACATAATAAGACAGTCTGGCACAGTCCACATGCTCCAACTGAATGTCGCCTTTTGTATGGTTCAGCAAATCTTATATAAAATGATGTAGGGAATTTAGAAAAGCATACACACACCCAAACATCAGCACACAAAACAACAGCAGCATACAAAAAACTAGCTCAGACATGGCCATTTTTATTATTTAATAATGTTTCTTCATTCAGTGTTGTTTTGTTGGACAGATGAGTCACTTTTGGTGAGAGGTGGATGTGCGTGAGGACAACTGGCCAAAAATATATACATTTTAATGATTCTTTTGGAGGACATCAGAGTTTTTATTCAAGCAAAGACCGGTTATTATGTTGTGAGTCATATTTTCATTCCAAAACAGTCTGGATGCATGCTCAAAAATGTAGACATTCAGAGATTTTGTAAGGAGAATGTGAAAAATGTTCAAACAGTCATAGTATGCATTCTGCTTTCTGTGCCAGTGTTAGATTTAAGTGAGTGTATGTGCATGATTGTGTGTTTGTTTGTGTGTCCTCCCTACTGTGAAGCATCTCAGTCTGAATTGCAAGTTTCTGAATGTATTTTCACTTAGGTCTTCGGATAGACACTTCAGTGCCATTATTCTCAAAGACATTGAAATAGTACACTACCAGTCAAAAGTTTTTGAACAGTAAGATTTTTAATCTTAATAAATGTTATCATAAATGTAGTAAATGTTATGTTATCAATCATATTAGTATTATTATAATCTTAATACTAATCCATTTGTCAAAAACTAAAAAAAATTTTTTTTTGAGCAGCAAATCAGAATATTAGAAGGATTTCTGAAAGATTGTGCACTGAAGACTGGAGTAATGATGCTAAAAAAAATCTGCATTGAAATCACAAAATTACATTTTAAAATATATTCAGATAGAAAGCAGTTATTTTAAATAGTAAATATCACTGCTTTTGCTGTATTTTGGATCAAATAAATGCTTCTTGTTGGGAGCAGAAGAAAATTCTTTAAAAAATCATTAAAAATCTGTTCAAAAATCAACGGGAGTGTCATACAGGATAAAACCCTTTTGGGGGGGGGGTAGAGAATTATCTCTCTGTCAGGTATTCTTGAGAAAATGCTTTTATTATATGTTCAGCATGAAAGCCACTGAACACTAGAATTATAATGAAGGTTGAAGGCCAATTTATTTTCTAACTAAAGAATAATGTTAAGAATGTTTTGTATTCCCTAAAACAGTTCTTAAGAATGTACCTAACTTTTTTTCTTGTTTCTCTGTTTTAAATCTTCAAAAGATAAGATGTTTAAATTTATTGGGATGCTTTAAATAGCAGGCATTACAACAGAACACTAGCTACAAATAATACATATTTCTATTACTAGGGATGTGCACGAGTACTCTGAATTGACAGCAATGAACGGTCATGATTATGCCTGACATGACTTTTTGCTGAATTTAAAATCAGTTACAACTCTACATATATTTGAAAACTTGAAAAATTGCTTCTTAGAAACTTTCTTGAGAAATGTGTTCTTTCTAAAGAGATTGAATCTGTCTTAAAATCAAGTGCTGTTTACAACATACAAGGTTGAGGAAGAACTAATTACAGATATGCCATGCCATCAAATTAACTAGATATCCACGAGTTGTACACAGTTTGCTTGTCTGTCTGTTCAATTACCAGTATGTATTACTTTAGATGGAAAAATGATTACAAAATCAAAATTACACATTTTCTTTAAAGTCTTTTTTTATACAGACCTTCAGATATTTCCGATAAACCTGCCTCATCAAGTAAAACCAAAACAAATTGTGAGTTGCTGACATTTCAGTCAGACACTCTCTCCTGCATAAGCAGACAGTTCTTGGCCAGAATAAACTAAACAAGATAGTCAGTAGTCTGAGACTAAGGCCTAAGATAAATATAGAAGAGTAACCTCTATCAAAATCCCATATTTGATGGCCAGGGGGCATTGGTTTGAACCATAGGGATGTGTTCCCCCAAATCATCTTTGCTGTGTCTCTTGTGTGACTCCTCTTCGACATAGTCACACACGAAGAATGAGCGATGATGAGTCCTCCAGGATAGAATGTCATGAGGAGACTGTGGTAAATTTGATCTGGAGCACACAACTCCCTTAATGGCAGACAGGTTATATTAAAAAAAAATTGTCCTCATAGCTGATTCCAGATCTCTCATAGCCATCTGTCTCCAAAAGCTGATAACTGATATAAAAGGTCTCATATGTGTAGCGCCTGGAAGCTCAATAATTTCTTACCCCCATTAGTCAAAATGTGTCCAATAAGTTCAAAGGAAAATGTATGCACAAAGAAATATAGTTACCAAAAATTTGCTTCCTTACCAAGTGAATATGAAACTAGGACAATTTGTCACATTGAAAAGTGAGTGGATTTAATGTGAAATCACATTTTCTTTGATTCCCTCGGCTGATGTAAACGCACATTCATGAGGTTCCTCTCTGGTCCCAGTCTACTATTATGTGCTATCATGGTTTCATCTCTGAAAAAGGATGTCATGTTTCTAAACTTATCAGAATATTTACTCGAGCAAAGCACAAGTTGGCATTCTGTGAAGCAGGCTGTGTGAAAAAGAGAGTGTGAAAGTATGTCAAATTTGAATGCATCTCTATGCTTCAATGTTTTTAAACCAACTCACATGGCAATACATTATTTTCAGCCCCTCCAGCTCTCACTGCTGCATCCAGAATTCATTATTGCAATGTGGGATTGCCTAACCTAAAATGCATTGAGATCATTACATCATTTGGAAGAGTAATAGCAAGCATAAGGAGCAAAATAGCAATTAGCAAAATATCACAATTACTCTTTTTCCATACAATGAAAGTGAATGAGAATGGATTCTGGCAAGCTCCAAAAAAACCTAAATACAGCCATATGAATAAGAGTATAATAAAAGTGATCAATATGAACTATATTCAAAGTCTTCTGAAGCCATATTATATGACTGTGTGACAAACAAGCTGAAATTTATTTCAGCACTCAAATTTCATTCAGCTTTATGTACAGTAGTTTCAAACATGAGACATTAGGCCACGTTTGTTGGCAGTGATGCCAAATGTTAATGGTTTTAATCTTCAGAAGCAGGCAAGGGACTGATATATCCACGTATAGATTTATATATATATATATATATATATCTATATATAAAACCAATGGAAGCAAAAGGTTGTCGATATATATATCCACACATGGAGGCCATAAGATGACAGCTATCCTTTAAATTATTTATTTTAGTTGATTATGGTGAAAATTTTCAGCTGATATGCCCCGCTTTGGGGGCAAAAATGCAAGTCCCAGTATGGTGGCGTCTTTCACAAGACTACAAGCTTGAAGCCCAGCATGAGCTCGATTGCAGATTACCACGCGCTCGGAGTGCCCACACCTCCCTGTCTTTGTGTTGCTCTTCCATTATCACTTCAGGTGTAATCCAGGTCAACAGAGGAACAACTGATTCCCCTCTATAAAGATTTAAACTGAGGTGGTTAAGTGTTTGGGTAGGTGTCCGAAAGGGTTGCTTCATTTAAACTTTTTAAAGGACAGCATATTTTATTAGCGTACAGAATACCTTTTAAGTAACACTTTCTATGAAAGCCCGTATTTTATACTACATTAATCAGGATATTCGTAAGGCATTATAATGATGCAGAATGCATGCGTATATAATAATATAACTATATATAATATAATAAAAAAAACTTTAATCTTGTTATATCACTCATAACAATCATAACAACAAATCTGATACATCATAATACTTCGTCTTTGTGGTTATATTTTAATAGTATATTATTTTTATAACCACATGAACATCCATACTTACAGCTACATTTACAGAATACGGACTGTATCAGAAGCTTGACAATTGGTTTATTTATATCTCACAGTAATCTTACTACAGCTGTGTAGTGTTTAGATTTGAGTGGTTATTTGAGTGTTTTCCTGTGGCGCTAATTCTATTAATTGATGGGACTTTATTCCACCTGAAAAAATGCAATGTTTTTAAATGGTACATTTTGTTTGGATGGTCCCCTTAATCACTCGCTATACCCCTCACTTTGTCAACTACATGCCAACCTACTGTCATTAGATTTTAGTCTGCCAGATATCGAATCGAGTACAGTAGAATAAGTTGACATACTTGCAAAGACACTTTGTTTATCTGTTGGTTGACCATCAAAATAGTGTTAGCAAATATTTACAGTAGCAGACGTACTAATACTCTAATGACCGCTTGTTGATATGTAGTTGCAGAGTCACTTATCAACAGCTGTTTAAATATGGAAGCATATAGGTAGCGAAATTCAATTTAAAATGCAATATGCAAAATGGCAACGCAATATTCAAAATGGCAATGTATTTCTGTATTTAAATTTACATTTTCCATTACCCATACGTGCAAAGTTTTGTGCAAAAGTAAAATGAAAATTAAATTATATAATTTACATTCGCCATTTCCAACAGTAGTCTTAATATGTAAATTGCATGCAAATTTGAATGCTTTATAAGTTGCGAAATGAAAATGAAAATGTAGGCCTATAACTCGAATTGATTTGATATGTGTAACATTTTCAAGCAGAAATGGTAGCAAAATGATCATTTAAATGCTATTTGTCCTAAATGCATTTAGACTAACAGTTAGAACACTTAGGATTGCATTTTCATCATGATGCCGTGGGATGTGTGTAGCAAAATTCAATTTGAAAATGCATTCCGAGCTGACCACGCCCCCCCTCCGTCAATCATTGCTTCAAGGTGGGGATTGGCGGAAGCGTGTTACGTTTGGATCGTTTGAAACATGGCGGCCGGGGATCTGATAAGATCGTTGAATTCACTTGCAGATGAAGTGGAGTGTGAACAGAGAAATATATGAAGCGTATTTCATGCTAAAATCAAATGTTCGAACGACCGACCGATCGAACGTCTATCCGAACGTCTTGAGCTTTGAGCGTCTTACACTGCGGGTGACCCACGTGACGTCAGCGTCTTGAAATTAGCTGGTGTTTAAACATTTAAGGAGCCAAGCTGCTGTGTAAAGACTATAAATGGACATTACAAGTATTACAATAATATTTTATTCCTAAAATAATACTCAGTCATTTCCTGCATCCTGCTGTACTTCCTTGAATAAGTCTTTAAAGGTGTTGTAGGTTAATAAGTCGTTCTGAGTAATAAATTGAAAAAGCTCCCACCTGTATATGACTAAACAAAATAACATGTAGTTTACTTGAGGTTCTGTTATAAATGTGTCTATTAGAAACATTAATTTAAATTAATTCATTATACAAAAAATTGTTTGAAATGAATTAAGACTTCCCGAGTTTTTGAACGAAAGTCCTGAATGACTGTTATTAAAGGTCATTTAATTAATTTTAATGATTTTCAATGCCCCGCAGAAACCCTGCCTTTGTTGGAAAAGTAAATAAATAATTTTAATTATTTTTGCTTTGTGTGGTGGGGGGTGATAACACTTTTCAGTAACAATATTTTTTTGGTTGAGAAATGGTTGAGTATTATTTTAGGTATAAAATATCATTATTGTAATGCTTGTAATGTCCCTTTATAGGCTTTACACAGCAGCTTGGCTCCTTAAATGTTTAAACGTCACGTGGGTCACCCGCAGTGTAAGACGCTCAAAGCTCAAGACGTTCAGATAGACGTTCGATCGGGCGTTCGTTCGAGCATTTGATTTTAGCATGGAATAGGCTTCATATCTTTCTCTGTTCACGCTCCACTTCATCTGCAGTGAATTCAACGATCTTATCAGATCTCCAGCAGCCATGTTTCAAACGATCCAAACGTAACACGCTTCCGCCAATCCCTGCCTTGAAGCAATGATTGACGGAGGGTGGGTGTGGTCAGCTCGGAATGCATTTTCAAATAGAATTTTGCTACAAATATCCCACGGCGTCATGATGAAAATGCAATCCTAAGTGTTCTAATTGTTAGTCTAAATGCATTTAGGACAAATAGCATTTAAATGATCATTTTGCTACCATTTCTGCTTGAACATGTTACACATATCAAATCAATTTGTATTATACATTTTCATTTTCATTTCGCAACTTATAAAGCGTTAAAATTTGCATTCAATTTACATATTAAGACTACTGTTGGAAATGGCAAATGTAAATTATATAATTTTCATTTTACTTTTGCACAAAACTTTGCACGTATGGGTAATGGAAAATGTAAATTTAAATACAGAAATACAATGCCATTTTGAATATTGCATTGCCATTTTGCATTTTAAATTGAATTTCGCTACCTATGTGCTTCCATATTTAAAGGGTACCATCAAAATAATCAAACTGATATTACAATAAAAATAGTTCAAAGCAAATGTGTCATATTACACATTCATCTGATCTTATGGCTGTTTGACGGAATTTTTTTATTATTATTAGTTATTGTCGTACTGTAAAAATTTTAAGTGGTCTTTGACCATTTTAAGTAAAATAGCATAAGAAAAATTGCAAGATAGGAGACTTATAATACATTATAACTATGAGAAATAAGCCCTTGTGAAAAGTGTATGCAACGTGTTCATTGTGTTATAAATCATCATACTCTTAAAAACTATAACCACAAATAAGTAAATTCATTATAATGCTTCAGATCCCCTTATTATTATTATATGGGCTTCATAGAAAGTGTTACCAATTTTATTTCTACCTACTATTCAGGAGATTTTTTTTTGTCCAGAGTGACCTAAACTAAATTGGTTGTGCCTGTGTCATAGAGTGCACATAAAGCCAACTTAAATCAAGCGTTTGTCAAGAATGAAATGTTAAACGACAACAGATTTAGGGTGTGCCGACATGTTTTGATTACTAAGTCTGGGGATCTGAATTCCGGTGGTATTACTTACGAGACTTCATGCAAAACATTACGACAACATGTGTCATCTACACTTCTGTACAATCACTTCAAGCGGTCTGTCTTTGCGTCTTCATCTTTCTATCTCCCCTTTTCTACATCCATTTCTCCCATTGTCCCCTGACATCGTCTCTCGTCCCTTCAGCTGTCTCTTTGACAGCGGCATGAAACTCTTGGGGTTGGTAAGTGATTGCATGTTCAGGAAAAGTGACCCCCTCCGCAACTCCTCATTTCTTCCATCTCAACCTTTCCCCATTTGATTTGTGAGATGTGAACTTGTCTCACACCTACTCGTCTCCTCTTGCTTTATTCCGTGGAGCTAAACTCCCCCTCAGCCTAGAACATTCTGAAAGATGTCTGCGTGTAGTACTGTGGTTTCTAATGAATTTCCTTTCTTCACATAGAAAATGTCTTCATGTTCCAATAATTTCTCCACAGTTGCATCAGAAACTAGAGTTTTACTTGTTGTGAAGAATATGTGAGTGGTACTTGCCATGCAAAAGGTTGCAAGGGTCTTATACAGGGTTGCCACGGCATTTCTGTGGGTGATGTGTGGTTGCTACATTTTTTTTGGGGAAAAAAATATAGTATAAGTGGCACCTGTTTTTGCAAAAGTTGCTAAGGTGTTGTGGGTGGTTAGCATGGCGTTGCTATGTGGCTGCTACATTTTCTGAAGAAAATACGAATGGTGGAAAGTCATAAGAGTATTGTAGGGGGATGCGAGGGTGTCACTATGCTAGGGCTGCCCCTAACTAAAGATTTTCCTAGTTGACCATTAGTTGTTAATTTAAGCCATTAGTTGACTAATTGTATGTTTATGATATTAATTTAATGTGTCGTCATATTTACCGCTCTGCGCTTTCAGAAGCCTGTGGGACACAAGCAGGACAGAGACCATCTTGTTATGTCTTCTTGCAATGTTCCAAAGCAACTAACACTTGTTGTAAAAGGTCATAAAAATCTTTATTTTTTTTATCTTCCGCACGTGCAAAACATTAAGGCTATATTTGATGTTCCATCTCAACCTTTCCCCATTTGATTTGTGAGATGTGAACTTGTCTCACACCTACTCGTCTCCTCTTGCTTTATTCCGCATCATTATATTTATAGAGTTGGCTCGTGTGGTTTATGTTTCACGCGTCAGAAATGTGACGTTATTTCCGGTAAGGGAGCATAGTGAGCGCCGATGTTCCCCGATGTTTATATTATTTATAAAGCTCATTCTGATATTGCACTGTCAGAAAAAGCAAAACTAAATTAAGGGTGCATGTAAAATGCGCTGTACAATTAAACCAAAGTCTAGCAAGCATAAACTTTTAGTTTCTAGTCTAGTTTCGTCGACTAAGCCTTTCTCATTAACTAACGATTAGTTAACTATAAGGGGGCAGCACTATGCAGTTGTTTGTGGGTGCTACATTTTCTGAAGAAAGTGGAGTGGTGACTTGCCCTCGTAAAAGTCACTAGGGTGATGTGGGTTGTTGCTAGGGCGTTACTATGCAGTTGCTGAGAGTGTTGCTATGTGGTTGTTACATTTTCTAAAGAAAATATAAGTGGCGACTTCTCTTTTTGATACTCCTGTCCCTGATATATCTCAAGTCCCTCCTTCAGTGTAAGTCCAATTAATTTAGATTTTTTGCCAAGTGAAAATTTTATGAATATTTAAGAAAGTAATAGCACAGATCTCTCCTTCAAAACACTAAATTGTATCATATTTGTACATAGCACTGTTTTGAAAACCCTCTAACCTTAAGTATGAGCAATAGCAAGCAGAATAGTAATAATTCACAAACGCTTCCACCTTCAAAGTACTTTCTCAGAATGTGCTAGCAGCAAGATGTTTCACATTTGGAATCATTATTTTTCTCTGCTGCTTCAGTCATTTCATGTGTGGTCCCTATAGGGGTACTGTTTATACAACATTTTCCCCAAGCACTGTAGAACATCTTACTGACTTTAGTTGCCGCTGGACTAAGAGATTTTCCATTTGTATCACAGGACTTTTGATGGCTGGAGGGAGGAGTTTGTGTCTACTGATATCTGACTTCTTGGAAAGGGTTTACATAGAGGATCAAAGTCCTCAGCCTCCTTACCATTTTATCTGCTAGCACAGCTAACCACAAGCAGTGCATGCAGAGCAAACTCATGTTAGATGCTAGCTCTGGCCCGTGTTTCTTTGCTTTCAGTATCTGGTGTGACCCAATTTTGCAGCAGTAACTGCAGGTAAAGTTTCTTGTAACTGCTGATCAGTCCTGCACAACATATTGTATAAGTTTTAGCTCATTCCTCATTACAGAACCACTCCAACTCTATGATGTTATGGGTTTCCTCCAATGAATTGCTTGCTTCAGCTCCTTCCACAACATTTCAATTGAATTAAGGTCCAGACTCTGACTCGGCCATTCTTCTTTAACCATTCTTTGGCAGAATGACTTGTGTGCCTGGTCGTTGTCTTGCTAAAGGGGGCCCAAACCACGGTAATACCACTACCATGTTTCACAGATAGGATTAGGTTATTATGCTGGAATGCAGTGTGTTCTTTTCTCCAAACAGAACACTTCTCATATAAACCAAAAAATTATATGTTAGTCTCATCTGTCCACAAAACATTTCCTCTGGCTTGTCCACATGATCTTTAGCAAGCTGCAGACGGGCAGTGATTTTCTTTTTGGAGATCAGTGGCTTTCTCCTTGCAACTCTGCCATGGACACCATGGTTGCTCAGTGTTCTCCTGATGATGGGCTCATAAACATTAACATTAACCAATGTGAGAAAGGCCTTTAGTTGCTTAGAAGTTACCCTGGGTTCCTTTGCAACCTCGCAGACTATTACAAGTCTTGCATTGGAGTGATCTGTGTTGGTCAATCTCTCCTGGGGAGGGTAACAGTGGTCTTGAATTTCCTCCATTTCTACACAATCTGTCTGACTGTGGATTTGTGGAGTCCAAACTCTTTAGACATGGTTTTGTAACCTTTTTCCAGCCTGATGAGCAACATCAACTCTTTTTCTGAGGTCCTCGGAGATCTCCTTTGTTTGTGCCATGATTCACTTCTACAAACATTATCAGACTTTGATAGATCCCTGTTCTCTAAATAAAACAGGGCAGGCAATGACACCTGATAGTTATTCCACTGTTTGAAAACACCTCTGAAAAGATGGACTCTAATTTCACCCTCAAATTAACCGCTAATCCTAGAGATTCACATACTTTTGCACCGGACAGAAATGTAACACTGGGTCATTTTATGAAAAAAAGAAAATATTTTTTGTCTCATTTGTTTTTGATTGGTTCTCTTTTGTCTACTTTCAGTGCGACAAGTCGAAGGATGATGAAATTGGGTCATATTTACGGCAGAAATATGAAAAATTGTAAGGTTTCACAACTTTCAGGATCACTGTATTTCAGCATAAACACAAATCGCTAGACAGGTAGTGAACACATCTAGTTACATTTATAATTAATATTCGGCTGAAATGTTGTAGGAACATGTAACAGAACAATGTTTTTAAAGAGAATAAAAATAATATAAAAATTAGATTGGTCCTGTATGTTGTTTATTAATTCCAGTGATGACGTTATGTTGTCCGTTGACGTTGTACATAATCATGTCACTGGAATTCGAGTGATCACTGTCCCAACGTGCAGTGAGTCAGGGAACTTACCAGTGACCGAATTCATGTACACAATATACTGATTCACGAGCTCAGGAGCTAGGAAGCTGATTGATAAGCAACCCTGTTTCTTCTTCTTCCTTAAATGGCAAGGGTTTACAGTGTGCAAGCTGACTGTGTGACATGGTTTGAAATTATTATTTTGGAGAGAGTTCTTTACCTGAGGATTTTGACTTCATATTTGTAAGTTTTAAAACACTGTCAAAAACCTTAGACTTAGAGGTTTTGAGTCACATTATATCAAAATTTACTATATTTATTTAAATATACTCTACTGTTCAAAAGTCTGGGGTCTGTAAGAATTTTCTTTCTTTAAAATGTTCACTAGGACTGCATTGATTTAATAAAAAATACAGTAAAAACAATACTTTGTAAATATTATTACTACCTGGTAATTACAGAATTATTGTATTGAATTTTCCCAGCAGCCGTTTCTCTAAACTCTAGACCCAGTGTTTCCCAACCAGGGGTGGTGGGGGGTGCCGTCTGTCGTGAGCAGGGGTGCCGTGTAAAAAAATAATAATTTTTTAATATTTTTAAATTGCTAAAATGTTCAAAAAAAAAAGCATCTATTGTATAATATCAATTTCTGTTGTTGCCAATAATTAGAGATGCACCGAAATGTCGGCTGCCGAAAATTAATGCACCGCTCAGGTTTCACTTTCACGTGGTGTGACGCTCTGCTTATTATCCCGCTCTGTGCGTGTGCGCTCCGCTCAGTCGCTCCACTCGTATACCGTTCATGCTCATCGGAACAGCAAAGTCCATTAAAAAATTGAGCCGACAGGAAACATGGATGTAGTACAGTACTGTTTCTGTCTGCAACAGCCCTACTGCGCTGTAACATGGTGTGGTATATGGGCAAATCTGGTAACGCTGCCCTCTCATTCATAGATCTGCTACTGTTTTTGCTGCTCCGTGTTCTGATAATAATAGCTTTCTAGGACTAAACATTATTTATACAATTGGTAAAAAAAAAAAAAAATGAAAATACTAAATGTTAAATATCTTAACCCTACTGTTAGACCTACCTGAAAAACTAAAAAGCAATTTATTTAATTCGAAGGCCTGTCGTTATTTTTTATTTGTGCTATCATTATTAATTAATTTATTTGTTATTATTTTATTACTGACTGCTTACTTCATTTTTTTTATTCAATTTAAAGTTTGAAATCAAGCTATCTCATGCTGCTGCACCAAAATTACCCCACTGTAAATTAAAAAAAACACTGAGTGAGCAAAAATGTGTGATATAGCTAGTTATAATTGTAATTAAATAATGTTTACATACAGTATGTATAAAAGCCTACATTAAAATATGTCATATAAATTGGTCTCTTCATTAGAAATTAGCCTACTGATTGCCACCATTGATGGACAACATTTTTTAATAATATTAAAAATATCTGTATGACATTTTACACAAGCTTCAGTCTGGATCCAGAACACCTGAGAAGAGATGATGCCAACCCCTCAGAGGACCTCAGATGATGCCAACCTTGAAACAACTTACAGAACTACCACATGTTGCTATAAGTTTGATTGCATCATATAATAATTGCTGTTAATAGTGTCGTCTGTTTGATTACGTCTTTAATTGATTTTTCGGTACAGTTCTGCCATATGTACATTAACTGACGGTCACCACTGATAAGCTACCACTAAATATTGTAGAAACTTAATTTGCTGTAAAGTTGCTTTGCAATGATTTGTATCGTGAAAAGCACTATACAAATAAACTTGAATTGAATTGAATTGAAATTATATTCTGCAGTTCTTCCCTGTTGTACCGAATATCTATACTTTTCAAATTATCATATCGAAGTTAGAAATTCAAATATTGTGACAAAATAAATTTTGTAGGGTGCCACAAGTTTGTTAAAATTTACAAAGGGTGCCGCGACTAAAAAAAGGTTGGGAAACACTGCTCTAGACAAACAATTCTAATCTGCTGATTTGGTGCTCAAATAAACATTTCTTATTATTATTACTGTTGAAAACAGTTGCAAAACCATGATATATTTTTTTTCATTTATTTGAAACCGAAATCTTTTGTAACAATGTAAAAGTCTTTAAATCTCACTGACCCCAAACCATTAAATAGTTGTGCACATTGCCATTCTTATTGCCCAATATTCATCAGTGCACATTATTCCAAAGACAAATTGTCTTTTGAATATTTCATCAAATTACTTCACTTATGAAAAACTTTTCTGTTGACATCAACTTTGTTGCACAGACTATTAGATAATATTAAGTCCTGACCTGCATTTTGTCTTTTGAATATTCTGTTTTGTTACCTTACAGCAGTGAAGTAATGTATTTGAGTAAATTTAATTAGTTACTGTACTTGAGTATCTTTTTGGCTGCTTTGTAGTTTTACTGAGTATCAAAGGTATTAGCAACTTTTACTCTTCGCTACATTTTTGAATATGTATAAGTACTTGGTTTACAGCAATATATTTGTAATGAGTGTTGCAGTTACTAATTACATTTTGCATGGCACCTAACTTTTCCTGCAGCAGATTATTTCTGCTACAAAAGAAGCAATATTGCCATCTACATGGCATTAAAGGTACTATATATTGTGCGTTTGCCCTTACTCACCTAAACTTGTCAACAAGGCTTCTTTATGTGAATGCGAGTGCATTAGCAGGTAGTTGTGAATCGCTAGTGTTTTATATATGAGATGAGGACATTACTGCAGCCAGCAATGAAGCTGAAACCAGCACGTCTAGCGCAAGGAGGCTTTGACTGTTTAATTTTACTTACGCAAAAATAAACATGATTGCTCTACTCAAAAACCAAATGTGTCTTGTTTTTCACTGGCATTTCTCTAATGCATCTTTGAGTCTACATTAAGTATGAGTAAAATACTTAAAGCTGCAGTCCGTAACTTTTTTTGGTTAAAAATAATCCAAAATCAATATTTAAGCAAATACATAACCAGCCAGTGTTCAAAACTATCGCCTTACTTTAGCCCGATTCACAACGGTTAGCTTATAATAATGTTTTCTAATTTGAGTGGTATGGGTAGGTTTTCGCGGGAAATTCGAGCGTGCCGCTGCGTTATTACATCACATCTGTAAACATAAAGAAGTTGTCCCGGCTACTAGGCTATCGCATGTGAAGATCCTGCAGGTGGCGGATCGTTTATAGCCTTTTCTCACAGCAGCTGGAATAATTAAATGTATAATTTTGATGGCGGATTGTAATCCAGAAAGGATTATGTGTATATGAAACACATGTGAATGAAATTAAAATATATTCCAGTTATAAAAGTGCTTCTGATTACAGATAGCCTGGGAATAAACAAGATCTGTATTTTAAAGAAAACCAGTTCAAATGGAGCAAAATTTGCTTTTTGGGTTAAAATAATTTCTTGATATGAAATTCGAATGGTATGACAATTAGAGATTAGACTGTACAGAAATTGAAATCTACTCGCTTATACACACTATACTCATAGTCACGCAATGATGATGTTAACATTAACAATTTGAGAATAAAGTATAACTAATAATAATTTGCACGGTTTGATGTGATATGAGCTAATTTAGATTAAATCAGCATTGGTAGCACAATTTATTGTAATGCTTTTTTTCCTCAGTTGGTCAGAACAAATGTGGCGGACTTGTTATTTGTTCAGATGTCAATATCCGGTGAAAATGCTTATTTGAGTTAGATATTCCAATACGTAGGCTAGAATCTGTGAGTGCAAAGTACAATATCCACACCGGTGCGGTGACTGACTGCCACACATACTCCTCAAAACAGATTAATCCACGCTGGAGCCATGCCGGCGCACAACCCACGCAAGGAAGATAATTCTGCACACAGCTGCAATTGCAGGTTTTCAAAAAGAAGCAAAACTTACGGACTTTAGCTTTAAGTACTGCTAAGATCAGATACTCTAAGACTTTTACTCAAGTTGTTTTGAAATTGGTGACTTGTAAATTGTAATTGAGTCATTTTCGCTGTAAGCTATCTGTACTTTTACTCAAGTATAGTTTTCAGGTACTCTTTACACCTCTGCCTTACAGAGGAATATGGGTTTGTTGCCATTTCTTAATGATTATAAAGTAATAATACCAACTCATTGGCAACTCAACTAATTGTCTTATGACACCAGTTCATTTCTTTTGACAGAAATGACATGGATAGCTCTGATTTTTAGAGTTATATTTCTGTTTCATCAGGACCAGTTCCCAGAGAGAGGGGAGATTCTAGTCTCAGCCCAGGACTTGAAATTGGTTCTACAAGTTGAACGAAATCAGTAAGTAACCTCTTTAAATGACTAACTCATACATATAACTGAAGAAAAATGTATCTGATTACAAGGCACTGACATTTGCTGAACACCCTCACACAATCTTTGAAATGACTCTTATTTTGTTTCTTTCACATTTCTTACTGACTAACTGGAAGATTTCCTAATTCCCATCTCAGCAGTCGTGAGTGGACTACTCTGAGTAAATAAAAAGCCTTTTTTTAACATTTGAGCATAAGTTCATACTAAAAATAACATTCAAAATCTTAATATACTGCTGACAGATTTTTATTGCAAACTGTTTTTCAAATTGCTGTGCAGTTAGTTGTTGAATACATATCCATTGAAATATATTAGCAAAAAACTGCATCTAGATCCAGCTAATAAGGTGGAGATTTGGGAGTGGTGCTGAATTTATCTGTGAATGGTAAAACTGTCCAGGAAGTTGTGCTGGAGTTCAGACAGTTGAATAATGAATTGAGCTGCAGATCTCCTGAGAAAAGGGAACAGGTATCTCCATCACCTTCTGGTTGTTCTGCCAAATGCGGAGATGAACCAGTGCAATGGAGTCACAGTCTGAGTCTGACTGTACTGTAAGCCTTTTGGGGAGAGATAGCCTTATCCTTTTCAGAAATTGCAGGACCACATTAATGTTACTTGGCAGAGTTAATGTTTATTTTAACTACATATGAACCTTGCATTCCCTTGCCATCTTGGCCAGTCTGGTTTTTCAAATGTAGGTTAGAAGAAAGGACACAAGTGCTGACACACATACAAATCGAGCAGCCTGACTTCCTGAGTATCGGCGAGGCTCGAAAGAACCCTCAAAGCAGTCTGGCAGTCTTTTTTGGACTTTTTACAAGACAAAGTACTCTCCAAGCAGGTCGAAGTGAAGAAAATGAGGAGAGTCAGGGCATAGAGGACTGGCATAGAATTTAGATCACAGCCGCATTGTAATGGCCCAGGAAATGGAGGGTAGCTTGAAGACTTTTTAATGAATACACTCAATCTATAGACTAAGCTTTTCTTGAAATAGATAAAAGAAGGTGCATTACTTGAGTGTATATGCCATTTGTCTAATTGCTTCTTTGCATTGCATCTATTGCAGTGAAGAGCTTTCAACACAACAGGAAGGAGAGCATACAGAATCTAAAAGGTTATTTTCAGAAGGAAGGGCAGAAGGTGTCATTGTTTGAAAAAACATTTCAAAAGAAGCACACCTGTTTTTCTGTGCAGTGTGCACCATAGGGCAAAACAATTATAGAATTTATATGTTATAAAGCACTTTTATTGCGGTGGTGGATGAAGTACACAAATCAAGTACTTGAGTAAAAGTAAAGATACCCTAATACAATATTACTCCAGTAAAAGTATTAAGTACTCCTTTTCAGTTTTACTCGAGTAAAAGTACAAAAGTATGTCATTTTTAATGTACTTAAGTATTACAAGTAAAAAGTACTGATCGATTAATGTGCATTTCTTTTGTAATTTTATATACTTTTATATTTAATAATTTTATATGATATATTCCATATAATTCCATTGCTCAAAATACCTGGGGGAGGGAGGCTTGGTGGGTGGTCTGACATCATTATGAATGATTATGAATAGTCAAGTAGCCAGCGCTAATAAGGTAGATTAGTGGGTGCAGATACATATATATATAACGTATAGTACAGTGTTCCTCAAATCTTGCCCTGGAGGGCCAATGCACTGCAGAGTTTAGCTCCAACCCTGATCAAACTCACCTACCTGTGATTTTCTAATGATCCTGAAGACATTGTGATTAGCATGGTCGGTGTGTTTGATTAGGGTTAGAGCTAAACTCTGCAGGAAAGTGGATCTCGTGGGCCAGATTTGAGGATCCCTGGTATAGTATTTAAAAAATGAGGAAAAACTAAATTTGTGTTGACAAACAATATAAAAATAATTGTCACATTAGGGGAAATGTAGCCTATAACATTTTAAGAATAACACTATATGCATACATACTAGTTGTATATCATTTGAAACTGCTATGGTAGAGGGTAAGATGCATGGGCATTAATTTGCGTTATCTTAATGTTATGTTTTGTTTTGTTTTTGGGTTTTTTCAGACAGTGATACACACGTGGACATGTCAGCATTCAAGCATTTCATGCAGTGGGGTTAAACAGCTCTCTCATTTACAGAAGATTTAGTTCACAAACAACTAATAAATATGATTTGGGTCTGAATAAGATCTGAATATGATTTTCATTTAAAATAATCAATCCTAAAATTTGGCATTGGTAACTTACTTTTC
The DNA here is from genome assembly GCA_018155175.1 of Sinocyclocheilus anophthalmus. Taxonomy (NCBI): domain Eukaryota; kingdom Metazoa; phylum Chordata; class Actinopteri; order Cypriniformes; family Cyprinidae; genus Sinocyclocheilus; species Sinocyclocheilus anophthalmus. Next base: position 306,998 of record JADLZN010004193.1, read on the forward strand.
ACGGCATCAGTTGTGCGCACACTCAAGCTCCGAGAATATCCATTCTTGACTCATTCGGAGTCAGACTTGTGAATTCACTGGAGACTCACTCTGACTGGATCATTGAATCAGTGATCAGTTAGCAAATGAATCGATTTGTGAACCGATTTAACAGGTTCATTGAAAAGAATCAGCCTGTTCACAAATCGGACACTACTATCAATTTCTCCAGTTCAAAATAATGAGGAACAACATTTTTAGGAAATGTAATGGAGTAAAAAGTCCAATATTATGCTTTTGGAATGTAGTGAAGTAAAAGTTTCTCAAAATAAAAATACTCTGATAAAGCACAGATACTTGAAAAAGGTACTTAAGTACACTAAGTAAAATGACTGTCCACCACTGTTTTTTTGTATCTGGAAACTGAATTATCATAGCAAGCAGAGATCTGTCTCCCTGAATTATTTTATTGCTGTTTATGGTTCACTGACCCTTTTAGTAGTATGAAAAACAACATAAGCTCACTGACCCATCAAGCTCACCGTGTTGTGAATTCTTGTAAAGGTTGCCATTATAGTCAATGTGTAACGTAAATAGTACAGTGAATCCCCTATTTACATTGTGTGTATGCCTTGTAGTGTTAAAGAGTGGTCACATTAGCAATGTTTTGGTGAAATTTTCCAGGAAAAAATGTCAATTGCATTGTCAATAGTGTAGCAATGTATGAAGCACAGCTCAAGAAGTCACATTTACACCAAGCACCTTTATGTTTATTATTTATTCCATAGCTAATGGAAGTATAAAAAATTCATCTGTGGATGAGACTGATGAGAAACCTCGCTTCGGACCGGTTGTTGTTCCTAATAAGAGATAGTACTCAACTCAAGTCAAGTCACTTTTATATATGAAGAGTTCAGATGCAAAAGCCTCTAAGTACGTCTGACGTTTTTCTTTAAAATTAGCATTTCTTTCTGGCTATAGGTTTCTAAGTACTGGTACTTCTGAATAGGTTGAGGCTGGGATTTAGCGCATTTGAAGTGAAAGTACTTGGTGAACATATACTATGTGTTGAGAGCATTCACTCAGTATCGTTATATAATTTTTGACCAAGATGGCTTTTAGAGGCTTTTGCACTGGAACTCTTCATATATATAGCGCTTTATACAATATAGATTGTGTCAAAGCAGCTTTACAGTTTTAAACAGGAATATAGTGTGTCAATAATTCAAACAAAATAAAATTCTGCTCTAGAGCAGCTCTAAAAAAAGGATAATAGTAAACAGTAATTTTTTTTCAGTTAAGGGCAGTTCATTGTTGATTCAGTGATGTTATCGTCCAGCTCAGTTCAGTTCTCATCCAATAGTGTCTATGCAATAAAGTCGACAATATATCCCAAAAAATTAATACTGTTGAATAATTAAATGCACACATTTATGAACACAACAAGAAAAAAAAAGACAAAAACACAAGCTACAAAATACAAAATGATGGAATGAAAGTAGATTTAAATGAAATGCTGTAATACTTTTTCATCATAGATGCAATTTTGTTATTGTGCAGCTCTAATACACTATCAATTTCAATAAAAAGTTTAATAAACAGAACGAAAGAATTGGCATAGGCAATCTTGGTGGTTTAACCCTGAGCTCATTTTAAAACATCAGTAAAGGTCAACTTTAGACTGCCATTCTGACCTCTGTCAGCTGGGGTTAAAGGTCACTAGTCTTATGGCTGTGTTGCATTACGTGTGATCTATAATGTGACCATAAAAACCTCTAGAAAACCTCCAGGCATATTTTTCCCTTATATGGAAGTGCTTAGAAATCGTTTTCTATGTGAATATGTAGGCTTTTTTTTAATGGCTCTTGAATAGCTCCATTGTGCAATACAGCAAACTCCTCTATTCCATTTTCTGTCTCCATGAGAATAACAAAGAGCCTCTCATTCTGCAAACGACAATAAGAAATAGGTACAATTTTGCGTTTTTTCCCCATCACTCAATTCCTGACAAGTGCAAGATTTTGGCATTTTTATTCATAGCCAAGCTATTTGTGATGTAAATGAGCATGTTTGTGTGTGTTTGCATCTGAGCTGGTATTTAGTTGAAAGGCTGAGAGACAGTTTAAAGAGAGTGAATAATAGCAGATACAGTCGGATGACAGACATGCTTTAGGTAGTGTTTATAACCTGGAGTAATGTGTTTTAATCTCTTTTGGGGATGATCTTACCACATATTTCAATTTTTAACAAAATTATGCAGAAATATATCCTTTAACATTTGGTATTTTAAGGTACTTCACTGATTATGTCAGTCAACTCATTGTGGCATTGTCGAGTGGTCTGTGTGTTTCTTTTGAGGTCAAGTGGTTTGTGAAAAAGGTTGCTTTTACGTCATCTAAAGAGCGTTTTTCTCTTCACGATACAAATCGTTGCAAAGCAACTTTACAGCAAATTAAGTTTCTACAATATTTAGTGGTAGCTTATCAGTGGTGACTGTCAGTTAATGTACATATGGCAGAAATGTACGGAAAAATCAATTAAAGACGTAATCAAACAGACGATGAACACTATTAACAGCAATTATTATATGATGCAATCAAACTTATAGCAAAATGTGGTAGTTCTGTATGTTGTTTCAGGGTTGGCATCATCTGAGGTCCTCTGAGGGGTTGGGCATCATCTCTTCTCAGGTGTTCTGGATCCAGACTAACGCTTGTGTCATATGAGAGAGAGAAACTGGAAGGAAAGAATGATTGGAGAGAGTGTGAGTGGGCATGTATTTGAGAAGTATAAACTGATGGTGTGAAGGAGAAAGGAGGAAGAAGCATGGAGTATGAGAGGGGTTTAGGGCATGGAGAGCGGTGATAAGGAGACAGAGGATAGAGAGCAGAAAAGAACATGAAACGGGAGATGAAGAGTCCAAACAGGTGGTTGTGCTTCATATCCAGTGGTAGTTGAACTCCAAGAGCCGAACCTCATATCCCATCAGAGCCAAAGTGATTGACCTACATATATTTTAATGTATTCATCCCAGAGGATATGATATTTAATTTTTTTTTTTTTTCTGGAATTGCAGCACATGTTTGGGATTAAGACAAACCCCAAAAAACCCCTTGGGGGGGGGGTCTGTATAATTCAACCATTCTAACTCTGACTTTTAAACCTTGCCGGAGGTGTCATGGTATCAATAATAATTAGGGCGGTCAACAAATGAAATGTTTAATCAGATTAATCACATGTATGACTAATTAGGAAAAGCCTCCAAATGAATATCATTTATTTTAATTAAAAATCAAGTTTTTAACATTGTTTACATGTCTGAATGGTGTTTACTATTGTTAAAGTTAAGTTCACACATCCAAAATAAATTAGCGTGTTTTATTCCCCCCGAGGCATCCTATGTGTATATGACTTTCTTCTTTCAGACAAATTCAGTCGGAGGTATATTAAAATTGTTCTGGCTAGTCCAAGCTCTATCATTGCAGTCAAAAAGTGTGTTGCAGTGCTTCAGTCCAAAAGAAGTGAAATAAAAAGTGCCCATCCATAAAAAAAATGTATCACATGGCTCCGGGGGGTGAACAAAGGCCTCTTGTAGCGAATCGATGCATTTTTGTAAGAACAATATCCATATTCAAAACATAATAATAACTTCAATGTAGCTTGTGCTCACTGTTGTAAACGGAAGTTTACAACGTTGGCTTTAAAAAATAAGGTGACCTTGCATTCAGTCCCATAGACTGTATAAAAGCATGGACGTAGTGTCCGTGACGTCACTCTTAGTTTTCTGAAGAGCATTTTTGAAGCCTAAATTGGTTGGGGCCGGCCGTTGCCATCTTGGCAGCGTGTCACCGCTCGTCACTCCTGGATAATCGAAAATGGGCAAAAAGGCGGGAGCTGTTTGCTGAAACCATGCCCACCTAGCTCGGCGTTGGTGACAGCAGTGGCAATCCACCTGTTACTCAAGTGGCCGCACCCTTAATTATACAGAATTTTAAGGCTTAATATAATTTAAAAATAGTTATAAAAAAAATTCACCCCCCTCACAATTATCTTGAAGGACAAAATTAGCTATATAAACCAAAATAATTTTTTAATCCAGGCTGTAAACATGTTTTTTTCTGATGTAAATTTGGGCATTTTAACATGGGAAGTCTACGGGACTGACTCCCTTTTGGAGCCAGCATCTAGCGGACAGTCGATGAATTGCGGTTTTAGTCACTTCCACTTCCGTGTTTGGTTTCAAGAGGACACGGAAGGTTGCCGCTTGGTTCGTCGGCCGTTGTTTTCCACACCTCACACCCTAAGTGTTAACAGTTTTTAAAGATGGACAACACTAAACTATTAAAGTATATATTAAAATCAAAATAATAATAAAAACTTTACTAAAACAGTATAGATTTCCGGAATAAAATAGCATGCTTGTAATGCAGCATAAGATAGTGTTAAGGGTTTCTGGTTTAGGCTTTAGTTCTGTGTAATGAAATGCCTTAATCAGAGCATTGTCACGACACTCATATTAATTTTGACACAATCATACCTTTTCAATGTAAAAGGTAGATCACAATTCACTAAAGCATCTCCCACAGTGTTTACTATGCAGTGGCTGTTTATTTTTATTTTTTATTAAAATTTGTTTCATTTCTTTTAACCAAGTTTTATTTATATTTTTTTTTCATTTCCAGCAAATTTGTGTGAATTAATCACAGAAGTTTATATCAGAACTTTACAACAAACACTAAAGAGAATATATTAGAAATATGCATAATGCTGTTGTCACGAATTCGGTTCGTGGACTTTCGTTTATTCACCACCAGAGGTCACCCTTTCCATTACATTGACTCTCGCACAACACAAACTGTTGCATAGCACCCTGGACTACATATCCCATCATTCTTTGCACGATTTGCACACTGCACTGATTGCACACAGCTGTTTCTACTCACCTCACTCACTATATAACACCCACTCTACCACCTTTCTCTGCTGAGTATTGTTTAGCCTTTACCCCTTTCCGAGTCTCCGTGTTTTCCTTGTGTTGCCTTGCCTGTTTTTGCGGTTTCTGATTTTTGCCTGTTTTCCTGGATTTTTCCCTGTCGTCTCGCCCCTGTGATTCTGTCTGCTGATCGTTGACCTCACGCTAGCCCTGGGACTATTCTTGTGTTTTGCCCGCCATATACCTGTTTGCCATTGTTTTGACCCTGCCTGTTTACCACGTCTCTTGAATAAAGCCTGCAGATGGATCCACACATCTCACGTCTTGTCAGCCCCATTACAAATACTCAGCCCACAAGGATCCCGCGGACTTTTCCAAAGAATATTGGCCAGGTGGACACGGCAGAATTTTGTTAGCCCTTAGACAAGGCCCGCGATCGCTGGAGAACTATATTAGAGAATTTTTAGCAATCGCGCACTATTCTGATTTTCCAGACTGTCTTTTGATAGAGTTTTTTTGTGATGGCATTAATCAACCTCTTAGGTCTAAGCTTAGATGCAAGGGTCCACATTCGTCACTCGCTCGGTTTATGGATTATGCTTTGTTGGCTGTCGGGTCTTTGTTTACTGTGGGTGTCGCAGAGCAAGAACGCGACACAGTGTCTGTGACTAAAGTGGCGGCTGTACCAGAGCACGCTCACAAAATGGCGGCGACAGCGGAGCCTGATCGCAAAATGGCAGACACAACAGCGCCCCGTCTAGTCACAGTTGATCGTCAGGAGTCAAGCCAAGTCACAACTGATCTTCATGAACCGTCATGTTCCAGTTCATTATCATGAGTCAAGTCTAGTCACAGTTGATAGTTATGAGTCAAGCCACAACTGATCGTCATGAGTCAAGTCTAATCACAGTTGTTCTTCCTGAATTCAGTCAAGTCACAGCTGATCTTCCTGCGTTCAGTCAATCTCGTTGATCATCATGATCTGGCTGTCGCAGTTGATCGTCATGAGTCAGGTCAAGTCACAGTTCATTTTCATGAGTCAAGTCTAGTCACAGCTGATTTTCCTGAGTTCAGTCTAGTCACAGCTGAGCTTCCTGAGTCGAGTTTAGTCACAGTTGATCGTTATGAGTCAAATCGAGTCACAGTTTATCAGCATGAGCCTGGTCCAGTCACAGCTGATATTCATGAGTCTAGTCAAGTCACAACTGATCGTCATGAGTCAAGTCTAGTCACAGTTGATTATCATGAGTCAACTAAAGTCACAGCTTCCATTGCTGAGTCAAGTCAAGTCACAGCTTCCATTGCTGAGTCAAGTCTCAGCTGATCTGCCAGAGCTCGCACATCACAGCGATCTTGTCTTGTTCATCCAGTCACAGTTGATCTTCATGAGGCAAGTCGAGTCACAGTTGATCGTCATGAGTCAAGTCAGGTCACAATTGATCTTCATGAGGCAAGTCAAGTCACTGTTGTTATTCATGAGTCCAGTCAAGTCACAGCAGGTCATCCAGAGTCACGTCACGTCACAGCTGATCATCCAGAATCACATCACGTCACATCACAGCTGATCATCCAAAGTCACGTCACGTCACAGCTGATCATCCAGAGTCACGTCACGTCACAGCTGATCATCCAGAGTCCCGTCATGTCACAGCTGATCATCCAGAGTCACGTCACGTCACAGCTGATCATCCAGAGTCACGTCACGTCACAGCTGATCATCCTGAGTCTCGTCAGGACACAGCTGATCGTCAGGAGTCTTGTCATGTTCTGTCTGTTGCACCCAGATCGTCAGGGTCATCTTCGGTATCCCAGTCTGGTAGCCAGTGTGAGGGATGCACCGCTGGTGTCTGCACGCACCGCTGGTATCCCCAAACCCCCTCACTCTAACCCTTCTGTTCATGCACTAATTCCCCTGTCTGAAGTGTTTCCCCTGATTGGGATTGCCTTTTGTTGTGTTTGGGCTGCATACTCCTCCACAGAACTCCCAGAGGCGGCAGTACCCATTATCAGGTCTGCAGAGTCGGCGGCTGAAGCTACAGTATCTCCTGAGGTGGTGGTGCTCGCTGCTGTGTTCCCCGAAGCGATGGTGCCCGCTGCAGTTTCTCCAAAGGTGGCGGCACGTGCTGCAGAACCTTCCGAAGCGGCAGCGCTCGCTTCAGCTCCTTGCACGGTGGTGGCGCCCAGAAACGCACCTTCAGCCTGTCTTGTCACGGTCAAAGGAACCATTACTGAACTCTACCCGTATCCCGATGGTCCTACTGTAGAACCTCCAGAGGTGGCAGGAATCCGCGCAGACCTCCATAGGTGTCATATACCCCCTGTGAACTTCCTGCTCGTCCGGTTTCCGGCCAAGAGGGCCTCCCTGAACTCTCTGTCTGTTCTGTTCCTGCCAAGGAGGCCGCCTATGAACTCTCTGTCTGTCCTGTTCCGGCCAAGGAGGCCACGTATGAACTCTTTGTCTGTTCTGTTCGCTTTCCTGTTCTGTTCGGCTAAGGCGTCTATGAACTCTCTCTCGTCCTGTTTCGGCCATTTGGCCGTCAGAATCTCTCACGATCCTTTCTGTCCTGGCCAAGGAGCCACCTATGAACTCTCTGTCTGTCCTGTTCTGGCCAAGGAGGCCGTCTTTGAACTCTCTGTCTGTCCTGTCATGGCTAAGGAGGCCGTCGGTAAACTCTCTGCATGTTCTGTTCTGGCCAAGGAGGTCGTCAGTGAACTCTTTTTCTGTCCTGTCACGGCTATAGAGGCCGGTTTGTGAACTCCCTGCTTGTCCTGTCATGGCTATGGAGGCCGTCAGGGAATCCTCATCCTGTCCTGTCACAGCTATAAAGGCCGTTTGCGAACTTTTTCTTGGTCCCGAACCAGCCCGGGAGGCTGCCCCTGATGCTCGTCCCTTGTCTTCAACCCCATGTTCTGTCTGTTTGTCTTCTCTGCGCTCTCGTTTTTTTTACCCGTCCTCCCCTGGTCTGCCTTATCGGTGGGTCACCGGGGGGGTGTCCTGTTCCTCTGCTCCGCCGGGGTGGTCCTCTGCCCCGCCGTGGTGGTCTTCTGTCTGGTTTTGGTGGTCCTCTGCTCCGCCGTGTGTCCTCTGCCCACCCGTGTGTCTACTGTCGTGGGTTCTAGTGTCCTGCTCCGCACGTGGTGGGCCTCTTGCCCCGCCTTGGTGTCTACTGTCTGGGTTCTGTGTCCCTACTGCTCCGCCCGTGGTGGTACCTCTGCCCTGCCGTGTGGCTACTGGCTGTTCTGGTGGTCCTTCTGATCCGACGTGGGGTCTCCTGCCCCGCCGGATGGGCTACTGGTCTGCTGTGGTGGTCTTCTGCTCTGCCTTGGGGATCTTCGGTCCCGTCTGCTCTGGTGTGGTGGTCCTCAGCTCCGCCGGCTTTGCCTCAGTCCCTGGTCTCTCCTATCTTTGGACCTGGCCCTCCGTCCCTACCCCTGTTCCGCCTCCACTCCACCGCCCACCTGGATCATTTAGTGTTTGGAGCGTCCCGGAGAGCATCCTCACTTGTCACGAATTCGGTCCATGGACTTCCGTTTATTCACCACCATAGGTCACCCTTTCCATTACATTGACTCTCGCGCAACACAAACTGTTGCATAGCACCCTGGACTACATATCTCATCATTTTTTGCACGATTTGCACACTGCACTGATTTGTACTCATTGCACACAGCTGTTTCTAATAACTTCACTCACTATATAACACCCACTCTAACCACCTTTCTCTGCTGAGTATTGTTTAGCCTGTACTCCTTTCCGAGTCTCTGTGTTTTCCTTTTTTTGCCTTGCCTGTTTTTGCGGTTTTTGTTCTTTGCCTGTTTTCCTGTTTTTTTCCCTCTTGTCTTGCCCCTGTGATTCTGTCTGCTGATCGTGACCTACGCATCGCCCTAGGACTATTCTTGTGTTTGCCCGCCATATACCTGTTTGCCATTGTTTTGACCCTGCCTGTTTACCACATCTCTTGAATAAACCTGCAGATGGATCCACATGTCTCACATCTCGTCAGCCCCATTACAGTGTCAGAACTTTAATAAGCAATGGACATTTGTTGCCTTCTTGCTTCATACACTCATCATTTGAATGGATAATAAATAAAAACATTAAAAGGTTAATAGTGAGACTTACATACTGTTTTTTTTTTTTGAGAGAGAGAAAGAGAGATTAGATATTTTTTTTTTATTATTAGTTAGTTTTAATTGTTTGGGTGTGCTATTATAATCAACGATCCAAATAGATTTTTGTTTAAATACAGGCACTAAGGGTTAGTTTTTAACCTTCAGCAAGTTTGCTTAGGTACAAACTTAAGTCTAACCTTTCACCAGATAAGCAATACTTTGAAAGAAGGATGTCACAGCTTCTGCTTGCATAGGTGCTAACCAGAACTGCATTGAGCAGCTGACTTCTTAGAAAAACAACTTCTCGCAAGAGCCTAACATTCTATCACAGTTAGACACAGAGCTAAATTGTGCATGGTGTTATGTATTTATGAATGCCATCTGCAGCCGCGAGAACGGTCGCATGTTTCCTAACACAACTCTAATTCACCCTGATGCATTTCTCAGACTCTCAGTCCCATCTGCAGAAGGCTTGTTTTGTTATCTTCCTGACAAGCAGCCAATGTTTTTGTAATCTGCTCTCTCATGCATCCTCAAGATTAAGTAATCCTTCCCTCTTCAGTCTGCTCTGAAAATATCACTGAGAGGGATGATTCCATATTTGCGTTTAGTTCAGAGATGAGCACTCGTAATGCTCACTGATTACAGAGGAAATATTGCTGTTATTGCCATATTTAATGTGACTGTGACACGTTGCAGGACCAAGCTGGAGGAAATAGCAGTTTGATATTGAGAGCGACTCAGATGTTCAAATGGAATGAGATGGAGGGATGTCAACCCTAAACAGCTGCGTTGCATTAAGGTTTTTTCCTGCCAATATTTAATCCCATGATACAGTGTCAGGGTGCATTGATTCCAAACTCATGGAGGTCTTACTGTTGAAATTTCCAGTCAAATTAGTGCTTATTGTTTTACTGTTTTTGAAGCATATAACACAAAGATACAAAACACTCATGTGAGCTACACGTTCTATTCTAGCACAAATGTCACTATAGTGGGCAACACTGTACACAGTTTGGTACTGTGGGTCATTAATGTCCTGCACTGTTATTTTTGTATTATTTATACAATTTTATAGTATTGACAAATATATTTATGACCTTTTTTTCTTTATATTTTTGTTTCTATGAATATTTCTATTTCACTTAATTTTTTTTAATTTAGCAAAGTATTTCTTAAACTTTATTACAGTTAGTTGCAAATATAACATTTAAAATTTTTATTTAAGATTTTCATGTTTATGTTATTCATATATAATTTATATTTTATTTAATTTCAGTATTTCAATTACAAAAACTATTACACTGATGTCATGGTGGAAAACAAGCTTGCTAGCTTTATGTGAGAAAAAGACCAGACTAACTAATGACTGATTTTTTTTTCTTTAGGGTGAACTGTCTCTTTAACTATGTACGGTGGGGCTGTGCATTGGATAAGCATTTCCATTTGTATTTCCATATGTGTGTATGAGTGTGTTTTTTTTACCTAAATACCATCAGTGTGTCTGCTACTGAAGCTCCACTTTCTGAAACTTGGTTCATCTTTGGCAAATATTTGTGAGAAGTGTAAGCAGTGCAATGTTGAAGTACAGTCCTTATAGGGGAACACAGAGTATGTTTGTATTAGCAAGAAGCCAACAGGCATACAGTTGAGCGTCTTTCGTTAATTGTTTGCAGTGAAATCTTTATAGCCCCTGACTTCCCCCCAAATTTCTTGCCACGTCTTGAGTCACTTAACCCCAGACAAATGTACACAATGGAGGATATATTCTTTCTTTCTCTTCCATCACTCTGTTTTTCTCTATGCATCTCGGCCTTCTCTTTCTGTCGCTTACACACTCTCAGATTATCTTTGTTGCCTCCTCTCTGTGCCCATCCCCCCATTTCCTTTGTTTTCCTTCTCTCGTTCTCTCTCTCTCTCGCTCAGTCTAGTGTAAGTACTGCTGGTTTGAATGAGGTGATTGGAAACAGATGGTGCCGCTTTAAAAGGACAAGGAATTTTGTGCCCTCAGTAGGTCACTGGGCCACAGCCTATCTTTCTGGCTCTCATCCACACACACAGCTGACCTTCAAACGAGAGTAATGTTTTAACATGAGGATCAAATATAAGGAATATCACAGGCTAGGTATCAGTGCGCAAGTCAGGAATATGTGTACATTTTCAAGCTGGGCAACAACAGTACTTTTTATGAAATACTAAGTCAAAACAGACTGTAAAACACTGCAATTGTTACCTTAAAGTTATTTCAGTAACACTTACAATAAGGACCTATTAGTTAACATTAGTTAATGCATTAACTAACAATGAACAACACATTTGTTACAGTATTTATTAATTTTTGATAATGGTTGGTATTTTAAAATCACTGTTTTCATGTGGTAGCCAGTGCAAATTGATGAACAGAGGTGTGACGTGTGTTCTTTTCGGCTCATTAAAGATTAATCTTGCTGCGGCATTTTGTATTAATTGTAGAGGTTTGATAGAAGTGGCTGGAAAACCTGTCAAGAGAGCATTGCCATAGTCCGCCTGGATAGACCCAGAGCTTGACAAGAGGTGTGTGTTGCATGGTCTGAAAGAACGGGCCGGAGCTGCCGACTGTTGTAAAGAAAGCTGCCCGGCCGCGCGCAGTTTTAGAATGTGTCTGAGAATTCCGCTTTATCCTCAATCACAACTCCAAGGTTTCTAGCTGTTTTTGAAGGAGTTAGGGTTGATGAGCCTAACTGGATGGTGACATTTTGATAAAGTGATGGGTTTGTTGAAACCACAAGCAGTTCTGTCTTAGCCAGGTTGAGTTGAAGGTGATGGTCCGTCATCCAACAAGAAATGTCTGTTAGACATGCTGAGATGTGAGCAGATATCGTCGGATCATCAGGATGGAATGAGAAATAGAGTTGAGTGTCATCAGCATAGCAATGATATGAAAAGCCATGTTTCTGAATTACAGAACCTAGTGATGCCATGTAGACGGAGAAGATAAGTGGTCCAAGAACTGAGCCCTAAGGCACCCCAGTAGCTAGATGTTGCTACTTGGACTCCTCCCTATCCAGTCCTTGAAGGATCTATCTGAGAGGTAAGATTCAAACCACTGGTGTGCGGTTCCTGAGATGCCATTTTCCAGTTGGGTTGACAGGAGAATCTGATGGTTCACCATATCAAAAGCAGCAGAAAGATCCAGCAAAATAAGTATAGAATATTTGGAATCCACTCTTGCCAGTCTTACGGCTTCAACAACTGAAAGCAAGGCAGCCTCGGTCGAATGTCCACTTCTGAAGACAGATTGGTTGCTGAGACTTTGTTGCACACAACGCGTCAAGTGTTTTTTTGCATGAAGGTAGAAGGGAACCGGTCTGTAGTTCCTAGAAGGTTTGGGTTAAGAGTGGGTTTCTTAAGAATTGGGGTTATATGAGCCTGTTTAAATGCTGAGGGGAAAACACGAGTGTGAAGGGATGTGTTAATTATGTGAGTGAGTATAGGTACAACTGCAGGAGAAATGGCTTTAAGGAGATGAGATGGAATAGGATCAAGCGGACAAGTAGTAGGATGATTAGAAAAGATGAGCTTGGAGACTTCTGCCTCAGAGAATGAAGAGAAGGATGTGAACCAGTGTATGTTTGCTGGTAAGATGTGCCTGACAGATTTTGGTGTGGAAAATTGTGCACTGATGGATTTAATTTTATTAATGAAGAACGTGGCAAAGTCGTCAGCTGTTAAGAGTTGATGAAGGAAGGGGGAGGAGGAGGACAAAGGAGGGAGCATGCGAGAGTTAGGCGAATTGTTACTTTTGTTGTGTACATGGTCCTTTTAAGCATGAGCCTTAGCAAGAATGAAGAGCGGAGTATCGATATACATTAAGGTCAGTAGGATTTTTTGATTTGCGCCACACCCTTTCAGCAGCCCTGAGCTTTGAACGATACTCACGGAGAACATCAGATATCCAAGGGGCAGAAGGGGTGGTATGAGCTGATCTGGAAGACAAGGGGCAGACACTGTCTAAACAAAACGTAAGAGTGGAGCAGAAAGTATCAATAGCACTGTTAACATCAAGAGATAATAACTGTTAAGGGGAAGGAAGCAAAGATGAAACCATAGCAAATAGCCGGGAGGGTGAGAGAGAGCGTAGTTTACGTCGAAAATTACATTGGCTGGTATGTGTTGTGTCAGGAACCATGTTGAGGTTAAGTGTGAGGAGGAAGTGATCCGAGGTGTGTAGTGGAGTAACCAGTATATGATCAGTGGAGCAGTGTCGTGTGTTAATAAGGTCCAGTTGGTTGCCTGATTGGTGAGTAGCCGTAGTTAACACTCGCTTGAGATCAAAAGAGGCAAGCAGAGTGTGGAAGTCTGCAGCCTGAGGTTTAGCTAGGTGGATGTTGAAGTCTCCAAGCATAACTAGGGGAGTACCATCCTCAGGAAAGTTTGAGAGCAGCTCATCTAATTCTTCCACGAAGTTACCTATTGGTCCTTGGGGTCGATAAACAACTATAAAATTGATTTTAAGAGAGTGGGTAATAGTGGCTGAATGTGATTAAAAGGAGCTATTGATACTCAGAGATGGTAAAGGATTAAAATTCCAATCATTAGAGATAAGCAGACCAATACCTCCACATCTTCCAATCAGACGGGGAGTGTGGGAAAATGAGAAATAATTGGAGAGTGCTGCAGGAGTAGCAGCTTCCTCTGGTTTGATCCACGTCTCTGTCAAGGCCATGAGATTTAGCTTTGAATGACTAATAATAATGAAATCGGCGTTGTTTACAGCAGACTGGCAATTCCAGAGACCAATAGAAAAAACGTGTGGCTCGGTGATCACTTGATCCCCTCTATAGCTAGCTAGACTACAAAACCCAATCACCCATCAGTACAATAAACACACACTGCGCATGAAACAATATCTGGAAAATTTGTCCACTTGCAAAATGTAGACAACACATAATCATGGGGAGTATCAAAATTGTTTTCATGCGATAAACCAAATACAGGCAAAGGAAAAGTGAGCAAAACTTGTTACTGGTTGACGACAAACAAAAGTGCAAAGAAGTTGATTGACAATAGAGCCAGAAAGCACACGCACGACTCTAAAACCAAATGTGTTCTGAAGTACTAAAACGCAAAAACAAGAACAGTTAATGAGGACAATAGGCTCGCGAACAACACTGAGACGAAGAGAAGACCTAAGATGATTGCAAGGAAGGTGATGGATAACTGCCTATGACTACTAAAACAAATTCTAATGTAAACGGGTTGGGAGTGGACGATGAACAAGAAAGTAATGGAGCTTCAATACAATGGAGAGAGTGGGAAGAGAGAAATATATTTGTAAAGGACAACCCAGACAACGCTTTAAAATGTACAAATAAATAAGTTTTATCAAAATGGATTCAAGTCATTGGGAGGCAAATGAAGTGGCTTAGCTGGCAACTCCATTCATTATAATTAGACTGATCTAGTTTTGTTGAGTCGCAACATGCTGCTTACTTCCAGTACAGACATTGTGCCAGAGGTGGCTCTCTGTTGTCATGACAATCAGCGAGTCTCTTGTTTTTTGTCTGCAATATATGTTTATTTTTAATGATACTAATTTATGGAAGTGATTTGGACCACAGTCCGCTAATTTTTGACCCCTGCTGTTCACTACCTGATTGCCTTCACATTGTTTGCAAAGTCTCATTGCTCTCGGATGAACAATAAAACACACAGCAGTCATCTCTCCTGTGTTGAGACCTCAGCTGTTCTTACTGCCGCACTTTCAGTCCAGCATTTTCAAAACTGTAAACACCTTCAGTTTTTCAGACAGGAAGAAAAATAAAAGGGGTTGCAGACTACAGAATACATACAGGTGAAAGCTGGTATGTTTCACCATCTTGACCTTGAGCGCAATTATGAGAAGCTCTTTGAGTGTTTAAAATATTCAAAAGAAGCTTTTCACATGTTCCTGTCTTAAAATCTTACTGTAAAAAGGTAGTCAGTCTATACTTGTTTTGAAAGTAAAATAAGCTCAGTGATAACTGCTTGGTCAGTCTTTCACAATCTGAGTAGCCTTGAAAACTGTGAACTTTACTGAAACTAAACTAGATTTTTTTTTTTTTTAGCTGTCACCATTTAGTGGGTGGTTTCCTGAGTGTTGCTCTGTGGTTCCAGTGATGTTCTAACAGTTTTTTTTACTTGTTGATTTGTGGCTATTAGGGTGTTCTGGGATGTTAGGCGTTGTCAGGAGGTTTATAGGGTGTTCTAGTCAAACCAGCCCACCCTCGTTCTTTATTATATTCTGTTTCGTAGATATGACTCAAATCCCACCTTCAGTGTAAATGTATGGCTTTTTTTCCTCCCT
The DNA here is from genome assembly GCA_018155175.1 of Sinocyclocheilus anophthalmus. Taxonomy (NCBI): domain Eukaryota; kingdom Metazoa; phylum Chordata; class Actinopteri; order Cypriniformes; family Cyprinidae; genus Sinocyclocheilus; species Sinocyclocheilus anophthalmus. The sequence goes on from JADLZN010004193.1 coordinate 322,348, forward strand.
GTGAAAATTTGTAGTAACAGTAGTAAACACCCCTATTCAACAAAACACACGATTTGGGGTATTCATGTCTGTAGGACAAATTGTATTGGATGAGTTATATGTTTAACACTTTCAACTGGGGGTTTGTTGCACACTAAATACTCTACATTTAAGTGAAAAGTGATGCTGCTTTAAGATTTTACACTATGAGAGTCATACTTTAAACTGTATAAACGATAGTCGGTTACACATCCTGGGTTGTGGTAGATCTTTAGTGGCATATAAGGTTTCATGTTCTGCTAACCAAGTTTCACACCTACTCACATTCAAACAAACATCCTGCACACACCTGTTACTACCCACCGAAACCAAGCAAAAACATAAATGAGGTGCGATTTGCAAAAGTCAGGAAATGAGAAAATAACTGTTATAGACACATATCTAGATGTGAAGTGGATTGAATCTGAGCTTGTTACATGGCTTCTTGCCACTTGAGTAAATAATTAGACATGAAATATTGATTTGAGTTGAGTTGAAATATTTTATTAGCTCTTTAAACACAAAGATTCCGCAAAGAAAAGCAGTTTCTAACAAACGCTTTTCATATAAATAAAGACTACGACATGAAATGTTATTCAAGAAGAAAGTGTTTTGAAATCTTACCTGTTTATTACCTTAAACCCATTACAGTGTACAACTTTTTTTTTTCTGGCAACAAGACAAACATTCAAAAATATTACTGCAGTCCTACAGTTAATACTGAAGTCCTCTGTTTTCGTTTTACAGTAAATAGTCGATAACTGAGGCGCAAGATGATAGCTTTGCATTTGAATGAAATGAGGTAGAGCGTGGCAGTGTGATATGTGAAATGTGAAAGTAGCACCATCTACAAATACCCAGATGAGCTGTATGTTATTTTGCTATCGGAGAATGACCTGTCAGAATCAAGTTTACACTTGTTAATAGAAAATATGATATTGTAAACATTAGCTAAACCCATTCCTGTTTAATGCAATAAACCGAAGTGTGATGCATATATGTGAACAGATAAAGAAATGAATGGTGAATTTTTACGTTAAGTAATGTGTTTTGGAAAGATGTGTGGTCATAAGCTGGCTTTTGCTTATGAGATGGCCTCTCTTTTCAAGCTTGTTCAAGTATGCCTTTCAACTAAGAACTATGAGTAATTTCTTTCTACTGCTGATTGCTGAATTGCACCTGTTTTTCCTCAGAGAAAAACACACACGCATACACATACTGAGACAAGTCCAATTCTTTTTGTTCCTCCAACCCAGCTGTGCATAAAACAAGCACATTAATCTAAGGCGAAGTCCGCTGGACAGTTAACCCAGACTCTGGTTGAAAATAGAAGTGTAATGAGACACACACTCACACTCTCTTATCTCCGCCTGTGCTCAGTGCCTCCTCCACTGCAAACCCTCACCGTTGTTTCTTTATAAGCTGTACTGTGTGCTTCTTCTCTGTCTGATATCCAGAAGAAGAATTGGACCAGTACAGCTTCCTTTTACTTTTTTTCTCTTTAATTTGTCTCTTATTATCTGGGATTGAGCAATCAACATAAACATTGTTATCTTTAAAGGCAGGAAAAGGACAACAGAACACATGCACTAGAACACTGACACTAATCACGCTTTGATGTTTGAAGTCTGTGACAAAAAAGCCCTAGATTGTATTGAAAATCAACAATGCTCTTGTATAGCCTTATTTTACTCTTGACACAATGTAGCCAATTGCTTTGTCTATTTTCACCCTGCTAATGAAAAATTTCACCACAAAATCGACCATCCTGCATCCCCATGCGACAATCAGTATTGTTTGTGAATGATTAAGAGTGTTTGAATTAATCAGTTGAGTAAACAATTCACTCATTTAGGCATGCGGTCCCTTTTTTTCCCTGAATAAATCAGTGTTTTGAACAAATCCACTGAGTGATTGATTCAATGATTCACTCATTTCGAGGGCTGCAGTCAACCGACTTCAAGCTTATGTTGTTGTCTCTGCATGCTAATCTGGGATAGGAGAAAGTATGTGAACATAAAAAAAATTATACACTTTATCTTTAAAAGGAATTGCATAATCTTAGTGGTGCTTGATTCCTTAACAGTCTCACATTTTCTCATGCCAGCTATTCATTCAGTCAGATAACTGTTGAAGGGTGTTACATCAGTGGGAGCAAAAGGATGGATGTGCTACATTAGTTGAAGGAAGCAGATGGATGTGCACTTGCTTACATTTGGCTGCCGACCTTTGCACAATATAATGTAGAAGCTGGGACTCAGATTGCATGTGCGGCACATCAATATGCAGTAAATGCTCTGGTGAATTTAACATGTAAGCACATATATTTTTGTACTTTTTTGCACTTTTATTGATTTTAAGTGTCAGTTATAGCAGACGTATGCAGTTTTTACTATGAGGAAGGTCGAGGGACGAGCTTTTTTCTCCTTTAGTGTAAATAGAGACCTTATGTTGTGGAATGACAGTTTTCTGCAATGCTTGAGACTCGTGAATCTCTAGCCTGTGCACCTCTAATAGCTCCTGCCAGAAGGCTGTCTGTCTGTCTCAAATCATGCTCCCATCCTCTCCTCTATCTTTTGCCTACTGGGGCTCCACCTCAGAAATGAATCGCCATTCAGCTTTCGCTTGATTGAACTGCACAGACCACTGTGCTGCTGCCCGAGTTTACCTGCTCAAAACTACTAGCGGGTGATTTAGCTTTCAGTCCGAGGAAGAAAAAAAAAGTGTTTTTAGTTCAGTGGTTCTGTGACCACAAGGGACCTTGTGAAATTAATTAAAAGAAAGCTCATCATTTTTATATTATTGTGCCCAACTGTAAAGGTGGTTCTTCAGGATGAATTAATTTAATTGCCCTTTTCCCCTTTTTAAATATTATCTCCCTTGGTTAAACAAGTAGAATAAATGTGTCACCAAATGTGTTATGCCTATTTGCTGAGGCAATTTCACTGCTTTATAAGTTACCCACATACTTCTATTGATGTCTGTATTAATCTGTACAAATCAAACAGCAAAATAAACTACTTTTTATATTTTTGTAATCCTTTTTATATTTTTTTAATTTCATATTTTCATAATAATTGTGAGAAATCAATTGTGAGACATTGAGACCTTTATCATCTGAGATAAAAGAGCTCTTACAATGAAATACACTGTAACTTTCAGAACTCAGTCCTTCATTCCCAGCCTACGAAGACTATTTATTGAAACTAAGCTGCAAAACAGCTTTTTCCAAATTTGTTCAGCAACTTGTTTATTTCTAAGAGTCAGAGAGAAGGTCATGAAAAACTAAATAATGACTGCAACTTCACTATAATTTTAAGTGGACCTTCGGGGGTGAGGGAAATTAAATGATCACAAAATATAACCCCTTAACAATTTCCTCTTACTGTAGGAATAAATTAACTGAATCCCACTGGTTTTGTCTCTTTCTCAGCCATTACAAAGTGTTTTGCCACAGTTTGGCCACTCCAGTATCTGCTTGCCTTGTTTTTGCTCATTTAGGCAGAGAACACATTTTTGTGAGATTTCTGAGAGCTATGAAAACATATTGTCCACAGTGCTCCTAATTAATATCAGAAATGTACAATACGGAAGCTTGTGGTTTGGTTGTCTGAACTGCTTAAAGAATTAAGGTTACTTTAGGTTCTACAACCACACCAATTAGATGTGTTTGTAATGGCAATATGGATGCTAAGTGCAGCACTTCAGTTATTACAAATTAATACATTGTTTGTGAATAGTCATGGGATCAGATGACTTGAATACCATTACAATCGGATTAGTCTGGAGTCACTGTTTGTACAAAGTGATGATTGCTTTTTTAGACGGATCAACATCGCTGACATTTAAAAATGTCATGACTGTGTAATCTTGCAAGTATTTTATCCAACAAGGCCCCTTGCAACTTTGTGAAAAATAAGACTGATGCATTATTATGTACATCAGTCCTCACACTCTGATGGGATCTCTGAGATGGGACAAACAGAGCTACTAAAACTTATTGTCTAATAACACTCCATTGGTTGAACTTTAACCTTATATATAACATGCAATATTGTAATGCACATTTTTGTATCTACACTATGCTTGACTAAAAGCTATTCTTTTGAAATTGCCAACTATTGAAACATTGTTTGCGCTATCAAAAACTATTGCTTGCAATGCTCTTTTGGAATGTTTTGGGTTCAGTGCAAGACAGCATCTGTGGCTTAAAGATTAGCTCACTTCCAGCCAACAATTTTCTGATAATTTATGTCATCCAAGATGTTCATGTCTTTCTTTCTTTCTTCAGTTGCAAAGAAATTAAGGTTTTTGAGGAAAACATTCCAGGATTTTTCTTAATATAATGGACTTCAATGGTGACCAACGGGCTGAAGGTCCAAATTGCAGTTTCAATGCAGCTTCTACGGGCTCTACACGATCCCAGACAGGAATAAGGGTCTTATCTAGCGAAACGATCCGTCATTTTCTAAAAAAAAAAAAAAAATGTATATACTTTTTAACGACAAATGCTCGTCTTGCGCTAGCTCGACTTCACGCATTACGTAGTCACATTGGCGGAAATACCAACTAGGGGTCTCGAAATTAATAGTTTCTACAATGCATCGCGATGCAGACAAGGACGATTCGGTATCGGTTCAGTAATAGACCATAACCGATTATAACATATTGACGCTTTTCTGACGTGCTTTGTCGAGGTAGCATACATTAGGCGCATTCGGCTTGAGGCGCTGCTGTTCAGAATGATCAGAGTGTGACATCAAGTACCGCGAGAGCGATTAAGAGAGCAGATGTAATGTCTCAAAGGGTTACTATGTAACCATGTTCCCTGAGTAGTGTGGAACCAGACACTAAAAGCCTCCTCTAGGGTCGCTATGGGGAAACTCCTCCTCGCTACCAGTGCGACTATTAGTATAAATAGGCGCCGGGAGAACAGATCATCCACTTCTTCGTCTGAAGCTTTGCGTCCGAAGCATGGCAAGAAACCCAGAGGACGCAGTGTCTCGTTCCCTACTCAGGGAACCATGGTTACACAAGTACCCAAGACTTCCCTTATCAGGGGAACTTAAAGGTTCCGACTAAGGCGTCCTCTAGGGCTCGCTATGGGGAACGTTATACCCACACCACCATGCTGAGGGGAGTGCAAGCCCGAACCTGGTGAGCACTAAGTACCAACTCTACCATATTGCTATGGGAGTTGGCCCTGGGACGTTAGACGGCTGTCAGTGACGTTTTTCCCTACGGCCAAAGGCCTAGGCTAGATACCCAAACTTACCTGTTAGGGCCAGACTCTTGGGCCTGGGGTAGGGGGGTTTGGGGTAGAGCTCAACTGGAATCAGGAATAGATTCCCTTAAGGGAATACGACCAAGAGCCTAGAATCATACTAGTTTTGGCCTGTCACACAGGGGCTACCGCACTTTTCTCTTTGTATGTGCTGAAGGAACTGTCCCCTAGAACAGACCCCTAGTAGCAACACCCTGATAAAGTAGGTATCCAGAGGATACATATGAGGAGTGGTGCCCAAGGCGGAACCGGGGTTTTAAACCACTAAAAAAGAGCACAAAGTCTTTGCGCGTAGCTTTTACCATACAGGATTCTAGAAAAGAAGTGGTAAGCATAACGGGCCACTTACCACTTATGTTATATTTAGAAGTGTGCCAGCATAACTGCACATTACCAGCGTATTGGATTTTCGAAGAGTGGGCAGAGCAACGTGCCACCTTGGTAAATTCTAGGGTTCTTGTGGCCCCTGAAAAGAGCCAGCCCATAGAATAAAATAGCGTAGCCCCATACGCTATATTACGGCTATAGACTGGGTGGCTAGGCAGTAAATCGTACTGAGGAGCAACATGCGCCGGCGGTCTCAACGGCAGACAGTGAGCTACACCTACGCATGTTGTCCCATGGTGGACAGCTGCAGTTATTCAGCTGAGGAGCCCCCACTTCCGTTTCTCAGTCGAGAAGGGAGCTCGACCTACAGCATGTTCCAAATCTGGAACAGCTAGCAATAATTTACTTAACTGAGGGAGCAACACACACAGCTCTAAAACGAGAGGGCTGCGACCTGGCAAATGATTGTAAAATCAGAAGGGTTAGCATACTGCAAGCTAGCCAAACACTCAGCGCATCAGGTAGGCAGAGGAAAGGCCTAATTCACCTGATGCTGATGGATCCAGGCGCTCTGGAGAAACAGAGATCTCAAACTTCTCAAGTGAGAGGAGAACTCCAAATTCAGAGGAAATAACATTGCTCATTCCAGGTAAACCTTTGATAAAAGGGGAGCAATGCTCAATACTACCACGAGGACAGCCCATGGAGAGAGGAATCCAACTCCTCAGAGATGATTAACGCTCTAAAGAAACACCATACTCACAATAACCCTCAATGGTGAGAGGGGGTGATGCTTCAAGAGGATATCCTGGTGATCGGGAAAACCCCTCAGGACGACCCAGATACGGTAGACCAGTAAGGGTAGCATGAAAGCGCAACCCCAGCCCGGACATCCAGGAAATATTTTGCAGTGCAGTGCCGTGCCGGGGTCCTGATGATCAAGAAGGCTCCCGCCTAAGCTCGTGTTAATGGCCGCCTGTTCCAAAAGTAGAAGCCCGAAACCCGCGTTACTTCCTTCTGGCAATATATCGCGAGTGAACTAACACTGCAAGTCGAGCAACTCCCGTTTCTGAACCCAGCACAGGTTGCCCCTGAGTACCTACCCTTAAAAAGGCTAACACACGGGCCCGGGAACCACGCAAAGAAACTATCAGAAAGTGTATACAGACACCACCAGTTCAGTAAGACTACTTATATATATATATATACATATATTTTAGATATGGATCGTACTCACCCACCATGGCTCTCGCGTCGGAGCTCTGTCCGGAGAAGCTTCTAGACCGGACCATCAGTAAGGTGGCCACTATGAAGCATAGAACCAACCAAACATAATAGGTCCAGCATAGGAGACTGTAATACAGGAAAATCCCTGCCTAACCTCGGTCAGGTGGAGATATGGTTTGTATACAGGGAATTAGAAGGGAGAAAAAGGGTAGATGATACACGCCCCTGAGGGAAAGAGTGGAACCTAAGTAGTACATCTGATTCCGACGAAGTGCTGACTCCATTGTCCTGGGTCCAGTCCCGCAGGTCTTGCCTACCTCCTGTTGACACCCATATACTTTCTACCCCTACCCCTACCCCATGCCGGAGGAGGTAGCGCGAGTCGCGCACACTATGGGCCTATCTGTTGCTCATCCTCTGATCCGTCCAAATGGCGGGAGTGGACGGACCAGGACCCCTATGTTTTTCGGGCTCAGACCTGGACCTTCGTGGACTGAAGGTTTTGAAGGCCGCTGAGCGCACCTTCGCCTCCCTGAACTTCTCGACCACCGTCTCAACGGATGTACAAAAACAGTTCAGAGGGCGAAACCGGGGCATCGAGAAGAAAGCCCCTTTTTTTCTTCCCGATGTCTGCCAGGTTTACCCCCAGCTGCCTCTCCGTTACTACCATCGATGCCATAGATCTGCCCATGGCAGAGGCAGCCTACTTAGTAGCATGGAGAGCAAGATCCGTGTTGCGGCGCAACCCAGCCATCTCATCAGAAGAAAGGCCCTCGCCTTTATCCAGGTCTTTCAGTAGGTCAGCCTGGTATGCCTGGAGCACTGCCATCGTGTGCAACGAAGCGACAGCATGACCTGCTGCTGCGTATGCCCTGCCATTCAATTTAGATGGAGCTTGAAGAGGCACGGATGGCAAGGAGGGAGTTTTTAGAGACGATGTCTCACCCATGGAGAGATAGCTAGCCAGCGTCTCTTCAACAGGGGGCATCCTCTCATATACGGTTTCGCACCTCGCCTCGCTATTTTCATACTGTAGCTGAACGATGGTGTTGAGGAAACGGCCTCTTTCCATCTTCTCGCTCTCATATGGAATCGGAGGAGGAAGGTCACCTAGCTGGAGTTTGGCCAAAAGATACTGTCCTCGGACGACCTCAACGCGCGCCACTTCCTTATTCCGCTTCCAAACGGCAGTCAAGCCTTGCCGTGGCCGCGATTCCATAACCTCTACAGCTCATCATAAACGCAGCAGGAGGATTGGAAGCTCAGTCCTCAGCTTCTTCGCTCTCTTCAGCCATTTTTCACTGCGCGGGGGTCTTCCTGGCTGGAACGGCAGAACACTGGCCCCTGATCAGATGATTTCAAAGATAGAACTCTCATCCATGGCTGTCCTGCTCGCCCCCACCCGATGAGCGCGAGAAGGAAAGCCACTCCCTAAACTCATCAGCCAGGTCCACTTGCGATCCCCACAAGCTCATTCTCCTTTGTGCCTCAGCAGCGGCGGGTCCTGAACTGCGAGAGGCAGATGGCCGCCCCTCTTACTTCAGAGAGGCCACCAGACCGTAGCTTTTTCATTGGAAAACGCTCGCAGTGCACGAAGATTGCCCCTCGAGGACATCGCGTGCGTGCTCTTCGCCTAAACAAACAACACATAGATTGTGTGTCATCTGGTGTCAAATAGCGCGGACACGGATGCACACACCTTCTAAATTATCTGCTAGTGCTCGCCATAATAAATAGATATCTCTTACTTTTTCCTTGAAAATGCACACTTCAAACAGAACAGTCAATGAAGACAAATAAGTGAATAATGTGTAGCTCCCGGTGCCTATTTATACTATAGACGCACCGGTAGTGACGTCATGACTGTCTCCGGCCACGATTGGGGGTGGGTGGTTTTTTCATGTATGCTTCGACACGGGTCCACGGGCGCGTTCCCCATTCTAACCCTAGAGGATGGCAGTTCTAAGTTCCCTGAAAGGGAACCTCACTTTCGAATCGCTCTCGAGGTTGATGTGATACACTGATCTTCTGCGGCAGCGCACTTCAAACCGAATTCGCCTAATGGTGGTGGGAGCAAGACGCGAGTATTAAAATGCTCTACTACTTTAACAAGCCGACATCTGGCACATTTTGGCTTTTATGGAACAGCCTGGTAGCATGACGAGAAGACACACGCTGTGTGTAACTCCATGTCCACGCACATAAAATATGCAGGGGTAATCCCCTAACGAGAACCACGTCAGGTAAGTTCAATATCTGACTGCTTGTATTTCCTTGACCAAATTGTATACATGTGAAGTAACTTGAAAATTGAGGACACAGTTCATCGTCAATCATTGTGACTGCTCGTGATTACTTGAACTGAATCGATGACATGATGATCGTAATCGAACCGAACCGTGAGACCAGTGTAGGTTCACACCCCTAATACCAACCCAGTTTTTACAAAGCGAACATGCAAAGAAAGTATAATGCCTTTGTACACAAAAGAAGGTAACACAACGAATGTTGGGCAGTTTGAAGTTGGAGGAGATGAAAATGAGATGGAGTTTTTCACCCTACCATACCTTTTTGAACCGGACTACACAGATGAAGAATTAACCGCATGTGACCTTTCCAACATGATTACGTCATGCGTGAATTTTTAGATGTGCATCGCAGAACTAGTGTAAGACGTGCATTTGTGGTTAAAAAGTATATACATTTTGGGATCATGTAGAGCTCTTCGAAGCTGCATTGAAACTGCAATTTGGACCTTCAACACGTTGGCCACAATTATTTGGAGAAAAATCCTGGAATGTTTTCCTCAAAGACCTTAATTTCTTTGCGACTGAAGACAGAAAGATATGTACATCCTGGTTGACATGGGGTGAATAAATTATCAGGATTTTTTTTTTTTTATTCTGGAAGTGAACTAATCTTTCCTGTCAGTTATCACTAGGGATGTAACGATTACCGGTTTTACGATAAATCATGATAAAATGCCCTGACGGTTAGTATTATCGTTCAAAATTCAATTATCATCAAAACCGTGTTTGATTATTGCGATTTTGAAAACTCGCGGTAAATCCTGTCCAGCCAGCATCAGTCGGACGCAGAAGCAGCATGCAATGTCTTTTTGTTTTTTTTTGCACGAGAGGAAATGGCGGAAAGCATTGACAGCGCTCGGGTGTATTTTCAGCCTCTACGAGACCAAATCGTAGTCTGTCATCTTGGGCTTTTACAAGAGTCCGAAGGCAATTTAACAACGAGGACGTTCACCACCCACTGTTATATAGCGGATGCAAGGTAACTTTTACCTCAATACCAAAACTAACTGGGCAAATAATTGGACAAAAAATATTGATTAGAGATTAAATATTTCGTTATCTCACTTGTAATTAACGCAAAGCTTCCGCGAAGAAAATTTCTCAGCAAGTGGCTTTGAGCCAAGACGAACAAACTTTCAAACTATCAGGTTGACATTTAAGGGGTAATGTTTTGTATATTCATAGTTAACTTATTACACAGCTTTTTTTTGTTTACCTCTAATAATATATAAATATGGGGACATGAAATATTGAATTGAGATAAATGTTTTAAAAACTTTACCTCTTTATAAATCCATTATGAACAGTGTACAAAAACAATCGTCAGGACAATATGATCACTAAAGCAAAATTATAGTAGTATTAATACTAAAATCCTCTGATTTCATTTTCAATACAATCAAAAACTGAGACGCAAGACGGCGAGCTGCATTGAATGAACGAGAGAGCCGCGTCCCGCGCATCTGGCGTGATACAAGGACATGGAATGTAGGGGGGGGGGGGTGCTGTGTTTACTAAGGCATTTCTATTGACAACATCATTATAGAAGGATCGCAGACAGACAAGGTGTCCATAGCTAATATTCCCAGACCGCTCAAACTTAGGTTGTTTTCATTTGAAACTGTTGTGTGGTTTGTGTGTGTGTGTGTGTGTGTTTGTGTGTATATATATATATATATAAGTGATTTATTATTATTATTATTAGGGTTTCATGTTAATGTTAATTTAATGTTTATATGCAAAAAAATGCAGACAGCTGCTAATTGTGTTATTTGTTTGTGATTTTTCAATATAAAACTTTGAAATGTTTTTCAGAGTGTTGATTAGTTCTTTTTGAAGATTTTCATCTCATTTTAACAAAACCGTGATAATATTGATAACCGTGATAACTTTGGTCACTATAATCGTGATATGAAATTTTCATACCGTTACATCCCTAATTATCACAGAAAAAAAATCACAGATTATTGATCACCCTGATTCAAAATTCATGAAACATTATGTTATGAGACAAGTAAAAAAAAGATTTGCCTACTGACTTTGTGTAAAATTATATCTAATCTTTAAATTTTGTTGTGAAGACGAGTTGACATACTGTGACTAATGGTAAAGCACTGTTTACATAGAGCAAACTTCACTGACAGGATTTATGTAGGAAATGCATAACAAGAAGTTCATCCACCTAGACGAGTGTTCCCAGTTCAAGAAATCACGATTTAAACAACTTTACATTTAATTACCTCCAGTGCTTAAGTTGTTTTAAACCCACAACATTCCTTTAACTCAGATATACAAACATTACTGTCCATTGACTCTCATGCTAAACTGAATACATGTCTGGCAAACACAAAAATTGGTACTTATTGAACATAATGCTCAGAGTAACAAAGCTTACCTGTCTAAAAGGAACAACATAATTTTATTCTGGAGATTTAAAGGGGTCATATGATGCGATTTTAAGTTTTCCTTTCTCTTTGGAGTGTTACAAGCTCTTAGTGCGTAAAGAAGAACTGTAAAGTTGCAAAGACTCAGCTCAAACCAAAGAGATATCTTATCAAAGTTAGCTCGCCACGCCCCCCTAATGGCTCGTTCTCACCGCCCCCACATATATAATCACTATGTGAATATGACGTATGCCACCCAATGGTGGCACGCAACGAATTAAGCTTGGTTTCAGTAACAGCATTTAGTGTTGAAGCAGCCATGTCAGGGAGACGCTGTGTGTTTCTAGGCGAAAGCAAAAGCACTTTATTTGGCCTTCCGAAAGTAGATGCATTTAGGAATCTTTAAGATTAACAGCAATGCATTTTATGGACGACCGTTTCGTGAACCTAGAGAGGAGGTCATTCTGACTTTGCTATGACAAATTTCCCCCCCCCTGGCGCTTCTGATTCAGCTACTGTTTTGTTATTAGTTTATTATTTGCTATTGACTGTTCAAATGCGCGTTTTCTTGGCGCATTGTGTGTGTGTGTGTTGTGTGGTTGGGGGCGAGGGAGGAGAGAGAGCGATATCGGGGGGGGGTCATATCGGCTTGTGTACTGCAAACACATACCAGCTTCATAACTGTGTCTGTCACGCAACTCTGTTCCCCTTTCAGGCTTGAACTGATGGTAAAACTAATGACATTATTTACTGTCTTTACATTTATTTTGAAAGATGACGCTCGTGATTATGGTAAGGGGCTTTACATTTCCGACGAGTGCTTGCGGTGTTCGGCCAATCACAATGTACTGAGTCAGCTGGCCTATCAGAGCAGACTGCGCTTGTCGGAAGGAGGGGGGTTTGTAGAAAACGAAGAGTTGAGAGAGGCGGGGCCTAGAGGACCTACAATAATGTACAGTAATTTGAAAAATAATGTGTTTTTTGAACATTCAAGCATGTCAACATATTCTCGTTACCCAACCAATCCCCCAAATAATGATCTTTAAAAAAGCATCATATGACCCCTTTAAACATCAAAGTACATCTGTCCATGAAAGTTATTTGAACACAATTGCACAAAAAACACTAACGTATTGACATGCAAGGCCTAAGTGAGCTGTAAATGTCAGAGGGTTTTAGCCTGCAGGTTCTTTTAACAGTTAGGAGCAGCATTCTGCTGGTTAAAATAGGTGTTAGATCAACACATACATTGTAGTTCCCAGCATAAACTAAAACAATTACTCATGCTATATTAATACTCATATTAACTTCTGTCTTTTCCCCCCACAACCCACAGATGTTTGCCACTGTGTCAGTGTGGCTGAGCACAGAAGAGGTAATGAGTGTGTAGCTCAGAGTAGTGATTTGCTTGAGTGGTTAGTGTTTATGTATGGATGTGAGCTTTGCTAATAGGTAGGTTTGTTTTGTTTGTTGATTGTAATACAGAAAGAGAGTGCATTTCTCACTATGCTGTAAAACGTGCTTACCTTTTAAATGGTGGTAATTTTAAGTACAGGGTGATGGACCAAAGGAGAAGTTCAGCACAGTGAGGGTTTGTGGCATTTATGAAGCACTTTTCAATCCTTGTAGAGTTATTATAGCTGGAGTTTGGGGAATTGGGGTCTCATAAAGTATGAAAATCATAGAGGTAATTTATGAATGCACAGATTGATGCTCCTACACAGTAGTATACACAAATCAACTGCCATGTGTTCTCGGCCTCCTCTTTGAAATGTTATGGATACGCGCGATACACCACACTCCTCCCTCCGTCTCAGCACCGCTCTCTACACCAACTTTAGATTGAAAATGTGCCATCATTTCATTCTTGTCGGATGCGAAAGGTCATCGCTCTGATTCCCTGCATGTTTCGAGATTTTTTTTTTTTCATTTCCTAGCCTATTCCTCGCTCCTCAGCAGCTCTTTGCAAAATTGTGGTCCTAATGACTCACCTCTTCTGTTTTGATGGAATTGCCATGTTAAAGCTTCACCCCAAAAAGCATTCACAAAGGGATATTAAATTGAGATCAAAGAATGTCTTTCACACGGATGTTTCTTAAGGTTAGTCTCTATGCTCTCACTATAGCTTCTATATAGGGCAGTAAGAGGGAACTAAGAACCCGGGGGGAAGACCGAGGGGGAAAAAGGGGGGGGAAAAAAACGGGGGGGGGGGGGCAAAGGGGGGGGGGGGGGGGGAAAAGAGGGGGGGGGGAAAAAAACGTGAGGGGGGGGGGAAAAAGGGGGGGGGGGGGGGGGAGGGGGGAAGGGAGGGCAAGGGGGACAGAAAGCTTGCCTGTCATATTAGTGGCCTGAAAAGTATCACTTACTTCTATTAGAACACTAATTCAAAAGTGAAAAAGAGAAGGGCATTAAACACCATAATTGTTTAGTCTCTGGAGTTGTGTGTCAATGTTGAAGTGTATTTTTCATTTCAGTATCCAGAGACTTTCTTAGTTTATGCAGCGATAATTTACTGTAAGCTGCACATGCCATTTAACTCATTCAAATGTGAATACATTGCACTGTGGTGCTTTCAAGTTTGAGCAGTTTGACTTGTCTATTTATGGGTTTTGGACAATATAGCCATTTCCCAAAAGCATAGTTAGCCAACTGTTAGTTCTGTCGATACCAACATAGATCAACTAATTGGTGTTTCCCGAGTCCATAGTTCTAAAGAGTTGCAAACAGCATTGCAAAGTTGTGTAAATGGAATTTCAGCTCTCGACCATAGTTTCCTGTTAGTATGGATCATGCACTGGAGCAAAATAAACAAGCTAACATGTAGTACAATATATAACTTTAATTCCATTAATATACAAATTTCATTCTATTTGTCTGACAAATTGGAACCTCTTTGGAACAAATTGGAATCATGTTAAAATTCTGGGAGTATTTTAACGTGCAGAGACATCTATAAGTGATCTATTTTCCTAAAAGTGTAAGCTTTGGCTCAACCAGTGGTGTGTGTTTGTGGCGCAAGTCTGACAAACATACTCTCATGGCAATTCATAACTGTATTAAAATAATTACTTTTTTTTTTTTTATGAGATCGGGTTGGTCTAATCAAATGCAGACAGGGAGTGTGTTATAGAATGTATGCTTTAAAGTCATTATTTTTGCAATTCTGTTTCAGTGACTCTAGTGGCTATGAAATAACACACTTCATCGTTTGGTTGAGGAAATGCTGCATGGCTGGCGGACTGCAGCAGCCTCCATAACTAAGAGAGCCAGTGGCACACAAAATGTAACGACTTGACTTTATGGTTATAAATGTTGTAGTGGCTCTGTGCATGTGTGTTTGTGTGAGTGTTGTTATGTGTGCATGTCCTGATGGATAGACTAGATTACAGAGTCAGTCCTCACATCCTGCACACCCTTTGCTCTAATCATAGCCTCCCCTCTGACAAGATCATGGGCTACCTGACCCCCCAGCCCTTTCCAACGCCAACAATAACTCCCGCTAAAGATGGCATCTTACAGCTCGGTATACTCCGTACGAGGCCAGCATGATGAAGAAGATTCACTTCTTGAAGGAATGATGGAATAGAGCAGGACTGATGGCTAGTTGAGATCATATGTTTTTATTTTCTCTCATTGAGCCCAGTGATTTGATATGTGAGGCTTTTATCGGAAACTGACATCTGCCATCTGAATGGAAGCATCATTTTTAATGATTCAGAGAGTCTGTGATTAAAATGATGTTCACGGGAACAAACATGTGTAATAGCTATATGATTTATCAATACCATATGGTTTCTGGAGAATAGAAATGTATTGGAATCAGTCTTAACATGAAATATATATAGACAGATCGATATATAGAAATATTTAATTTGCTGTTTGGTGCTCCCAAAAAAATCTTCAATTAAAGTTCAGTCAGTGCGCGCTTGCAGGTTTGTGTTGAAAAACCATTTTTCAGGGTCTCTGCTGAGTAGAAAGAACAACACATGATTTTTTAATAGAAAACCTGTGTAGCAACATAAACTGTACCTCGCTCATTTTGTCATGCATTTTTCGTCCTTGCTTGAATAAAAGTATTCAGAAAAGCTCTTACTGAACTTAAACTTTGATGTAGGGTATAATCCCTATCCCCTGAATATTACGTTTTGCATTTTTACATTTAGATTACCTTTTTGTTTTTTAATGCTCACTTACAGTAAATACAAATGATTTGAAACACTGTTAAATATAATATATAGCAAACTTAAAATGAATATCCATTTTTCATCCTGTGCATTATGATTGTGTAGTTAGTTCAACCCTGTAACATGTATAGAAACATCTTTTCTCTGTATCTCAATGTGCAAAGCATTGCTTGAAAAGGCAAAGTATTGCTGTTGAAATGGCATAAACCTCTGCCAAATGTGTATGTGTGTGTAGTGATATCACAGTGACAGCTTGTTTTTTTTCATTTTGTCTCTCTTAGGGAGCTCCTGGGTCACGACTTCACTGAAACTCACTACGAGAATGGCCTCCCTGTCACCCAAACCAGCAATCACACTGTAACCGAAGGCTGAGACCTCTGTGTGGGTGGTGTGTGTCTTGTCCGTGTGTGTGTGTGTGTGTGTGTGTGTGTGTGTGTGTGCGCGTGGTGTTGGTGGCTGTGGGTGGCGTGTCTCTCTGTCCTCTATGTCTCTGTTTTTCTCAGTTCTCATATTTCAGTTTCATTGTGTTGCTTGACATGTAAAGCTTGATTTATATTTTTACAACAGAATGTTAAAACCTAAATGTTATTTTAGCATGTCAATTAAACTCATTTGTTTAGAATTAACTTAGAATTATCACTATTCTAAGACATTAAATTATCTAATGAGTATATCATGTAATGAGTCATGTGCCATGAGCAGTTAAATGAAATTAAAAAAAAAACTAAAAGATTGATAGCCCTAATTTATAAATAATTTGTTTAGGAGTGTATCTCACAAAACAAATATCAGTCATATTTTCTCCCAAAGTAAAAAAATAAATAAAATTTGACACTATAAATCAATGATGACTTTTTGCATTGTGACATCGTCATGACAGTTAAACACATTTCCCCTCAAAAGTTTCATTACTGTAATGCATTTTACTTTAGCAATGTAAAAATGTATATGCTTGGTACTCAGATTTTTTTATATTCTACTTACTGCAATACAGTAATTTTTACTGCATAAAATACTGCAATATAACAGCAATGTTTAGTTCAGTTTTTACAGTCAGCTATCAATCTTGTGCTATCTCTGTCTTTCTCACATGTGAGAACATGAGAAGGCTTATTAATGTACTTGAACACTCAAATCACAAATAAACACCCTTATACAATGTAGCCAGTAAACAGTCTAACGCTGCCAGTAGGGATATTTTTGTCATGAATAATTCTTTCCTTATTTCCAATTCCTGCAAAACATTCAGTTAACGGGCAAAGAAGACTCAGGAGGTTCCATTACAATATATTTTAGCTGCAGAAGGCAGATTTTATACAGATAATGTATTGCTAAATCTTGCAGAAAGTTGTGACTTGTCACTTATGTGCTTCCTCTGAATGTGGTTGAGATGTGAAGTGCTGGGTTCAATCAAGGACGAGAGCGACTCGATATCAAAAAGTGGGACTCGGAATATAAGACAAAATTGCTCGATTTTTCACGCTGCCTGTTCAGTGCAAAACAGTCTTGTTTGCCTCCACGCATCCCCAAAATCCAACTTATTGATTAGCCAGGAAAGGATACAAAACCACAAGCGAATTTCTTCAGCCGTAAACCGCCTTTCCAGACTGTTATGAAGGATCCCAAATCCACTTGCAGTCCCTGCACAAGCTCTGAGCTTTGTAATTGGGTTTCCATCACTTGGCAAGGGTTGATGGGAGTGAAGTCACACCCCTGATTATTTTTGAGCCCTTTTAACAGCTTCCAGCTGCCCCCTTGAGTGAGCAGCACAGGATAGCCATGCAGCTCACCATTGGGCGCAAACACACAAAGAGCTTTTGAAGGGAATGAGCAGTTCGCTTTAGTTACCGCAGAGATCACAGCACCCCTCTCGCTCCATGTTGTGATAGACGAAGTAATTCAATCTAGGGAAAATCGCAGAGGATTTCTCCTTCTTCTATCTTTCTTTGACTACCAGCATCTGAAAAGAAAAATATGACAGAAGGGACTGATCCCTAAGCCAGCTGGTTAACAATCAGGTTGGAATTTTCCCCCTTTAGTAACACCACACACACACACACACACACTCAAAGAGGTTTAATTAGCATTGTATTTATAACTTCATAAAAAAGTCATTAAGAAACCTTAGTTCTATCAAATCAAGAAAATCAACTATTCATGGTATACAGTGGGAAGATGAACCTTTCCGTGTGCAGCGCTTCACATAGAGCAACAGTTTATGTCTTAGTTTCAGTTATTGGAAATGAAAATATTCCCTATGGTTGTAATGATGGCATGGAATGGATCTGTGAATAAATGGTGTGCAATTTTGATCTGCTGACAACAATAGAGACAAAGAGGAAGCACTGACAGGAAAAAGAGGAAGTACTGCTGCTGATTTCAGTCACAACACCCACCCGCACACTTAGTCACACTTAGTAGTAAGCAGGGCCGTGTACAGACTTTTGAGGGGCAGTGGCCCAAAACCAAAAAAGGGGCTCCAGGGGGGTGGGTGCTTCTTAATACAAATTATCCAGTTGTTACAAATATACAATTAAAAGAGAAGACAACACACTCTGTAATAATTTCAGACTTTATCGTAGATGTTTTTTTATAAGAATGGGCTCTCCCTCACTCTCTGAGCCTGCTTCTGCCTCATCTTCAATGGAAGTAGGGGAGAGTGGGGTTAGTTGAGCCAGTGGGTAAGTTGACCCACCCCTTGTTTCTTGGCAACTGTACACTTTTACTATCATGTGACCATGTATTTTGGAACCACCAATCATTTATGCCAGACTGTGAAAAGGAGAAACACATGAGAGGAGTGGAAGGCACCCATTTGCTTTAAAAACTAGTTTTGGCTTGTTAAAATAAAATTTTAGCATAACAGATGATATGGTTGTTACATCAAAGCAAATTTATCCAGGTCTAAAAATATTTATGATACATATAGGTGATTTAGCAACATATAAAACAATGCAAATCATTTAGCTAAATATTAGCCTGAACTGGTAAACTACAGTAGCTATTTTTTTTTCCAAAATGGCAGCTATGGGGAAAAGTGAGTCAAATGCTGTGGGGTAAATTGAGTCACCATAAGGCACTGTAGTTAAGTTAAATATCTGAATTATAAACTGGTATTTTAATATGATATTATTGGTTTAGTTTATCATACTGTATATACATATTATTTGTAGTTTATTTGATATATCACACATATCTTTCCACCTGTAGTCCCTACCCTAATGGCCAACAAACTTAGTCTGTTTTTTATGGCGTTATTTTAATGACAGATGTCGAGAGCGCATTATTGTAGCGCGCGAGCTCGAATCTCTCCGCTCGCGCACGGATTTCCTTTGCTCTCGCCCAGAGAGAGTGCGCACACTTAAAACGTGTCTCTCCTCTAGCTCAAACTGTGTCCTGTGTACTCGCAAATCTCTCAATGCTCATGCGTTAGATATTAATTATTTTCACCTGAATTAAACGTCAAAAGTTATGCACTTTTAAAAAGTAGTCTCAAAACAGATTTGTGCAGGGCCTTTCCTTGATTTTTTTTATTGTTGTATTTTTGTTTTAACAAACTTATTGTAGCTACTTTGTTTTACTATATCTCTTTTAGGTTTGTATTTTGATCTTTTCTGCGAATGCACATATGCACCTCTTTGTAACGTAGGCTACTTTGTATACACCGTTTTAAAAGGTACTATATAAATAAAGCTTAAACCAATCAGACATTTACAACTGACCGATGAAAATACTACGTGAAATATAATTGGCTGAGTGAACTGAACCTGGAATTATTTTAACAATCAAAGATGGATCTTTAACTTCTTTCCTGTTTAATAATATTTAGCAATGTTAATGAAATGTAGCCTTTAGACATGGCTAGGAATTGGGTGCTTGGATGATTAGTACATATAACCACTGTCCAACTCTGTCACGGTGCGTGAGGATAGAGGAAGCGAGGACTCAAGTGCAGGAGGAATGGTTCTCTCTTTAATAATAAAATGAAACAAAAACAGAAACTCAAACCACCCCGAGGGCGAAAAACAGACAGGCAGGGTCAAAACTGCACTCCATGCAGACATATAACACACACAATGAGAAATGATGGATAAGCACAGGATGACAGACACCAGGAGAATAAGTAGGAAACCAAAGAGGAGGCTAACGAGGGAGACACAGGAGGAACAACTTAAACAATAACGAGTGACAAGAGGGCGGGGCAAGACCATAGACGGAGAGAGCACATGGCAACAAACAAACACAACACAAGCCATGTGCTCACAGAAACACCCATGCTCTTGGTGGCCATATGGGACACCCGCTGAAGGACTGTGACACCCCCCCCCACTTGTTTGGTAGTGCTGGAGCAATTATCTAAAAACACTATTATACCTGATGGATCTAAAGGAACGTCATATAAAACTCATGTTTGTCATATATGTCAGATACCTCAACTGAATTTAAAATCATTGCAATAAATTCTCAGTTGGTATGATGGCAATAGTAACAATTCCTATCAAATCAACATCAAATGCAAAATGTAAATGATGCACAAGGTATAACACAATAAATGCTGTGATAGAATCGCTGTTTGGACATTTATTGGGAGATATTTTGTTTTCAGTTCTGAATTGTTGTTGGGTTTTTTTTTTTTCATGAAAATCCACCTAATATTAGCTACACATTCAATGGCACTCTCTTCTAAACAGTGAATATACAGTTACATGTAATTACATTGTCTGCAAATGCATTAAACACATAGAATATAATATAATGTATGACAAATATGAGAAATTCATTATAGTGTTATATTTGGTCTCCAAATCGAAAGTATAGGTTTAGGGAATAGTGCATCTGACCCATATCTAAATAGTTCTGTCTTAAATCATAAGATTTAAGATTCAGGTGCGAAAATAATTAATATCTATAGTGCATGAGCACAGAGATATTTGAGAGTGCACAGGACACAGTTTGAGTGAGAGGAGAGACACGTTTTAAGTGCACGCACTCTCTCCGGGCGAGAGTAGCGTGTATCTGAGCGAGAGTGTTCGGTTTTGTGCGAGAGCAAAGGAAATCCGCGCACGAGCGGTAACAGAGCTGGGGTGATGGGGGGATTGGTGAGAGGGGCAACTCAGCCGATGAGGGCAAAGTGGCAGTGGCTCTAGCCACCGGGCCACCCCCCCTGTGCACGGCCCTGGTAGTAGGTCATCCAGGTACTAGTAGAGAAGTAGATATATTTTGGAAGCAGGGATTGTCAAGCGTTGTCTTTGGAGACTGTTGATTTGTGTCTGTGGTGCTTGACCATCCCTCTTTTGCTTCCTGTCTGCTTAAATAAATGAACTAATTTCACGGTCTGACCGTTCATATAAGCCTTTTGAATAGCTGAAAGAATATCACTTATACGTAGTTTGGATCTGTTTCAGAAGAGTGAAATGGAGCGATTATTTTCCAAATGTTAACTGTAAACTCCTGAAGTTTTTTGGAGCTTAAATCAAAAAGAGGCAGACTAATTAAGTCCAATAAACCTGAAAGCCAAAAATGTAACAAATGTAATTGTGATTTACAGATGTAGTCTTTTTACTACTAATTAGATATCTGTTCCATTAACTGGGGTTTGCCCATTTTATGAACAACATTAACTCCGCAGCCTGTCTCTTGAGCAAACTGCTCCCTCTTATCTCGTTTTTCTTTGCCCTGCCTCCAGTAATCTCTTTCTCTTCTTCCATCTCCAGGATCATTGCTTCTATCACGGGAGGGTCAGAGGTCATGCTGAATCTTGGGTCGCTCTGAGCACATGTTTGGGAATGAGGTATGTCATGTCTTGTGTAATTGGATTCTCTTCAGACACAATACGCTCATTTCATTCGGTCACATGTCTTAGGAAGGCTAAAATGCCACGCAGCTTAGTGTGATAAGGATGTACACTGCTTGATTGTGTGAGCACCCTGTGGGTATTATATTGTATGACTGTTTTTGCTTTTTTCAGTTAGTTGTGTGAATAAGATGTTGTGAGCAAGTATTTGTTTATGGGTTTGCATGGATGTATGAAAGTACAAAATGTTCCATAGAGAGAAAGTAAACCTAGATGATACTCTTCATGTGTGCTTGCAAAAAGTCGGCCAACTATAATTTTGCATATGCAGCACAATTCTGTGTGCTTAATTTGTGAAGAGGAGAAATGTTTTGGCCAGGTTGTTGAATATAAGCACTGATGACTAATGCTGTGGCCCTACCAGAATGTTAATAGTTTGTTGTGCTCAGTCCTCGTTCAGCACTGAAAGCTTTCTCTCTACTTATAAACAATATACGCAAACAACCTTGAAACTGCATCTGCCCCTGTCTGTTGCTGCTGAATTTAAAGCTAATGCCTAGAGATACAAACCAAAGTTCTGTGTCTTTGAAACATACACAAGTGAATGTTTTATAAGTTTATAAGAATGTTTCATAAGTTTAAGGTTATGTCATGGTATTAAATAAAGGATTATTTTTATTTTACTACACATTTATGTTACTGGAGGGCTTTGACAATGAGTCATGGGTAAGATAATATGTTAAATATAGTATTCTTTATTATGGTTATGTCATAAATAATCATTGCTACATTATATAACCATTTGTTTTTGAACTTTAGTTAATGTACATTCAATACACACTTCATATAGACCTGTCAAAAGACTGAGGTCAGTAAGATCTTGAAATTGAAATTAATATTTGTATTCAGCAAGGACATGGTGAAGACATGTATAATGTTATTTTAAATAAGTGTTATAAAATGTAAAAAAAGAGTGTTCAGTTGAAATTTCTGTTCATCAAAGAATCATGAGTTTTGCCATCACAGGAAAAAATCTAATACAATAAATTGTGATGGTATTACTGTTTTTACTGTATTTTTGATATAATGAATACAGCATTGGTGAGCAAAAGAGAATTCTTTCAAATCATTACAAAATCTTACAAAGCCCAAACTATTGAATGGTAGTGTGTATCCATTTTTGATTGTACATGAACTACTGATCATCAGATAATATTTTATTTTATGATAATGAAAGTTATGAAGTATCAGGGAAGAGGCTGCAGAGAAAAAAAAGAAAACAGTTAAACACATTCAGTTTAAATAATTTGAAATACAAAAGATGTGTTGGCTACATAATTGGTTAAATGTCATTTACTCTGGAAAATTGTGTAAAATCGGAGAGCAGCAGTCAGGATAGTTGTGGGATGAATCAACATTCTAAAGTGTGTTTGCTTCATTGTGTATCAGTGGCAAATGTACTCTCTGAGAGCAGTATCTTTTTGACATACAGAGTTTATATTGAGTTGATTAGCCAGTTATATGAAAATACAGTGTTTTAAGGGCCAGCCCTTGCGAGTCTGTCTTGATATTGCTCAAAGGTATTGATTTCTTATGAAGGGGACAGATCAAGTCACTTGAACAGCGTTGCAAGATTTGCAAGAGCAAACGTAATTAGACTGTATGTTTTCTGTGGCGTTTCTAAGGCGACTTTTGGTTGCATTACCCTCAGCCCAATGGAGGTCACGCACGGAGTGGGGTAGTCTACAGTTAATAGAGGACGTCATTTAAAAATTTGACAGTCGGTGTTGATTGTTTTATTATTCTTATTAAATATTTATTTTATTATTTATTATTTCAAAAATATCATTACATTTATGCCAAAGCAAATCAAATCACGGCCATATTTGCAGTTTTGGTGTCAGGAACTATTATAAAGCCATACCCTGAGTCATTTCTGCTTGCCTGTTGTCAATTTGGGGAAAATGACAATCCTCATTTTGAAGATAATAATTGGATGCCCTGGGGCGTAAACAAATGGTTTTGTTATTATAATACATAACATTGTTTAATATATAACCAAATATATAACACTATAAAGTCTTTATTGTTCAATTTGATCATTATTGTGTCCTTGATGGAATAAAAGTATTGATTTCATAACTAAATAAATAAAAAGCGCACTAACCCCAAACCTTGGAGTGGTAGTATAAACAAGTAAATAAAACTCTAAAGCAGAGGGGGGGGGGGGGGGGTCTTCAACCATGCTCTGGGGAACACGGTACGCAAGTTTATTTCCAACCTGCATCAGCACACCTGTGTATTTTCAAGCAGTCCCGAGGAGCTTGATTAGCTGCTTTAGGTGTGTTTGATTAGGGTTGTTGCTAAAATCTGCAGGACAGGGGTCCCAGGAAAGGGTTGAAGACCTCTGCTCTAACGGACCTTTGTCCCAAATTAGCCCGAAGTCCTTGCCTAGGTGCATAAACTCGATTAGGAGGTCCACTGGGAAACTCACATCATTGCAGGATCAACAAACAATGCATATGAGGGACACATAGTAGCACAAAGGGGGCGACTCGCGAACACCAATTGAAATCTGAAATGGAGCATGGGTCACCCTGCCGTTCAGGGGACTGTATTTTTCCTAGAGCTTTTCAAATGTATGCATTGCAAAACTTCTACAGAGGTCAAATTTAGAGTGTGTGTAGAGGTGGTCTGGGAGATCTCAATCCAGCAGGCATTTCAGGGCCATTTGATCCCTCTGATAGTTAATGCATATTACTTAATGCTGTACATATACTGAGGTAAAGAAGGATCAAGAGGCATCAAATTCTTACTCTCGTGTGTCTTAAGTATATATACAGTGGGTACGGAAAGTCTTCAGACCCCCTTAAATTTTTCACTCTTTGTATATTGCAGCCATTTGCTAAAATCATTTAAGTACATTTTTTTCCTCATTAATGTTCACACAGCACACCATATTGACCGAAAAACACAGAATTGTTGACATTTTGCAGATTTATTAAAAAAGAAAAAAGAAAATATCACATGGTCCTAAGTATTCAGACCTTGACAATCAGATAGTAACTCAGGGCTGCCATTCTTGATAATCTTGAGATGGTTCTACACCTTCATTTGAGTCAAGCAGTGTTTGATTATACTGATTGGACTTGATGAGGAAAGCCACACACCTGTCTATATAAGACCTTACAAGCTCACAGTGCATGTCAGAGCAAATGAGAATCATGAGTTCAAAGGAACTGCCTGAAGAGCTCAGGGACAGAATTGTGGCAAGGCACAGATCTGCCCAAGGTTACAAAAAAAATTCTGCTGCACTTAAGGTTCATAAGAGCACAGTGGCCTCCATAATCCATAAATCGAAGACGTTTGGGACGACCAGAACCCATCCTAGAGCTGGCCGTCCGGCCAAACAGAGCTATCGGGAGAGAGCCTTGGTGAGAGAGGTAAAGAAGAACCAAAAGATTACTGTGGCTGAGCTCCAGAGATGCAGATTCGGGAGATGGGAGAAAGTTGCAGAAAGTCAACCATCACTGCAGCCCTCACCAGTCGGGGCTTTATGGCAGAGTGGCCCGACAGAAGCCACTCCTCAGTGCAAGACACATGAAAGCACGCATGGAGTTTGCTAAAAAAAACACCTGAAGGACTCCAAGAGGGTGAGACAATAAGATTCTCCTGGTCTGGATGAGACCAAGATAGAACTTGTTGGCCTAAATTCTAAGCGGTATGTGTGGAGAAAAACAGGCACTGCTCATCACCTGTCCAATACAGTCCAACAGTGAAGCATGGTGGTGGCATCATCATGCCGTGGGGGTGTTTTTCAGCTGCAGGGAAAGGACGACTGGTTGCAATCGAGGGAAAGATGAATGTGGTCAAGTACAGGGATATCCTGGACGAAACCTTTAATCCAGAGTGCTCAGGACATCAGACTGGGCGAAGGTTTACCTTCCAACAAGACAAATACCCTAAGCACACAGCTAAAATAACGAAGGAGTGGCTTCACAACAACTCTGTGACTGTTCTTGAATGGCCCAGCCAGGAGCCCTGACTTAAACCCAATTGAGCATCTCTGGAGAGACCTAAAAAAATGGCTGTCCACCAACGTTTACCATCCAAACTGACAGAACTGGAGAGGATATGCAAGGAGGAATGGCAGAGGATCCCCAAAACAAGGTGTGAAAAATTGTTGCATCTTTCCCAAAAAGACTCTGGCTGTATTAGATCAAAAGGGTGCTACTACTAAATACTGAGCAAAGGGTCTGAATACTTAGGACCATGTGATATTTCAGTTTTTCTTTTTTTAATAAATCTACAAAAATGTCAAAAATTCTGTGTTTTTATGTCAATATGGGGAGCTGTGTGTACATTAATGAGGAAAAAAAATACTTAATTGATTTTAGCAAATGGCTGCAATATTAAAAAGAGTGAAAAATTTAAGGGGGTATGAATACTTTCCGTACCCACTGTATATATGTTTGTGAGATAAAGATCAAATGAAAATGAACTCATAGATATGCACATCTCTTTTACTGGTATTCTTAAATAGTACTAGTACCTTACCAGAATAGTTCACCAAAAATTCTGCCATCATTTACTCAACATGTTGTTCCAAACCCATATGACTCTCTGGGTTTTTTGCCCATACAATGAAAGTCAATGGGGTCAATGTTATTTAGGGTCCAAAATATCTTTTATTTATTCAGAAATAAAATCATACAGGTTTGGAACAACATAAAAGTGAGTAAATGATGACTGACAATTGACACAACTTTAACAAGAGAGCATTTGAGCTGACATTACTCCCATTTCCTTCTGCAGAGGTTTGATTGTCTTGAACTCAAATGATACATACTACCTGGAGCCAATCAGAGGCCAGGAGGTTCTCCACCACACTTTCTATCGCACTGAAGACCTGCCGATCAAAACCGGCACCTGTGGACACAGCCATCAGACTGGACACATCAGCCTGTTCAGTGGTCACCTTAAACCTTTGCATCAAAGGGTCAGTCAGAAATTACATTTCCGTTTATGGTGTCTTCCATGTCATCATTTAATATCTCATAAAATGAAGAGACTTGGTAATAAATGTTGATTTTTTACAGTATATTTCACTGAAATAGATGTCATGCAAACAGTCTATTTAATCAGTCCTTTCCACAGATGACAAAAAAATCTCATTTTGTAAAGTAGCTCTCACTAGATTGTAAGCATAATAGTCATTAGGGAAATAACAGTCAGTCATTACCATCATTATTCAGTGTGTCTAAGTCTCTATTTCTGATCACATGAGTAGATTGTGTATGATGTCAGAAGACATTTCTCTCTCACAAAGCAAAGATGTTCTGTTCCCTCCAATCTATAATGACTAGATAGGCCACTTACAAAAAAAAGATTATGGAGGTCTGACGCAAAGCTGTTGTGTTTGCATTGTGCATCAGTAATTTCTTATGTCCCCATAATGTGCTGCAGAAAGAAAAGTGTGTTTTGGCTCATTACAGTACAGAAATAAAGCCATCTTAAGCCCAGGTTAAGTGTTCAGACTGATGAAGTGCATAATGTGGGCTTATTACAAAACTCTTGAGGATCATTAGCAGGAGTTGGGAGCCCTCCTACTGCTATTGTTCTGCTTGCACATGCTTTCTCATTAAAGCCGAGCAGTAGAGACTTCTAGCTGGTCTGCTGTTTACAAATGAGAATTAGAGGGTCCATAAATTAATAAACAGTTTGGACTTATGTGCTTCCTCCGCAGTAATGATGTATTCCTGGTACAATTGGATTTCCAAGTTCCTGAATTTTGAGGTTCATATATACAGTAGTACAGTATGTCCCTGTGTACATTTGAGTCTTTAAATATCCCAGATTTAATCATTTCAAACATATACTTGCTTAGTAGGATAACAAACGAGTTCCTAACAAGACTAATTTTGGAATGGAGAGCTTTCATTTTTATTGCTTATGAACATTTATCAAGTCGCACTTTTATTTTCCTCTGGTTGCCAAGGAAGATGACTTATATGAACATTCTGTTCTTCTGCTTATTTTACTGTTTCACTCACATTTTATTTACTGCTTGGTTACTGTAAAGTGCTAGCTGTCACTTTTGTGATTACTGTGCCAAAGCAGTTTTTCGAGTAAATTAGACCCATCAGTTAAAATGCAAACAAATATGAGGAACAGTAGTGATGGCAAGCAGTGAAAAATAAAAACATTGCTACAATATTGTTGCATATAGTCTTTGAGCTTTTGTAGTCAGTTTGTAAAAAAAAATTATGTGCACAAACAATTATTTTATAGTAAATTCAAATGTGTGATTTATACCAATTGCCACTAAAGGGGTCATATGATGCTATTTTAAAGATCATTATTTTGTGTATTTGGTGTAACAGAATATGATGACATGCTTTAATGTTCAAAAAACATTATTGTAGGTCCTCTATGCCCCGCCTCTCTCAAACACGTCGTTTTCAACAAAGCTCCCTCCTTTGACTAGCGCAGTCAGCTCTGATTGGCCAGCTGACCCAGGGCATTTTGATTGGCCGAACACCACAAGCACTCGTCGGAAAATGTAACGCCTTACCATAATCGCAAGCTTCAGCTTTCAAAGTATATATTAAGACAGTTAATAATGTCGTTAGTTTTACAATCAGTTCAAGCCCGAAAGGGCAACAATCGTGTGTGACACAGTGATGATGCAGTACACAAGCCGCGGTTAAGACAGCTGACGTGCTATGATTTCTGACAGGCAGTTCACTCTCCTGTGATGTGAGCCTGTTCCCCTCACACACACACACTCGACGCGTTACTCTGCGCTGCGCAAAACTCCGCATTTGAAAAGTCAATAGCAAATACATAAACTAATAACAAAACATATTACAGTCGCTGCTTCAGAAGCGCCAGATTGTCATAGCAAAGTCGGAATTGACCCTTTTTTTTTTTTTAAAAAAAGCCTTTGTGCACAGCCAGCCTTGTACTCTTCTAGGTAAAAAAAAACTGTCGTCCATAAAATGCACAAATTTGAACATCTGGGTTGTGCTGTTCTGTTGTAAATAAATCTTAACCAATGATTCCTAATTGCATCTACTTCCGGAAGGCCAAATAAAGTGCTTTTGCTTTCGCACTGAAACACACAGCTCTCCCTGACATGGCTGCATCAACATTACTGCGGTTCCTGAAACCACGCCTTCTTTCTTTGCGTGAACATTTGGGCGCATTACGCAAATATTTCCGCAGAGTGAGGTAGATATGTGGGGGCGTGTTTAAATGAGGCGTTTTATGAGGGTGTGGATGAGTCTTAACTTTTTTAAAGAATATCTTTTTGGATTTGAGACATTAGTCTTTGCAACTTTACAGATCTTCTTTATGCACCAAGAGCCTGTAACACTCCAAAGAGAAAGGAAAACTTGAAATCGCATCATATGACCCCTTTAATTACTTAAGTTGTGGCAGACAGACATTTAGTGAATGGATGTAAAACCAAGCACCAAGAGACTAGAGAAACCAATCCATAAATCCTTCCCTCCAGCAATTAACGTTTTATTTTGTTTGCCGTTTGTTTGTTTCTGTATTTATCCCCACCCCTAGGTTAGACGAAATGCCTGGGGTACTACAAAATACATGGAACTCTATATAGTAGCTGACAACACACTGGTAAGCAGATGATGCCTGTGTCATGCTCACTTCCACTAATTAGACACTTACACACAGTAAAGTTCACCACATGAATTAAGGCTTTAAAGCTTCAAATACAGGCTGAGTTATATAAACTGTACTTTAGAACCGGTACTTTATGCCTAGTGTTACATTCTCATTCAAATTTGGCCTCTGAGCAATTGCTGCTTAAATTTAAAGCTTCGGAAGTGCCTTTTCACTCTCTCCCTCTCTTTTCTATCACTCCCATTGCCAATATCTTACATGTATGAGGAGCTATCAAGAAGTTATCAGTGAATTTAATAGTTTAATTTTTAGTCCTCGTGTATGAGGGATACATTTCGTGAGGGGCATGCAGACAATCTTCCAGTGTTACATTCTGTTGAGTTTTCTGATTGAATTCTTTCATACATATACATTGAATCTGTATAATATCCACCAAAAGCCAAAAGAGGCAGGAGGTTATATAATATTTCATTATGGCTGGATTTAGTTAATCAAATTTCTCTGTAATAGGTTTTTTGCAATTTCTCAAGCAGAGTCTATGCATTTGTATGTTCGTCTTGATCAATTTGCCTCTTAGCATTTCTTCATGTCTCTACAGTACAGAAAGCAAAACAAGGACCTTTACAAAACTAAAATGAGGATAATGGAAATTGCTAATTATGTAGATAAGGTATGTCAAGCCTGAGTGCATTTCTTTGGTTCAAAGGTTTTGTTTACTGTTTAGACTGCATATTGCGAAAATTCCATAATGCAATGTCTGTATTATAATTATATTTAACAAAAATGAAATCCTAATTATTTGTTTTGGTCTGATCAGTTCTACAGAGACTTGAACATCCGTGTACCTCTGATTGGTCTAGAGGTTTGGACTGAACATGATCAGTGCATCATCAATGAGGAACCAAATTCGACTCTTTGGTCCTTCCTTCAGTGGAGACAGAAACTTAAATCCCGCAAGAAACATGACAATGCCCAACTACTCACGTTAGTCACAAAACACACCAACTGTATGCACATATAGAACAATACTGTCAGAGTAGCTTTATTGTCATTTCAGCTCTATACAGTTAGTATACAGTGAAACGAAACAGCGTTTCACTGTAACATATTTTAATGGTGTTGTATTAAGTTTTTACAAATATAATTAGTCCGTTTTTTTCTTATATTTTTGTACGGTATATTTCACATAAATACTGAAATTCTTTCATATTTACTCACCCTCTAGTCATTCCAAACCTGTATGAAAAAAAACACATATAAAAAGAGAAAACTGTTTGGTTACCAGCATTCTTCAGAATATCTTATTTTGTGTTCTGCAGTACAATTGAAAGTCATACAGGTTTGGAATGACATGAGGGTGAGTAAATGATGAAAGAAATTTCAATTTGGTTGACCTATCCCTTTAAAGGGATATACATTTTTATTGAAATCATAGCTGAAAGTTTATATTGTTTTCCCTGCAGTGGTGTGATTTTCAAGGGCACCACCATTGGCATGGCTCCGCTGGAGGGCATGTGCAGTCATGAGAACTCGGGAGGCATCAACGTGGTAAGAAAGCATGCAGGCTTGCATCTAGAACAGGCTGTAAACACTGTGTATATAATTTGTGTGTTTGTGTACAGCTCATGCAGGGATTTGATAAAGTGATCAATAGCTCCGACACACCTGATTAGCCTCTTATTGGTTCTATTACTTTGTGTGGCGGGAGAGGATCACTTTGCAGAATACTAATGAGTGGTCAAGCTTTTCGTCTGGATATTACACATGGATGGGGTCATTCTACATTACATCAATATAGCCTGCTTAGTCTATAGCCTACTTAATTGTGTCATTTTGTTCAGGTGTGTGTAGTTAAGTGATCGTCACAATGTCATTCAGTTTGAACTTTGTTTTCCTCTTGCACGTTCCCCTTCATTGAATTAATTGTAATTTTGTTCAGGTGCGTGGAGTTAATTATCCTTGTTTGGTCTGTGTATTTAAGTTTCTGTGTTCAGTTCTAGTTTGTCTGGTCTCATCAGCGTCTGCATTTATGCTTCCCTATGTTAACCCTTGTTGGATTACCAGTGTGTTGGATTAAAGACTTGCTAAATCTTATTCTTCATCTTTGTGTGTTCGTGAACTGCACAGTAACTGTGTGATGTTTTCAGAAGTCACAATCATATTTTGAGTGAATTTGTTTGGTATGGTATGTGCTGTGTGAGTGGCACTGCAGTCGACAGCTAGTTATTTATCAAGATTGTTGATATTCAGAAGTTATTTTATGAATCCTCTCGTGTTAGGGTTGAAAATAGCAATGTTGTGTGCTTATAAAGTGATGTTGGTGAGAAGGGAAAAAATATTTTGACCATCTGAGAGGATGAAATTATAGAAATTATATAACATGTATAATTTAAATAAAATATAATCAGTGTCACACAGGGATTTCTAGGATACAATTTTACTGTTTTCCTTGTAATTACGTTAATAAATCACAGTAACCATACATTTACAGTAAAGTTACACATAATGTGATAAAACGTATATTTTAAGGTAATTTACAGTTAACCAATTACAAGTTTTTGCTGTAGCATTTTTTTAAAATTACCAACATTTTTATAGTGAGTGAATGTCCAGTAGACTCACTGTTGGACATGTGTGGTCTTCTCCTGGACTATGGTCTGAGAAAGCATCCCTTGACATAAAGCTCCTTCACATTCCTCAAATACTTTAGAACCAGTATATGACAATGTGGTTCCTAGGGAGATATTTAAGAGATAGAAAATCCATAAAGAGAAATCATTTGTAATACAACTACATGTCATATTTCAACGTTGTTATGAAGTGGAGATATTATCAGTGCCATCTGTAAAAAAAATCAACACTGCATGCCCTTGCAGATATATCCATTTGTGCTCCTTTATGTTTGTGTCACGGTATGAAGATAAAAGAAAGTTCATTCTGTTTGCCCCAGCCAAGGTACTTAAATTACTACCTGCAGGTCAAAAAACATCATCCTCTACAATTTATGGCATCATTGTAACATAACAAAGATGCCTTTGGAGATCAGAGATGTCCTCTGGGCTTCTACTGCCATTTACAAACTGTAGTGTTGGAACTGTGGCAACGTGGCATAGCAACGACAGAAGCCTGTTGGCTACAAATAGCATTTATGTCCAATTTAAAGCATAAAATACAATTAATTTATTGCATGGCAGCATGGCAAATACTCTAATCCTGTATATTGAATTCATCATTTTAGACAGACTCTTAAAGCAGTGCTTGAGCTTCCATTTCATTTATTGTGATGTTTGTTATGGCTGGTAGATTAAATGATCTTTTCTTCCAGGATCATTCTGAATTGCCCATTGGGGCAGCTGCCACCATGGCACATGAGATCGGTCATAACATTGGCATGAGCCACGACCATGAGGGCTGTTGCGTGGAGGCCACAGCGGAGCAGGGTGGATGTGTCATGGCGGCAGCTACAGGGTAAAGACTTCTACATTTGCATTACATTGAAGCTTTTAGCTTCCTTTTATAAATAACCAACAATGCAGAACATAAATCACAGTAATTGCAAAAGCATGCTAATTACTCAAAGAACCCTGGGCACTTTCAAATAATTTTTACTTCTAATTGTGTCATTACTAAACTAATGCATAGACAGGATGCTACTGTACAAGTACATACTTGGTTGCTAATGATAAGTCCCTAAGGATGAGTCGAGCATGATTAATCTCACTTCAGATTGCACACCTGCAGACCATTCACTGACCATCTGAGGTACACTACCATTCAAATGTTTGGGGTCAGTAAGATTTGATTTATTTTTCTTGAATGAAATTAATTCTTGTATTCCGCATGTTTCAAAATATTAATATTTCAATTAAATGCGTTATTTTGACTAAAGTAATCCTTAAAAAACTGCATCAAGATATTCACAAAAAAAATAAGCAACACAACTGCTTTTACATTGATAAAATTAAATATTACTTGAGCATCATATCAGCGTATTAAAATGATTTCTGAAGGATAGTGTGACACTGAAGACTGCAGTAATGGCTGCTGATTCAGTACAGAATTGTATATTGCACACAAAACAGCCTAAAGCTGGCTGAAATCACCAGCTGCAATCTGGCTTCTAGAAAATCTGCTAAGAAACAGTTGTTTGTGTGATGCCTGATAAAGTAGCAAGTAAACAAGATACCATTAACATCTTGTACATCAAGTTTGATATGGCGCCATCCATGATGGCATTGCATATAGTCTCAGGGGCAAAATGTCACCCATTACCCAGTGGGTACGGAAATTATTCAGACCCCTTTAAATTTTTCACTTTTTGTTATATTGCTGCCATTTGCTAAAACCATTTAAGTTATTTTTTTTCCTCATTAAAAATGCACACACAGCACCCCATATTGACAGAAAAACACAGAATTGTTGACATTTTTGCAGATTTATTAAAAAAGAAAAACTGAAATATCACATGGTCCTAAGTATTCAGACCCTTTGCTCAGTATTTAGTAGAAGCACCCTTTTGATCTAATACAGCCATGAGTCTTTTTGGGAAAGATGCAACAAGTTTTTCACACCTGGATTTGGGGATCCTCGGCCATTCCTCCTTGCTGATCCTCTCCAGTTCTGTCAGGTTGGATGGTAAACGTTGGTGGACAGCCATTTTTAGGTCTCTCCAGAGATGCTCAATTGGGTTTAAGTCAGGGCTCTGGCTGGGCCATTCAAGAACAGTCACAGAGTTGTTGTGAAGCCACTCCTTCGTTATTTTTAGCTGTGTGCTTAGGGTCATTGTCTTATTGGAAGGTAAACCTTCGGCCCAGTCTGAGGTCCTGAGCACTCTGGAGAAGGTTTTCTTCCAGGATATCCTTGTACTTGGCCGCATTCATTTTTCCCTCGTTTGCAACCAGTCGTCCTGTCCATGCAGCTGAAATACACCCCCACAGCATGATGCTGCCACCAACCACCATGCTTCACTGTTGGGACTGGATTGGACAGGTGATGAGCAGTGCCTGGTTTTCTCCACACATACCGCTTAGAATTAAGGCCAAAAAGTTCTATCTTGGTCTCATTCCTTCAGGTGTTTTTTAGCAAACTCCATGCGGGCTTTCATGTGTCTTGCACTGAGGAGAGGCTTCCGTCGGGCCACTCTGCCATAAAGCCCCGACTGGTGGAGGGCTGCAGTGATGGTTGACTTTCTAAAACTTTCTCCCATCTCCCGACTGCATCTATGGAGCTCAGCCACAGTGATCTTTGGGTTCATCTTCGTTTATCTCTCTCACCAAGGCGCTTCTCCCCCGATAGCTCAGTTTGGTCGGACGGCCAGCTCTAGGAAGGGTTCTGTTCTGGTCGTCCCAAACGTCTTCCATTAAGGATTATGGAGGCCACTGTGCTCTTAGGAACCTTAAGTGCAGCAGAAATGTTTTTGTAACCTTGGCCAGATCTGTGCCTTGCCACAATTCTGTCTCTGAGCTCTTCAGTCAGTTCCTTTGACCTCATGATTCTCATTTGCTCTGACATGCACTGTGAGCTTTAAGGTCTTATATAGACAGGTGTGTGTCCAATCAGTATAATCAAACACAGCCTGGACTCAAATGAAGGTGTTAGAACCATCTCAAGGTGATCAGAAGAAATGGACAGCACCTGAGTTAAATATATGAGTGTCACAGCAAAGGGTCTGAATACTTAGGACCATGTGATATTTCAGTTTTTCATTTTTAATAAATCTGCAAAAATGTCAACAATTCTGTGTTTTTCTGTCAATATGGGGTGCTGTGTGTACATTAATGAGGAAAAAAATTAACTTAAATGATTTTAGCAAATGGCTGCAATATAACAAAGAGTGAAAAATTTAAGGGGGTCTGAATACTTTCCGTACCCACTGTATGTATATTCTAGAAGAGAGATGCATGTCACAAAGGTATGCTCAGATCCATTCTGAAAACACTGATTTATAGAAAGAAGGGGGAACATGATGTGCCATGCAATTGGAGAAATGTTCTGAGAGATCTGGTATAAATGGAGAATAGCAGGGTGCCCATCACTGATCCCTGTGGAACTCCAGTGTTAAGGGTGCAGCAGTTTTCCAGGTAACTGGGTAAGAACTAATACATAAACCAGACAAGTGCCATAAAGAACTTTTTCTGGATAAAAAACAGCTGCAAGCATGAGATTAAAAGTGTCTGACATAAGCACATCATTTATGGCAAGGATAGTGGTTTTAGTAGAGTGAATTGGTTTGAAACATGATTGAGATGAAGTGGGTTAAGTGACCCCTTGGTTTTGGTGCCCCTGCAGTAGAGGAAAGGTAAGACAGAAAATCAGAGGATATCACTTGGCATAGAGAGGAGGAAGGTGTTTTTTATTTGTCCAAGGTATAAAAAGGTGAAAAACAGTTTTGGAAACTTCACTATTCCTCTTTTCATTTTATATGAAGACCATGTTTTAATTATAATTGTGTTACTGTATTCATCATAAACCGATGTTCAAGTGCATCTGCCTCAGTGTCTACGGCTGACTGTAGATGTTTAACAAATTGGACGTTTTTGTACTTATTTCTACACCTTTTGCACCTTTTGTTTTCAGTCATTTTCATGCATAAAAATGACATATATCCTTTCTAAAATGGTCTACAGGCACCCCTTTCCAAAAGTTTTCAGTCGCTGTAGCAAAAAAGACTTGGACAACTACTTCCAGAAGGGAGGAGGAATGTGCCTGTTCAACATGCCCAACATGAAGGATCTGGTCGGTGGCAAGAGGTGTGGAAACGGCTTTGTAGAGGAAGGGGAGGAGTGTGACTGTGGAGAACCAGAGGTGATTTGTGCCTAGATTAATTATTGAATGGAATTACTTATTGATTGAGAGAATACGGAATCAGACCAATCATGAATTAGTCATTTTTCCAAGAACAATAGTGGCTATGAAATATATATGCAATAAGTCAAAATTTGATAGTTAAAGGGGTGGTTGACTGGGTTTTTTCTAGGCTTGATTGTGTTTATGGGGTGCAGTCTAACATGTGTTAATGCTTTGTTTGTTAAAAAACGCATTCTTTTTCACATAATTTACCTTTATTCCACACCTCTCTGTCCCTTCTCCTCTGAACGCGCTGATCATTTCCTGCTTTTATGAAGCCCCTCCCTCAGAAATACACGATGGGCTCAGATTTCTTTTTCCCTTTGCTTAGCTGCCCGTGTGTTGTGATTGGCAAACGCCTATCTAGGCGCGGTCTAAAACGTCCCGCCTCTCAACATAGCGGCATGTGCTCGGATTGTATTGTAGACAATGACATCGTCTATATTGCTTATCAATTTGAGCCCGATTGAGACGCAGAGGATATTAGTGAAGAGTATCGCGCAGAACCTGTGCAAGCACGGCTTTTAATGGTAGGCCTATGTTTTTTGTTTGTTGTTGTCTCATACTTTTAGATACACTGTTATTTGTAAATGCTACTGCTTCTGTTAGCTTTTAATATACGGTTTTATTCTGATTAAAGCTTTAATACAGCACAGCAACCGTACGCACGTCCATGTATAACGCTTCTCATAGCTATAGTATGTGAAAATAAGTGTATTCACTGAGCTGATGATCTGAATGAGAGAGAGAGAGAGAGATGTAGAGCGTGTGCAGAGCAGGGGACGTGAGGAACAGTATTAAGAACCGCTGCTTTAGAACATTCACGATTTTGTGAATCCATTAGAATCGTTAGAAGAAAGAATCGCGATTCATATATGAATATATTTTTGCGTGTACCTATAGTTTTCTCTTCCTCTTCTCTAAAGCAGTGTAGCATGGCCTCGCCCCCTTGTTTTTTTTTTTTTTCTTTTATGCGTGTCCCGGAGGGTGGGGTTTATGTAAAATTCTGGGTTGTGGACGTAACGGACCCAGGAAGTAACTCGTTGTAGTCCCTTACCAGTCGTTTTTGTAGGCATTTAACTGCCAGAATTTTAAAAGACGATATCTCCGTTTGCATTGAACTTTCAGCTTCGTAACTTTGCAGATATTGTTTATGATCAAACAGCAACATTACACACTAACTAACATTAAAAAAAGTGAAATCGCAATCAACCACCCCTTTAATATGGATTACCATTGATTACCATTTTTATGCGAGTATTAATTTATTCAAGGAATACCTGATATATTTATGCAATGTATTTTTTATAATTTTTTATTGTGAAGAGCTTTTTCTAAACAGCAAAAAGATTTGTTTTTACCACATGGAAGGTCCAAACATAAATGTTAGAACATAAATAGTTGAACTACAGCAGAAAAATGGTGCCGTAACAAAGAGTGACAGATGAAAGCGTATGCATTTTATGTTTGCTTGCATGCATACCTGTATGTGTGTAGAGAAAAAGAAAGGGGAGCGTCCCACCTTGCTGCAAAGCCGTGTTTGACAGGCTGTCAGTGTGCATATAATGGCTGGGTGATTTGCCATCTGGCAGGAAGAATGAGGTAGCGTCTGTAACTCCTAGTCAATACATAAACACCTGGACTACTCTTCTGGATTTTACCTGCTGTCAATACCATATTCAGTGAAACAACACCTCAGCAATCACCTGATAGAAAAAGCTAGGTTGCAGCAGCACCGAACTGGGAGCTGTTATCATACACTTTTGTTCTAACCTTTTAATCCAAACCATCATCTGCCAGCACTCTCCACTTTCATGAATACACAAAAATAGATTTGACAGTCACAGCTCAAGCCTGTCATGTACGCATGTCTATTTTCATTATAGTCACTGAATAACACCATTTATTTATTTCTAGTGTGATAATCATAGCTGTCAGTCGCACTTTATTCTCTGAAACCATATCAAGCAGAATAGAGGTTGCTGTGTGTTTATTTGAGACAGAAAGACATTGTGTGTGTGTGTGTGTGTGTAACAGAGCGTATATGTGTGTCGTGACTGTTTCCTTCTCATTAAACACCCTTAAAACACCACACACACACTTCCTCCCCTTCCCCTATTCATTTTCAGCTGTACGGTATAATTATTGGCCGTCAGATGCCTCCATGCTGTATATATCAGTGTCATACATGTCAAACATTTTTATATGCATCTAACGTCCAATTGTGCAATTTCTCCTCTCAATTTATTTTCCACACTTTAATCATAGCATGCAAGCAGACACTGTGTGTGTGTGTACAGTGCATTCATTATGCAATATTAATATATATATTAGGATATAATATATATAGTGTTTGTCACAAATTGCTCAAGTGGCATGACCCTGTAAGTTTTGAGGGCCATAGTTGATTGCTTTGGTAGCCTTCTCGAATTGTTGTGTGTGGTTTATGTTCTTTGTGTGTGTGGGTGTTTCTGTCTCCCGCAGGAGGTGCAACAATGATTGCTGCCACCCCAGCAATGCACTTTGAAGGTGGATGCTCGTGTGCCCACGGGGTCTGCTATTGTGAGGACTGAAGGTGTCTATTTTATCTGTCTATGTATCTATCTATTTATTTATTTATTTCTCTCCCAATGCTTCCCTCTCTCACTCTGTTCTGACTCTCACTTAATATGTTTCATACAAGTGGTCAAGGCTTAGCGAGTTAGCCTGTCCCTGTTAACCCCTGCTTTTAGAAGCCATAGCTACACCACCTGGCCGCAAAAAACATCTTTCCCCATTGACACCATTGCAAATTACCTGTGTATTCTGAAGAAATTGCATTTTTGTAATCAACATATTTCAATGTATTACAGTATATGTTTTACTAATTATTCACTAACAATGATTCACTTTGAACAGTTGTTTTTTTAGTAACATTAACAAAGATGAATAAATACTGTAACAAATATATTGCTCATTGTTAATTAGTGTTAGTTAATGCATAATTAATCTCCTTATTGTAAATTGTAAAGTGTTACTGTATTTATTTATTTTATGTGTTGCTTAAAATAGTTGCTAGTGAAGACCTTGTCTGTGTTTTTGCTTTCTAGAGATGCACCAGGCTTAGTATATGCACCAGGCACCATAGTTTAATATCCACTTTTTCTCTGTAGTTTGCCCACCAACTGCTCTCTTTTTCTTTCATCAAAATCCTTCAGTCTCCTTACCATGTCCTCTGCCCACAGCTGAAGCAGGCCGGCACCATGTGCCGTGGAGCAGCTGGTGCCTGTGATCTGCCGGAATACTGCACGGGAGGTTCTCCCTACTGCCCCTCTAATGTTTACCTCCTGGACAGGTCATCGTGTCAGCATGGCCGTGCCTACTGCTATAATGGCATGTGTCTGACCCATGAACAGCAGTGCCTGCAGCTGTGGGGTTATGGTAAGATATGTGCTGTCTGGCTATGCTTTTAATTTGCAGGGAAATAATGTCTGTAGGATCCAGTTCAGAAGTTATGTTACTATGTTATTTTATTGAGCAAGAATGCATTAAATTGATCAAAAGTGAATAATATAGCATTAAAGTGACACCAGATTTGTATATCAAATAAATGTAGTTCTTTTGAACTTTCGATTTATCACAGAGTCCTGAAAAAAAATCACAGTTTTCAACACTGATAACAATAAGAAATTATTCTTAAGCACCAAATCAGCATATTAGAATGATTTCTGAAGGATCATATGACACTAAAGGCTGGAGTAATCGAGCCATTTCTAGTTATACTCGTAACACATCCACACACAAATTATATCTATATTATATGTGTGTGTGTGTGTAGTATAATAATATCTATATAATATTATATAATATATGGCGGTTAAAAAACAGCATTACCACGCTATTGAGCACACAAAATTACCGCAGGGAAATTCTCTCACCGCAACCGCCCTAGTAAGCATACTGCAAGCTAGACAAAAACTCAGCGCATCAGAGAGGCGGAGTGAAGGGCTTATGTTCACCTGATGCTGCTGGTTCCAGGTTTTCTGGAGAAA
Organism: Sinocyclocheilus anophthalmus; assembly: GCA_018155175.1. Taxonomy (NCBI): domain Eukaryota; kingdom Metazoa; phylum Chordata; class Actinopteri; order Cypriniformes; family Cyprinidae; genus Sinocyclocheilus; species Sinocyclocheilus anophthalmus. The sequence continues at coordinate 362,402 of JADLZN010004193.1, forward strand.
CAGAGAACTCAAACTTTTCATGTGAGAGGAGAACTCTGAATTCAGAGGATAACATTGCTCATTCCAGGTAACCCTTAGATAAAGTGGAGCACTGCTCAATACTACCACGAGGAAAGCCCATGGAGCGAGGAATCCAACTCCTCGACGAGGATTAACGCTCGAAAGAAAACACAATACTCACAATAACGGTTGAGGGTGGCGATGCTTCCAGAGTGTGTCGACAGAGACACTAGTTGAGTGGAGCCCAAGGTAACGGGGTCTAACCAACTCAGAGAAAGGGAACGAGATCAAAAAATGCGTAGGAAACTTCCCCTTCCGTAACTTTCCATTTCATCCTTACCATACAGGATTGTAGAAAAGTGGGCAAAGCATAACGTGAACACCTACCACTTATGTGGATTTTAGAAAAGCGGGCAAAGCATAACGTGCACACTTACCACTTATGTGGATGTGTAGAAAAGTGCACAAAGCTTAACGTACTGCACTTATTTTAGAGTTTTCCAAGCATCTGTTTACAGATACCCGGAAGTACTGGGCCAAATGGGAGAGGCAAGCTCAAATACAACCCTCAAACGTGAGGGGAGCACTGCCCGAGACAGCATTACACAGGAAGGCTCTCGTAATGCCACCTATACCTCCCGCTCGATGCCTCAGCAAGAGGGGATATCCTGGTGACAAGGAAGCCCCTCAGGGCAGCCTAGATAAGGTGTACCAGACAGGGCAGCCTGAAAACATAAGCCCAGCCCGGACATCCAGGAAATTTTTGCAGTGACGCGCCGGGGGCCTGATGATCAAGAAGGCTCCCGCAGAAGCCTGTGTTAAGGAAGTATGAAGCCGAAGCCCGGCTTTCTTTCTCACCGTCTGGACATATATCGACGAGTGAAATAACACTGCAAGTCGAGCACCCAGTTTCTGAACCCAGCAGAGGGGGTGCTCATTGAGGACCTACCCTAGAAAAGGGACAGAAACACACAGGTCCCGGGAAACACTGCAAATAAACTAGCAGAAGGGTTATACACACAACCACCTGCTCATTAGGTTATAACACACAAAGCTATATATATTCATATATACATATTTTAGACATGGATCGTACTCACCCACCATGGTTCCTGCGTCGGAGCTCTGTCCGAAAAAGCCTCTAGACCGGACCATCAGTAAGAAGGTCACTATGAAGCCATAGAACCAACCAAAATATCATAGGTCCAGCATAGGAGACAGTAATGCAGGAAATTCCCACCTAACCTCAGTCAGGTGAAGAGATGGTGGTTACAGGAGAATTAGGAAGGTGAAGATAAGGGCAGAAGAGATAAGGAAACGAAGGAAATGAGTAGATACTCAAGTATCACTCTGATTCGGACGAAAGCGCTGACGCCTTGTCTTGATCACATCCCTTAGGTCTTTTACTCAGCTTCCTTTGACCTGCGATTCTTCCTACCCCAACCCACGGGCGGGGGAGGAGCGCGAGCCGCGAAACTAGCCTTCTGAGCCAGTCTCTGATACTCAAACCGAGACGGGCCAGGACCCCAGGGTTGTTCGGGCTCAGACCTGGACCCCGTGAAGGCCGCTATCCCGGTCTTTCAAAAGGTCAGCCTGATATGCTTGGAGCATAACCATCGTGTGCAATGAAGCGACAGCCCGAACTGCTGCTGCTGCGTATGCCCTGGTATCCGAGCGAGATGTCATGGAGGTGAGTCTTAGAGGATGTCTCACCCATAGAAAGATAGCTAGCCAGTCATCTTTTTTAGAGGGGCATCCTCTCATAGTCGTTTCCGCGTATTGCCTCGATGTTGGCATAACTCGTATGATGGAATCGATAGATGCGAGAAGAAAACGGCCTCTTCCATTCCTTCTCAATCTTTATGTGGAAAACAGGAAGAAAGGAAGGCTCAACTGAGCTGGAGGGTTACAGCAAGAAAGATAGCGCTCCTCGAGATGACCTCGTGACGTCACTTTCTTCGCCCGCTTCACGGCAAGTAAAGCCTCGCCGTGGCGCGAGCCATAATTTCCAAAAGCTCATCATATGCAGGGCAGGAGTATTGGGAAGGCTCAGCTTTAGCTTCTCTGGCCTCCTCAGACATTTTCTGCTTTTGCTGGGCTGATATCAGCAGAGCACTGGCCCCTGAATCAGCCAATGTTAATGAAATAACATAATCCTCCAGCGGCTCACTCTCGTGCACAGCCGGCGATGCGAGAGGGAAAACCCCCCTTCAAACTCATCGGCCAGATCCACCTTCGATCCCCACAAGCTCATTCCCTTCCATGCCTCAGCACCGGCAGGTCCTGGATCGCGGGAAGCAGACGGCTGCCCCTATTTCCTCAAAAAGAGAGACAAACGAGACCGGAGCTTTTCCCTTGGAAAAAACGCTCGCAGTGCACGCAGATTGCCCCCTCGAGGACACCGTGTGCTTGTGTGCTCTTTGCCCAAACAAATAACGCATAGATCGTGTGTGTCATCAGATGTCAAACAACGTCAACACTGATGCACACATCCTTAAACGCTTTGCTAGTGCTCGCCATAATGAGATGAATAGAGATCGCTCTTACCACAGAAAATGCACGCTTCAAACAAAACAGTCAAATGAAGACGAATAAGAGAATGATGTGTAGCTCCCGGCAACGATTTATACTGTAGTCGCACCGGTAGCGACGTCATGGCTGTCGCCGGCCAACGAGTTGGAGTTTTTTCAATGCATGCTTCAGGACCGGGTCACGACGAGGCATTCCCCATAGTGACCCCTAGAGGAAGCAGTTCAACGTTCCCATGAAAGGGAATCTCAGAAGCCACTGCCCTTTGGCTCTGAGGATCCAATATCCTCATCTTTGATGACATTTTTTTTTTCTTTTACAAAGCATTACTGGTGCCTAGATGGAAATGTGTGACTATTGTCCCTCTCTCTCTCTCTCGCTCTTCTCTCTATATATATATATATGATATTATCCTGACCTTCGGGGAAGGAAATATGAGACAGACCAGACCTCTTGGAAACTTAATGAATACCCCTTCATAGACCTCGATATTTACATAGTATCCAGCTAATTTAAGAATATGTTTTTTTCATATATATATCTATATATAATATATATACTATACAGTGGTGTGAAAAAGTGTTGGCCCCTTCCTGATTTCATATTTTTTTGAATGTTTGTCACACTTTAATATTTCAGATCATCAAACAAATTTAAATATTAGTAAAAGATAACAAAAGTGAACACAACATGCAGTTTTTAAAATAAGGTTTTTATTATTAAGGGAAAACAAAAAACTACATGGCCCTGTGTGAAAAATTGTTTGCCCCCCTGTTAAAACTGTGGTTTATCACACCTGAGTTAAATTTCTTTAGCCACACCCAGGCCTGATTACTGCCACAGCTGTTTGCAATCAAGAAATCTCTTAATTAGGACCTGCCTGACAAAGTGAAGTAGGCCAAAAGCTCCTCAAAAGCTAGACATCATGCCGAGATCCAAAGAAATTCCGAAACAAATGAGAAAGAAAGTAATTGAGATATATCAGTCTGGAAAAGGTTATAAAGCCATTTCTAAAGCATTGGGACTCCAGCGAACCACAGTGAGAACAATTATTCACAAATGGCAAAAACATGGAACAGTGGAGAACCTTCCCAGGAGTGGCCGGCTGACCACAATTACCCCAAGAGCACAGCGACAACTCATCCAAGAGGTCACAAAAGACCCCACAACAACATCCAAAGAACCGCAGGCCTCACTTGCCTCAATTAAGGACAGTGTTCATGATTCAACAATAAGAAAAAGACTGGGCAAAAATGGTCTGCATGGCAGAGATCCAAGACGAAAATTGCTGCTGAGCAAAAAGAACATAAAGGCTCGTCTCTCATTTGCCAAAATATATCTTGATGATCCCCAAGACTTTTGGAAAATACTCTGTGGACTGACGAGACAAAAGTTGAAATTTTTGGAAGGTGTGTGTACCATTACGTCTGGCGTAAAAGTAACACTGCATTTCAGAAAAAGAACATCATACCAACAGTAAAATATGGTGGTGGTAGTGTGATGGTCTGGGGCTGTTTTGCTGCTTCAGGACCTGGAAGACTTGCAGTGATAAATGAAACCATGAATTCTGCCGTTTACCAAAAAATCATGAAGGAGAATGTCCGGCCATCAGTTCGTGACCTCAAGCTCAAGTGACTGGCGTTCTGCAGCAGGACAATGATCCCAATCACCCAGCCGTCCACCTCGAATGGCTGAGAAAAAAACAAATGAAGACTTTGGAGTGGCCTAGTCAAAGTCCTGACATGAATCCTATTGAGATGCTGTGGCATAACCTTAAAAAGGCTGTTCATGCTCGAAAACCCTCCAATGTGTCTGAATTACAACAATTCTGCATAGATGTGTGGACCAAAATTCCTCCACAGCGCTGTAAGACTTTGTTATTGCAAGTTATCGCAAACGCTTGATGGCAGTTGTTGCTGCTAAGGGGGGCCCAACCAGTTATTAGGTTTAGGGGGGCAAACACTTCACACAGGGCCATTTAGTTTTGGATTTTGTTTTCCCTTAATAATAAAAACATTCATTTAAAAACTGCATGTTGTGTTCACTGGTGTTATCTTTACTATCTTTAAATTTGTTTGATGATCTGAAACATTAAAGTGTGACAAACATGCAAAAAAATAAGAAAATCAGGAAGGGGGCCAACAAGTTTTCACACCACTGTATATATATCTATATATAAATATATACCTGGTTTGTTTGCGCGTTGCGGTTTTTGTGGTTAATTTTAAAAAAATATTATGGTACCATTTTCAAAAAACATGGTAATATTATGGTACTTCTTTGTCAAATGTCCCTTTTAATTCCCTAAACCAACCTTTCAGAACAAGTTTTTAAATCCGAATAGACCCTCTTTCAATGTTTAGTCAGCACTAATGATCAAATACTGCTTGAGGTTGATTTTGTAGTGAGAGCTCATGGTATTTGGCTGTGCACCTCCAGTGTGTTCTGGGCTCATGTCCAGTCAAGCTCTTTGGCTATCAAACAGACTCAGATCACAGTCGGACATTTTTTTTTTTTTTTTTTTTACTTGTCCATTTGGGGGGCCGTTTCTGGAGGGGTGTTGACATGTTTGATGTCACGTGTATAACCAATATTATCATATTCACAAATTTTAACTGAGAAGTTAATGTTTTACTGGATTAAAAAAAAAAAATTAATCAATGGATTATTTGTACCATGGCATGGTAGAACAAAATTAAATTCTGGTATTATGTATTATAAACACTTTTTTTTTATTGTCACTTAAAACCTAATACTTATTATCTCTAACCAAATATTAGCTGATGGCATGAAGCCAGCAGATCCATGTTCACACTATGAGTCTGTTTGAGTCCCTGACTGTAATTGACATTTCTCAGAGGTAACGTAGGTTTAACTGAATAACTAAATTTGTCCAGGTGCGCAGCCGGCACATGACGCCTGTTTTCAAGATGTGAATGCGGCGGGGAATGCCTTTGGAAACTGTGGCAAGGACAGTAATGGCAACTACATGAAGTGTGAGAAAAGGTGAGGTGGTATTTTAATATTTCAACCAGCCATATAAGTAATATGTGGTTTCTGTCAAAGAACTTGCTGACCTGAAGTAAATATCTGCCAAATAGTTCTGCAACTAATACATTAAAAAGAATAAACCATTATGTTTTTTTTTAATTAACAAACTAGTTCAAATAGTTTACAAGAACATCACTGCAGACTCTGTACTTTTCCGAAGTTAGACTTTTAGATTATTTTTTATAATATTATTATCTAATTGGCTTACCTCGTGGATGAATTTTTGCTGAATCGCTGTAAGCAAAGATGACTAGTGATCTCTCATATCAAATCCCAACAGTGATGCCAAATGTGGTAAGATACAGTGCCACAGTGCTGCCAAGAAACCAAAGGGCACCAATGCTGTGTCCATAGACACCACTATCCGCACAGACGGCATTGAGGTGAAGTGCCGGGGCACATATGTTTACAGCACCCAAGATGGGCAGGGCGATCTTCCAGACCCTGGACTGGTCATGACGGGCACCAAGTGTGGAGAGGGGAAGGCAAGTTTTATTTATTTATTTGTTTGCATTCAAGCTTTATATTCAATATATAACTCAGATATTTGTTAAACAGGATCTGTAGTATAGTGAAGATATGTCTCCAAAATAAGTATCTCAATAAAAGCATGTATTTCTTGTTTGGATTGAAGGGTTTATTTATTCTGTTTTACTTGACTTAAGGGTGTGCAAAGATCGGACAGGGTCAGAATGCTCTTTTACTGGAGTACACCCCTGCATTGCCCGTGCCATGGGCATGGGGTAAGTGTGTGTTGTTGTGTGTGTGTGTTGTATAGGTGTGTGTAGATATATCTATATATATATATATATCATACACACAGGTATATATATATCTACTTATATACAGTCTATATTAGGGATGTGCATCTCTAAAACTGAGGCTGATGGGATACACATCTCAATGCATAGCCAACGATACGATACATTAAAGATACATATGAACCAGATGCGATACGATTCACCCCTATTTCGATGCAGGTCGATCCGATTTCGATTCGATTCTACGCATTGTGATTCAATGCAATATGATGCAATGGAAAAAATATGATAATATGCCAATCAATATGGGACAGATAGTTTGTTTTTCTTTCTTTGGTTCATTGTAATAATTTGGTTGAAGAGGCCAGCTCTACCTCTGCCATGTTAATCTCTATTCTAGGATCACGGGCATGGCTCCGTCTCCATAGTGTTGGGATGTCATATTCATTTAGCAGCAGTTGTGATGAGAGAACGCGCTTGAGAAACAGTTTAGAGAGAAGAAATCAATCTACATATAAAATATTGGTCACTTTCTAAATAATAAAAGTATAGTGCATCTACTAATAAAAAAAAAAATATTTTTACTGATGCAATATGTTAGAAACTATATGTTAGGGGGTTTTTTTCATGCAAGTGCTTCTCCTAAATTATGACTAAATAAAGGCTATGTCTTTGTATTCCTTCTCCCTTTGAGTTCCTCTTTAACCCAGACTGACTCATTGTGAATTTCACACCTCTAAATCCTTTAAAACCTCGCTCTGGGTCGCTTATTTCCCGACACATACTGCCTCTAATAAAAACTGATGCTTTTCTTATATTAGCAGATCTATAGCATTTGATTTGTGTATTTTCTGGTCAAATAGTCGTAAAAAGCCTCCAAGCCATATACACTCCAATTCTGTCTTTCCAAATCTCTTTGCCCTCCCTCTGTCTCTCTCTTTTGTCAGTTTTTCTTTTATTTCTTTATGTCTTGCTTATTTACCCATTCGCTTTTCAAAAGGGCAGCCAAATATGACAGGTCTTTGAGGGGAGATTAGAGATTCAGAAACTGCTTTTTTATTATTCATTTGCATTATCATTTGATTCATATTGATCGTATGGTTTAGGCAAGTGTGGATGGAGAATAAAGTGAGTGGTCGTGGTATTTGCACACAGCACATTTTCTCTCCTTTCCACTGTTCCTGTCTTGCCTCTGGGTTAGATTGAAGCGTGTAAAATATTCTCTGTTAAAAGAAATTCCATTAAGATGAAAGACGGTATATTCTGTATTTGCCCTATACTTCAAAAGACGTGACAGAAAATGTTCCCTGCAATTGCAGCAATGAAAGTGAGGATAGGTAAATGGCTGTGTGTGATTAAAAAAGTTAAAACTGACTCAAACAAATATATATTAAAACCAAACAAGTGTGGTGTAGTTCAACCAAAATGTCGTAAGGTTTGGACATGAGAGTAAGTGAATGATGACAGGATTTCCATTTATCTCTTTAAGGTCAAACAGCAGTGCAAAAGGCGTGTGAAACCCAAACCTTCCCGATGGAAATTCTCATACGGCCTTATTCCAATGTGTGGTGTTGTTTTGCATGCAGGTGTGTAACAGTAATGGGAACTGCCACTGTAAGCGTGGGTGGGCTCCCCCCTTCTGTGAGAAACCAGGACTTGGGGGAAGTGTGGACAGTGGACCTGTACAGTATGACAGTGAGTTCACCTTCAGCTTTCAGTGCACATGTGCCTCTGCTCTCACTTCTTTCTCTCCTATTCTTTAATCCATCTTATAGATAGATTTATCTAAGATTTTATCACTCTTGTGCTCTCTCTCCCTCTTTCTCACTTTCCCTTTCTTCCTCACACCTCTTATCAGATTTCACCTTAACCATTAATCTCTACCATCTAGCTTTTCTTTCCAGAACTCAGGCCAATGATATCTTTGCTTGTTTAAACATTTCAAGAGTAAATCTAGGAATTAATTAATTTATTACTCACTCTTTTCATTTACTGTATGACTGGATCTGAAAAACCTTTTTGTTCTGAATGGAATACTAGAATGTGTCTTAATGCATACTCGGTAAAGTGTATTTTTATTATTTATTTTTGTAAATTGAATGTGATGCAGTATGTAATATGCTAAATATTTCAATCAATATTATAGTCACATGACCTCATACATACACTACCGATCAAAAGTAAGACTTTTTAAAAGAAATCAATGCTTTTTTTCAGCTAGTACTTGTTAAAGGGTTAGTTCACCCAAAAATGAAAATTCTGTCATTAATTACTCACCCTCGTGTCGTTCCACACCCCTAAGACCTTCGTTCATCTTCAGAACACAAATGAAGATATTTTTGATCAAATCCGATGGCTCAGAGAGGCCTCCATTGACAGCAACGCCACCCAAACTCTCAAGATCCATAAAGGTACTAAAGACGTCGTTAAAACTGTCGACGTGACTACAGTGGTTCTACAATAATTTTATGAAGCGACGAGAATACTTTTTTTGTGCACAAAAACAAAACAAAAATAACGACTTTATTCAACAACCTCTTCACTTCTGTGTCATTCTCATACGTTGTTTACATCCAGCGCTTCCAGGTTCTACGTCAGAACGCCGGCTCATTATTGGACGGCTCCTGCATCAGCATCACACGCATGTGTCGCGCTGCTCACATGTGCAGCTTTGGCCAATAATGAGCTGGCATTCGGACATTGAACACGGAAGCCTTCCCTGTGCATACTGCATTAACCACGTAAGGGTAATGACAGGGAAGAGAAGAGATTGCTGAATAAAGTTATTATTTTTGTTTTGTTTTTGCGCACAAAAACTATTCTCGTCGCTTCATAAAATTAAGATTGAACCACTGTAGTCACGTCGAGTGTTTTAACGACGTCTTTAGTACCTTTATGGATCTCGAAAGTTTGGGTGGCTTTGCTGTCAATGGAGGCCTCTCTGAGCCATCGGATTTGATCAAAAATATCTTCATTTGTGTTCTGAAGACGAACGAAGGTCTTAGGGGTGAGGAACGACATGAGGGTGAGTAATTAATGACAGCATTTTTCATTTTTGGGTGAACTAACCCTTTAAATTGATTCAGAAGTGACAATAATGACTTCTACCTTGCTTTAAATAAAATAGTTGCTGTTCTTTCTATTCAAAGAATCTTGATTAAAAAGTATTACGTTTTCCACAAAAATAAACATCCATTTTAAATATTGACAATAATAAGAAGTGTTTCATGAGCACCAGATCAGTATTAAATGATTTATGAAGGATAATGTGACACTGGAGTAATGACAGCTGAAAAATCAGCTTTAGCATCACAGGAATTAATCATATTTTAAATTATATTAAAATAGTAAACAGTTCATTTCAATGTTGGTGATATTTCACAATATGACTCAAGTGTTTTTGCTCAAATAAATGTACAGTCTTGGTGAGCATAAAATACTTCTTTCAATATAACATTATAAAAAGCTCATGATCCCAAACGTTTAAACAGTAGTGTACATGAGAGTGAGGCAATTTGGGGTAAAAATGGCTTAACCTACTCTCTGATCACATAGCGAGTAATGTTAAAATGAAAAGTCACAGTTAATATCCCTTCTTGTTCATGAGTCACACTGGAAATAGAAGGTCAAGTTGCATTGCATTGCATTGCAGAAGAGAGTATTCACTGGTTGTGTGCTGCACGTATTAGAAATGTAGTAGTTCATTTGCGTGTTCTATTCATTTGCTAGATGCTGCTTAAAAGTAGTATACTAAAGAAAAATGTATGGTAGTTTGCTATTCTGAACGTAGCCATAGACATTATTATGCTACAGAGTGAATGCCGTGCACACAAGATCTATTATTCAGAGTGGCAGATATTTGGCAAGCACTTCTCTTTGTGTTTGCTGTTGACCCTTATCTAACAGTCGCTGTATGTTCTATATCTGTCCTCAGGTCAGGTGGGATTGGTTGTTGGGCTGCTCTTTGCTTTTCTAGTTATACTCCCTGCTGTACTTATTGCCTTCTACTGCATCAAGATAAAAAGCTCCTACTACCACAAGTGGAGAACACAGAGAGAGAAGAGCAAAGCCAGCAGGTATTACTGTAGCAACACACACACACAGTTATGCAGCGCATTTACAAAGTGTTCAGACCCTTTTACAGTTTTGTTAAAAAATGTATGCATTTCAATTTACACAAACCACCACAGAAACAATGTGAAAATGGCTTCATAGAAGTTTGAATGGATTAATAGCAGAAAGCTAAAATCTCAGACCGTGTATTGAGCTCAGAAGTGTCCTGTTTCTTTTGATCATCTATTGAATTTATTTTTTGTCCCGTTATGCAAATTAATTTGATTGGACATGATTTTGTAAAGGTACACCTGCTTGTATTTGTACACACTGAATGGCAGAGCAAAACCCTAAAAAAAGGTCTTTGAAGTTATAAAAAAAAAAACTTTATTAGCTCTTTGAGATTATCCATAAAAAACATGTCTGGGCAGTCAAGGTTGCTAGAGGTGCAGTGGCCTTCGGTGTTGTCAGATGGAAGACGTTTTGAGCCATTCATCTTAAAACTGGCTGTTTAGGTAAACTGGCTATTTGGTTCCAGGAGAGACCCACTGAATTCATGGCGTGAGTGAGAGAATAAGTGAGAGAGTGATCGATTTCGACCACATTGACTAGTGCCTCCTGTGGCATGCTGAGTGATTCAGCACAATATTATCTTCTTTAGATTCCTAGAAATTAAAGCCACAACAGCATAATGGTTGTTTCCTCAAGCCCATCCGTTTTACTATGTCTCTTGGATAACAAACTGCCTCCATTGCTGGTGCCCTGTGATATATCTAATATCAAAATGCCTTTTTGCAGATTAAAAACTCACACATAAATTAATACCAAATAAGTGTAAAAATCATATGCTACTCTACATGGATACATCTGCCTATCATTCATTTTGTTAACAGAAATAGACTTTTAAAAGAATAGAATAAAGAGGTGACAAATGGCAGCCAGGACGCTGAGCTCTGCGATTCTTCTATTGTTTTTGTTTGTTTGTTCTGTGTTTTGTCATTCTTCTTCTATAAGTTTTACCAGAGACGAACTCCTTAACATTAAGCAGCACACCCCAGACAATATTTTTACGGTTTTTGATTATTCGGACGTTTTGTTGGACATTGTAGTCGGAGATACAGCGGTGTTGTTCAAACGCGTGTGCAGACGCAGAAGAGGGAAACGCGCCGGCGCCCTGGTGAAGCTCCGCACGCGCGGCATTCGGACTGCGCTCCCAAGCATTCATCTCGCGAATGTCCGTTCCCTTCCTAACAAAACGGATGAACTTCTTCTCCTCACCCGCACCAACAAGGACTTTTCAAACTCTGCTGCAATGTGCTTCACTGAAACCTGGCTGAGTGAAGCCATTCCGGACAACGCGCTTCATCTGCCGGGCTACCAGCTGTTCAGAGCGGATCGCATCGCGGAGTTAACGGGGAAAACCAGAGGTGGTGGATTGTGTTTCTACATCAACGAAAGTTTGTGTTCAGATGTAACAACGCTGAAAAAAGTATGCTGCCCTAACTTAGATGCACTCTTCATAAACAAAAAAACCTTTCTACTTGCCGCGGGAGTTTTCCTCTTTCATTCTCATGAATGTGTACATGCCTCCAGACGCGTGCGTGAGCGCCACGATGCAACAGCTGGCCGAACAAATAACTGAAATGGAGCAAAGGTACCCAGACTCTATTTTAATCATTCTTGGAGACTTTAACAAATCAAATCTCTCCCGTGAACTGCCAAAATACAAGCAGCACATTACGTGTCCCACCAGAGACAGTAATATATTAGATCACTGTTACACAACAAAGAATGAATAAAGAATGCATTTCACTCTGTTCCACGAGCAGCTTTGGAGCTCTCTGATCACTGCTTGGTTCATCTTATACCGAACTACAGGCAGAAACTGAAATCAGCTAAACCTGTATTAAGACTGTAAAAAGATGGACTAATGAAGCAGAGCAGGATTTACAAGCTTGTTTGACCTCACTGATTGGAGCGTCTTTGAAGCTGCAGCCAACGATCTGGACGAGCTCACATAGAGTATAACTTCATATATCAGTTTCTGTGAAAATATGTGCATTCCTACCAGGACATTCTTATCAATTAATAATGATAAACCGTGGTTTACTGGGAAACTCAAACAGATTTGTCACGCCAAAGAGGATGCTTACAGAAGTGGGGATAAAATCATGTATAACCAGGCCAGGAACAGACTAACAAAGGAGATCAGATTGGCTAAAAAAAACTACTCAGAAACAACGATTCAGCGTCAGTATGGACTGGTCTGAGGAACATTACCATGTACAAGACACCACCCCCACATCTTGCGGAGAATCAACAACTGGCTGACAATCTGAATGTGTTTTACTACAGATTTGAAAAGGATCGTCTACCACCCCCAATCCGCTCTGATCTGCAATTCACACCTTCACCTACCACCCCTGCAACCCCCCTACCTCCCTCCCCCACCGTTCAACCTGTGCTTAAGGTCTGTGTAGAGGATGTGCACCGGGTCTTCAGGAAGCAGACATCTAGAAAAGCTTCAGGCCCAGATGGTGTTTCACCTGCCTGTTTACAAGTCTGCGCTGACAAAACTGGCCCCCATCTTCAAACAGATCTTCAACAGATCAATGGAGCTATGCGAAGTCCCTACCTGCTTCAAACGCTCCACCATCATCACCATTCCAAAGAAACCCAAAATCACAAGACTTAACGACTCCAGACTGTCGCCTCCCATCGGTGGTCTGAAGTCACTTTGAGAGACGGTCCTGGCTACCGAAGGACATCACTAGACCCTTCTGGATACATCTTCAGTTGCCTACAGAGCAAAACAGGTAGGTGGATGATGCGTAACCATGGGGGACTGCATACATCCGGCAACCACCTCGACAGGCGTGGAATTACACAAGGATCATATTGGGACTCAGCCGGACTTTAATACCATCATGCTGAACTTCTCTTCAGACAACATCACACAAGCTTCCGTGCCCACCTCCATTCTGTCAGTGGATCAACAGCTTCCTGTCAGACAGGCAGCAGCTAGTGAGGATGGGAAAATACACATCCAGCACCCATATAACAAGCACTGGAGCTCCTCAGGGTTGTGTGCTCTTCCCACTGCTCTTCTCTCTTTACACGAATGACTGCACCTCTAAAGACCCCTCTGTCAAGCTTCTGAAGTTTGCAGATGACACCACACTTATCTGCCTCATCCAGGACGTAGACATGTCTGCTTACAGAAAGGAGGTTAAAGAGCTGTCTGTCTGGTGCAGTCTCAACAACTTGGCGCTCAACATGCTAAAAACTGTGGAGATGATCGTGGACTTAAGCAGGAACCCCCCTGCTCTCCCCCCACTCACAATCATGGACAGCACTGTAACGACAGTAGAGACATTCAGGATCCTGGGCACCACTATCTCTCAGGACCAGAAGTGGGACACTCACATAGACTCCATTGCAAAAAAGGCCCAGCAGAGGTTGTACTTCCTTCGCCAGCTGAGGAAGTTCAACCTGCCACAGGAGCTGCTGAAACAGTTCTACTCTGCTATCATTGAGTCTGTTCTGTGTTCATCCATAACTGTCTGGTTTGGTTCAGCAACCAAATCAGACATCAAGAGACTACAAAGGACAGTCAGGACTGCTGAGAAGATTATCGGTGCCCCTCTGCCCAGCCTCAAATATCTTTAAATCTCCAGAGTGAGGAAAAGGGCTAAAAAAAATCACCTTGGACCCCTCACACCCAGCCCACTCTCTATTCGAACTGTTGCCTTCTGGCCGGCGCTAAAGAGCATTGACCACCAGAACAGCCAGGCACAAGAACAGTTTTTTCCCACAGGCTATATTCAGTCTGAACAATTAAGCTTACATAATTATACATCGTCCATCACAACTAACATAGTATATTTATATTAAACTGCACAATTTGTAAATAACATATCTATCTGCACACCAATAAACATATCTGTACATTTACCTAAACAATTACATTTTTTCCTATACTTCTATTCTGTATATAGTACATTATTCAAATTTTCTTTTTTTATTATATTAGTGTTATATTACATACCTACTGTGTTATTCCTATGTATGTCCGCACTATGTGGACTTTATTCTGCACGGGAAGCGCCTGTCGTCAGTCAAATTCCTTGTGTGTGTAAACATACTTGGTAATAAAGCTCTTCTGATTCTGATTCTGATTTTAACTACAAAGATAGAAAATAGTAGAAAATAATACAGATGGGCTTATCCTTGCTGAGAAATGGATTCAAAATTTTTTTCATCCTATTGCAGCTTGCTTATAGAAGTCATACTTTTGGGAATCTTCCTTTTAAGCAATACAGATGTCATGGCTGTGAGTGGAGTACTTTTATGGAACTGCAGCACAAAATTCAGTTGGAAATCTATCCATTCCCGAGGCTTTGCCACTTTTCAGCTGATTAATGCCATTATAATAGAAGCCATATTTATTCAGGACATATTGGTTTCTCAAAGAATGTTTTCATCGTACCTATATCCAATATCTGAATTCCTCTGCTCAAGGAGCTGCTCATACCACTGACTTGCTAGATTATACATTTTCAAAAAAAAAAATTGGTCAGTCCTTCTTTGATCCATAATGCTTTCCTACTTGATTTGAAGCCAAGATACCAAATCTACTTTGAAGAGATGACTTTTCCTTATGTGTTTGGAGAATGTGTTAGTCACATATTCTTATATATTAAAGGGGTCATATGATGCTATTTTAAAGATCATTATTTTGTGTATTTAACAGAATATGTTGACATGCTTTAATGTTCAAAAAAATTATTTTTCAAATACTTTACATTATTGTTGGTCCTCTATGCCCCGCCTCTCTCAATAACGTCGTTTTCAACAAAGCCCCTCCTCCGACAAGCGCAGTGTGCTCTGATTAGCCAGCTGACCCAGTGCATTGTGATTGGCCGAACACCACAAGCACGCGTCGGAAATGTAACTCCCATTACCATAATCGCGAGCTTCAGCTTTCAAAGTAAATATCAAGACAGTTAATAATGTCGTTAGTTTTACCATCAGTTCAAGCCCGAAAGGGCAACAGAGTCGTGTGATAGACACAGTGATGATGCAGTACACAAGCTGCGGTTAAGACAGCTGACGTGCTATGATTTCTGACAGGCAGTTTACTCTCCTGTGATTTGACCCTGTTCCCCTCACACACACACTTGACGCGTTACTCTGCGCTGCACAAAACTCAGCATTTGAACAGACAACAGCAAATACTTAAACTAATAACAAAAAAAAAGTAGCTGATTCAGAAGCGCCAGATTGTCATAGCAAAGTCAGAATTGCCTTTTTTTTTTTTTTAAAAATAGCCTTTGTGCACAGCCAGCCTTGTACTCTTCTAGGTTCAAAAAACTGTCGTCCATAAAATGCGTTACATCTGGGTTGTGCTGTTCTGTTGTAAATAATCTTAACCAATGATTCCTAATTGCATCTACTTCCGAAAGGTCAAATAAAGTGCTTTTGCTTTAGCCTAGAAACACACAGAGTCTCCCTGACATGGCTACATCAACACTACTGCTGTTCCTGAAACCACGCTTTCTTTCTTTGCGTGCACATTTGGCCGGCATTACGCAAATATTTCCACATAATGACGTAGATATGTGGGTCTTTGGGGGGGGGGGTTTTTTTCTTTTTGTTGGGGGGGGCGAGGCGCGTGTTAGAACGAGCCGTTTTAGGTTGGCGTGGTTGACTCATAACTTTTATAAAGAATAACTCTTTGAATTTGAGACTTTAGTCTTAGCAACTTTACAGATCTTCTTTATGCACCAGAGCTTGTAACACTCCAAAGAGAAAGGAACAACTTGAAATCGCATCATATGACCCCTTTAAAGGACAAGAACCCTTCGTTCATTTACACAATTATGGATATTATTTGGCCCCTTAGATAATATTAACTCAGTGATCCTCATGCCCTTATCTATAGCTGAGTTGTTTTATTTATTTATTTATTTCTTTTTGTTTATTTCCAAACGCTATCAGCTATGTTTTAAATCTAATCAATCGCTATAAAGGACAAATTTTGCTTGCTAACTTGCTTTCAACTAGTGTGTCTTGTGATTTCTGTTTAAAAGGCCTTTATGAGAAATGAATGAGCTGTCTACGAGTGCAGCCAGAGCCCCTCTGTTTTCATCTCAGGCCTCTAAAAACATATGTGATTAGTTCAGCAGTCAGTATCCGTTGAAATCTAATTATGTGATCTCTCTTCACATTTGCTGAAAACAGCAGCTGCAGAGAGATAACTGAGGTTACTTCACTTTGAATCCTCCCCTTACCAGTCATTAAAAACATTAAAAGTTAGTCAGATTAGGTATGGTATTATCCTTTCTTCTAGTCAGTGCAGACCAGGTCGTGTTTGGCATGGAGCAGTTCCCCACACACACAGTCTCACATCTGAACTCTCTCAGGTTCAGAAAAATCACAAAATTTAATGCAACCTAATAATTACTGATATACATCTACTCACTAATACTAACAAATGTGATTTAGATTTTTTTATTTATTTTTTGTTAAGTTGTCCATTGAGCAAGGTTTCAACTTACACTGTACCAGCTCTTGCACTTCAAGCGATGATTCACCCAAAAATGAAAATACTGTCATCATTTTCTAACCCTTGTGTCATTCCAAACATGCATGATTTTCTTTATTTCTTCTGTGTAAGATATTTTAAGAAGTGGCTATGTTTTTTTGTTTATACAGTGGCAATTCATGTAAGGCTTTAAATCCAAGAATATCTCCTGCAGCTTCAAATGGACATGCTTAAATCTGTTTCGCATCAGTGTCAGTTAGGAAAAATCTGTGTAGTATAAAAGCCAAAAAAAGCAGAGGGGTTATTCTCAGCAACAGGCTTTAGGATTGGCAAGCAACATGACGGAGGTTGAATAGAGCCAAATATAGAGTGATGCTTGAGGAAAATCAGCACACAACCTCTGTCAAGAGAAAAGATTCTTCATTCAGTGTCAGAATGACCTGGAGCACAAAGCCAAGATGATGCTGGATTGGCTTTGGGACAAATAATGTCCTTGAGTGTTCCATCTAAAATGACCACATAGAAATACTGTGGGCAAACCACTCAAAGTTTGAAGGGCGAACGGGAAAAAAGAATCCAGGTGTGCAAATCACACCCAAGAAGACCTCCTGCTGTCTTCACTGCCACACAGCATGCACAGCTACACAGGGTCTGAATACTAATGCAAATAATACATTTCAGATTTTTTTTCAAACATACATAATAAAAGTTCACTTTGTCCTTTTGGTATATTATGTCAAATACAATAAATAATTCAGTCTATCCTGAGCTATGAATACACAAGGGGTCTGAATGCTTTCTGATGTCACTCTATGAACATACACGTATGCTCCAAAAATTTTCATTATCCAGGCCACTTTTGAATAACATGCCGAGAAAATGATGGTATTATAATTGTACATGCTGAAAGTCTGTAGTCAATTTCACTTCTAGTCTATTCACTAAATTATTTATGATGTGTTTTCATACGTTTTCAGAAATGAGGGCTCCGTTGAAAAGGGGAAGAATGGACACCTAAACCCTGCTTTCCATCTGAAGGTTGTGGGACCCTCCAACAGAAGTGTTAATCTTAAGGTATGGACACTTTAGTCACAGAGGAGAGAACACTTTTTATATATAATCTTTAATAAGAATTAGGGATGTAACGATTAACCGCAAGCCGGTTGAAAATCGATTCAAATATGTGACTTGAGATGCTAAACAAATCGCGATTCAATTAGGGGTAGGAGTTTATATGAATGTATGTCTGAGTGGAACTTACTGTCTTTCGATGGTATTTATTCTTTTCCTCTTGCCTCTGTATAACTCATACTAAAGTTCATAAGTGCAGCTCTGCTTTGTTTACAGCGGAAACCAAGGAAACGCTTTAAGCGCCACCTGCTGGCAGACATATTTTAGTGGCCCAAAACAGATAACAGACTAATAAAGATGCCAAGATTTGCTACAAATGAATTTTTCACTTGCATTCATCAGTTTTATGACCCCATTCACCTCTGTCAAGACATTAGTCCTTTGAAGTGCTTTTTTTTCATTTAGAGATTTATGATGGGGTTTGTTTAGTATGTATTATGTGATTTTCAAATCATGTAGTAGCATCACCAATATCTCATCATCACTTTGCTTTTTTTCCTCTTAAGCTACCTCACACCAGCAAGGAGGTGCTTCCTCTGAGGCCAAACCCAGCCTCCAACAGTACTCAGCCAGTTAATATTGTCCGTCCTCTCCGGCCGGCTCCGTCGCCATCCCTGAGCAACATCAAAGGACCTCGACCTCCTCCGCCTATCAGCAAGCCACCCAAGTCTGTAGCATCACCCCAGAAACTCAGTCCTCCCAAGAAGCCTCTACCCCTCAACCCTTCACGCTCACCACTGGTGAGAATTCAGTGTACTCATATTCTTTAGGTTTAATCAAAATCACTGTGGGAGCCAAAATAGGTCACAATCTCATCAAATGAAATGTTGCTTGAAACACCTGTTTTAATCACGCGTCAGAAATCCTGAAGAAAGCACACCTCAAATACTTATTCACTTCTTTTTCCTATCCTCATACAGAAGGTATCAGAACAACAGCCTCGACCCCCGTTCACACCCCCCCAGAGGCCTCTTCCTCTCAGCCCTGCTCGTGGAGCACAGCCCAAACCCTCTGGTGGGGGGCTCATGGTGATGATGCCCCCTTCAGTCGGACCCAAGCCTGTGGGAAAGGTGACTGCTGTTCCCCCTTTAAAGGCATTCCGGTGAGTAAACACATCAAAAGTTCCACAGATGAGCTTTAAAGTAAAATACAACTGCAGACAGCGATGATGGGCCACTGGTGGCTTTAAAAAAAACAATTCACAGTGGCAACATGCATTTAAAGAGGACTACTTTGAAGTCTTTTTCATGTGTCACACATCCTGCTGCCAGCTGGTGGCGCTGTGACCGTGAACAATCCATGAACATCCATGTGATGGGTCCGTATAACCAAATATACACCAATTTGATCTAAATCAGATAATCAGTCAATCCGATTGAGCTCAATCCGAATGAAATTGTGTGGTGTAGATCTGGCATATTCTGATCAATAAGAAAAAACTAAGCAGATTCAAAAATATTGTCAGGCTGCATATGTTTACCGGACCCCTTTTTACATATGTTTATTTACATCTTACAAACTGGTCTGAGGAGGAGACTGAATATTTACTTGCTTATGTAATTGCTTAAAAAAATATATACATACATACATGTATACATATTGATGGTACTGTAGCTCCAATAATGCTGTGACTGTGTTGACAGGGTCACTGCGTATGCACTGAACTTTTGTTAGAATATAAAATGCACATGTGAACGGAAATGTGAATCTGATTGCAAAGTTTAGGGTTCATGTAAACAGAGTTTCAGAATCTAAAATTGGATTACATTAATTTGGATTAATAAAATTAGAGCATGTAAACATCCCTATTGTCTTGGCATCGTGTTGACCAAATTTGGTGACAATCACACAAATCCTCTAGAAGGAGTATTTAGAAGTTCAGTGAGACTCTGAGGATTCGACTGTATATGCTGAAAACTGCATTTCATTTTGACAGGGTATCATGTTTATATCATGGTTTTTCACACAAAAAGAAAGGCGCAAGTGGTTTGTTTGAAATTATGGTATTGGAAAAGCATTCATTTAACAGCCTTATCTGTCTTGTTTTGTCTGTCTTTTCCACTCACCATTTGTGACTTATTCTCACCAAAATATGTAAATTGTGACGCCATTAGCTAATTAGCATACTAATTGTAACAGTTGACTGAACAGTTACTCTCCAATAAGAAAGGCAGTCCTAATGAGTGAGAGTCCGTCTGCTCTAATTATTCAATACTTTGTTTTTCTTTGCCAGAGCAAATGGATCAGAGTCAATGTTAGATACAAATAAGCCTGCTGAACAGTGGGTGGTGAGGCGTGCGGTTTGGATATTTTATGGGATTCTTTTCAACTCTCTACCTATTCTTGAGCGCAGTAAATATAGGACTGAATTTTTACAACACATCAAACGTTTGGACGGGGTTTTACTCATTTATATACAGTAATAGGTTTTATGGGGAAATACACATGCCTCAATAGAATCTTGTAAGAAGTGAATTTTGCACATTTAAATCTTCTTTTCTCTCCTCAAGTCTTCACAATAGCTAGCTTCAATGCTAGTCCGCTATCAGTTCTCAAAAGCAGCCGTCTAGCACTTATTTTCAGAAATAACTGCACCGATATCCAGGCCTCATTTCTGCTTGTCTCCAGCACTACATGCTCCAATCTAAGAACAACCGAATCTCACTGAGTTTCAGCTTGTGAAGATAAATCTGTTCGTAGCTTCCCAGTGGCGGCGGCAGCTTAGTACTATGTTGTGATAAAAATACGAATTCATTTTTAACACATAACAGTGAGACTCTGAGGATTCGACTGTATATGCTGAAAACTGCATTTTTTTACCCTGCACTCGGCAGGGTATCATGTTTACATCATGGATTTCACACAAAAAGAAAGGCGTAAGTGGTTTGCTTGAAATGATTGTCAACCTTGGAAAAGCATTAATTTAACAGTGTAAAGTCTTTAAACTGAAGGATCTTGTGAGAAATATGAGGTAAACTGAGATTAGCACACACTTCCATTCCTGCCTTTACAACAATTTTAACCCTGCAAGCCATATTTTTTTAATGGAATAGTTTATTGAAGCTTTAGACAAAATATAAAAGTAAAGCTTTAAAAAAAGTGTTTATATTTATTTTTAGATTTTTATATTCAGGCTTTAAAGGCTCATATAATATGAATATAGGGAGAATATGGAGCTCACACACTCAAAGTGGAACTCAAGGTTGTTATTTTTATATGACCAAAAAGTAAGATGAATTTCTGATATTTGCAGTGTAAATCAGTGAGATTGACAGTACAACAGACAACTTAAAGTTCTAGTGTATATCTAACCAATGTTTTTTTTTTTCAGACCTGTTTCTGGACCCAAACCAATCATAGTTCCATCCACTTTCCGAAAATGACGCTTGCAGGATTAATTTCTTAAAGACTTCAGCCAGCCTATTTGCACTAAATAAGGACCCTTGGCGACTGGTACTATAATGAGCTGTCTCATAAGGGATGGAAGAGCATGGTGCTAGGGCCCTGGATGAGGCCTTGCAAACCGGCGTTCAAATACAGCCGGCACAGCAGAGATGACGTGGTTTTGCATGAAAACATGCAGACTGAGAAAGTTTTGGATAGACTATCACATTGCCAAAACCTTGACTTTTTATCACCTTGTAATTTTTTTGTACTTATTTGTTTTAATATCATGCCTCTGTCTTGTTTACACTTTTTGTTTGACTATCATCTATTTGTCAAGTGCCAAAGATGTTGTTTTAATGCCTTGTTTAATTTGTTGTACTGTGCTGTATGTGATTTTGTGTTTGGTACATAAAATATGTTATACCTTTTTAGACACCATGTTGTTTGGTCGTCCTCACTTTATGACAGACTTTACATCAGGTCTAATTGTTTATATCAGGTCAAAATCAACGGAGATTTGCAGTGAACAGAGAGAATCTATATGAGAATAATGGAAAAGTTGTGATTTAAAAAATTGATGAATTGTGTCATTTCTGTGTGAAACCAATGCAAAAACAATGACAAACAAGTTATCTAAACATTCCTATATCTAAATGGTAGTGGTATTTTTGTTTGCCAATGATGCCTAAATGAGGAATAAGAATATTTAAAAATGACTTAAAACATGGTTTCCTGAACAAAGACCAGTATGAAAAATAAAGTACTATGAAGTAATTAGTCACTAAAGACTAATTTAGTCTAGAATTAGTCCACATAACCCGTGTCCTGCGAACTGCGGAGGGGCAGGACTTAGATTTTTGTTCAAATTTCTAAACAGGCTTATTAAAGGGGTCATATGATGCGATTTCAATTTTTCCTTTCTCTTTGGAGTGTTACAAGCTCTTGGTGCATAAGGAAGATCTGTAAAGTTGCAAAGACTAAAGTCTCAAATCCAAAGAGGTATTCTTTATAAAAGTTAAGAGTCAACCACCCCTACCTAAAACGTCTCGTTCTAACACGCCCCCACATATCTACCTCACTATGTGGGAAGATTTGCATAACACTGCCCAAATGTTCACGCAAAGAAGAAGGCATAACTTTTTATTCTCGCTGTAGTATTGTTGTTGCCACCGCCGCCATGTCGTGAATGCGCTGTGTGTTCGTTGTGAAGCGAAACTACTTTGTTTGGTCTTCCAAAAGAGGACGATATCCGCTTCATCATGCCTGGAGCTGATCCATACTGGTCGCTGAGGAAATACAACAACTACGCGCTGTGGATCGCCGGATCGGCTTACACCGTGGACGAAGCAGAGTCCAGCCCGGGGTCGTCACATGTGGTTGCCGCAAGCCCACCTGCCTCGCTACTCTAGGCCTCCGGCCTCTGCTCACGCTAGGCCGCTGTGTGTTTCGTTGAAAAGCGAAACTACTTTGTTTGGTCGTCCAAAAATGGACACGACTAGAAATCAGTGTTTAAGTTATTTATAACACTGTTCCAGAACACTTCAACCCGTATATTCAGATGTGTGCAGCACATTTTTATGGCGGACTGTTTCCTGATCCTGGAAGAGTAGACTATAATGCCGGCTGTTCTGACTCACAGACTGTAGGTACGTTTTTTATATTTAAAGAATTTGCCACTGACGATTCAAACGCGAGTTTTGAGCAGTGTAGAGTAGCACTTGTTGTTTGTCATTTCTCTGATCACAAATGCAGACATGGTTTTATGTTTACATGGCGCGAGGCAATGCAACGCATAAAAAGACAGTAAGTCATTATAATCCATAATTATGTACCCACTGGATGAAACAAATGCCTCGTCTATAATGGGTTTGAATGTTTTTTGTCTCGCGCTCCGCTGGGAAGGCATCACAATAAGGCAAGGGGCGTAACATTTCCGTCACACGCTTGAGGTATTCAGCCAATCACAACGCACTAGATAGCTGGCCAATCAGAGCACACCTCGCTTTTCAGACCGATGAGCTTGGTAAAAATCGGAAAGGCAGGGCATAGAGGAGAAACAATAATGTACAGTATGTGGAAAAGAATGTGTTTTTTGAACCTTAAACCACATAAACACATTTCATTACACCAAATACACAAAATAATGTTTTTTTAGCAACATCATATGACCCCTTTAAAAAAAAAAGATTCATGCTTTTGCTTTTCCTGTGAAAAGTGATAACTACCAATGCATTCTTTTAAACTGTTTTGCAGTTTTTTAATGCATATTTTCCTATATTTAAAATAGAAACAAACAAACAAACAAAATGACAGTATAATGCATGAGAGTTTGGCCTTGAAAAGCATTTCTAAAACATTTCTTTCTAAAATGATATCTGCATGTTGTTTCAGCACTCTAATCTGTGCAATCTTGAGCTCCAGCATATTAAGATATTCAAGTGAAGTGCTGCTGGATTGTACCACATGACCCCACCTGCATGAAACGGTGGCTCTCTGCAACTGAATCTCAAACCCTAGAGAGGCTTCTGTTTGATTTGCAGCTCATTACACACAGTCAGACCTGCCTCACCCCCTCATATGGACCGATAAAGCTCCGCTGACAGCTGCGGCTGGTACATTTAAAAGCAGGGAGGAACTGAAACTCAGCTGTCAGCAGAAACCCTCATCGCTCTAAACTGACGAGCAGCCTTTCCGCTTCAATTTTAGTTTTTACTTGAAATGAATCCTGCACAGTGTCGTGGCCATATTCAGTCTGCTGAGCAGGCACTTCTCACGCTGTACTCGTGTACACTGTATTGTATTGGTTTTAATTCAATTTAGTTTCTCCCTCTCCTACATGCCCTGAGTCCATCCCTCTCATGTCTATGGGAGATGGAGTGTGATTAATTATGTAGGAAAAGGTAAAGGATCTAAGTCAAGTCAGGAGAAGAAATCGAGCAGTGTAGTAGAAAATAGGACTGAATCACCCCCCTCTTAATATCAGCACCTATTCCCTCTTTAATAAAAGAGGACACTAAAAATGCTTCTGCAGTCAGTGTGATTTAATGTTGTTACAAATATAAAAATACAAAGACATTTACATTCTATGACACTTTCAATGAATAGGGTACATAATACAGTACAATGGTTCAAACTTAATTTGTTATTTTTCTTTTCCTACTTATATATATATATATATTATATATAGATAATATATATATATTATATTATAAAATATATTATGATAATATTACTATAATATATATTAAGAAACAGCAAAATCAATACATTTTAAGCAGAACCAAACTTTTAATTATAATAATAAATAAATTCAAAATAAACAAGATATTCTATTGGGTTAGAGTAGATTCATATCAGGTGTTCTTATGTTATCTATATACGAAATTAAAATGTGTTCCTTTTTCTTTCACAGAAATGCGGCAACTGACATGCTATATTGCAATCTGGCAATTAAAAATCTTCTTTTCTTTTTTTTTTTTATTGGGGGTACAACTTCACAATATGATTCCATTATTAATGCCTTAGCAATATGTTGAGCATATATTTGCTTCTATGGGTATGTTTTTATGATATTTATATTAATTATCTTTTATATAATATTGATTATTCTTGATTATTTAGTCTTTGGTAACATTAGTCAACTCAGGTCCATTAAATTATAGTAACATATACAACCTTTGATTTGTAATAATGTATTATTAGTAAATGTTAAAATTAACATTAACTAGGATTAATAAATGCTTTAGTAGTATTTCTCAGATAATGTTAACTAAAGTAGTGCACCTATGATAATTCTCTGATTTTAGTTGTTAGATGTAGTCAAGAAGATCAAGACCTCTGATGTGGGACAGGCCAATATGACCTTTTTATGGGGGAGAGACAGACATTTGATGTTTCAAACTAACTTCATTCTATTTAATTTTATCTTAGTTTAGTTTATTGAACACGTCTAATAGTTCTTGCCAGAGTACAGAAAGTGGACTGGTTTTGCTGACTATTATTCTCAGGATCCTTCAAAACTTTGATGACCGAAGAGATGCAGCTGTCCAGCACAGATAAGCAACTGCCCAAAAATATTAAACAGCACTAAACTTGATTCTACTCGACTTTATAGCATATCCCACAAAGCGGATGAACAAGAAAAGCAGGACCCCGTTAAATAAGCTACTTGGAGAGGTTACAATGTCTTACATAGAGCCATATGCTCTGAAACATGTCCGTGATAATGTGACCAGATCGTCGGTGAGTCAATAGCACTGGAGGCCACAGTCTGTTCTTTAACTTCATAAGACAAGGGCAGAATGAAACACAGCAGAGTAGAGCGTAATCAAATAGAGTCGAGCACAGAACAATGGGACAAAGCGTAATTGAAACGCAATGTAATGCAGCAGCATTCAATTCAACGGAACAGAACATGATACAAGAATGTAAACAAATTACAACCTAGAACAAGTGGAAATGTCACTGCATATTGGGTCGGACATGAGAATTGAGCACATCACTGCTTAGAAACTGAAGCAAAGCAATATTCACACAAGACATTTTTACAGCAGTATTTCCTCAGTGGCCAGAAAACAGGGCACTTAACTGATTAATCAACAGTATTGAGGCATCAAAGCTGTGCTACGATTTATGTTTAAATATTGATCCCGTGTGACTGCTGTTCTCCAATTCTGCCGATTGCATGCAAGAACAAACCTCCCATTACAACATCATCAGGGGCACGCCTGGCAACATGCCTGAGAAAGTGAGCCGAGTCTGAGCTGATGTTGGTCAGGTAAGTCTAGGAGTATTGCGCTCGATATTAAAGATGCACTTTGAAGAAAGTGCTTACATTAATAATTGATGCAGGCCGCCTGTAATCAAATTGGTATGTCTACCACAGTACAGCTTTTGGACTCAGCAGAGCTCCATTTGAGACTGAACGTAAAATAGCATGCGATGAGTATAGAGCCTGTCAGCCTTTCACTCATGGCTACGTTATATCCAGTGGCGTAGATTGTGGAATTTCCAACAATTCCAATTGTTACAGCTATTGCTTTGGTGCCAAATGTGAATTTGTGAGCTTTTGAAAGCCGAAGCGGAGCGTAAGTGACTGTTTGCCATTTTAGCGACGTAAAATCTCTCACTCTAAAGCTCCAGAGTGGCAGAACTGAATTGATCTCAATAGCTGCTGTTTTCTCACCCAACCTCTGAATCGGACCTTTAATAGCAGCTCAGACACGTCACTTCTCACATTCATCTTCCCCTCTGAGTGTCACAGAAAAGGTACTTTCTAAGATTCCTCTTCCAGTCTGCCGGGGGGACTCTTTCTTCTTCAGCTGTTTTCATGATAGAGGTAAGGAGTATGTTATCAACTTCTGTGGCTTCATACTGGTGTGCTGAAAGTAGGCTATATTTAGGTTCAAATAGGGTACAGCGGTGCTAAAAGCCTTCCTTAAAAGTGAGGCCTTTTCTCTTTTTTTATATACTGAAAATAAATTTGGGTAAAAAATACGTTTTTGATTAAAGCTGATGTAAGAATAAATACAAGAGTATTTAACACCATACTTCAAGACACTACGGATACAGTGCAGATGTAGTTTGCAAAATGTTCATATGCAAATATTTTTGATATCTGAAAGATATCTTTTGAGTGGATTTAAGTACCTACACACTTGTTCAAAATAGCTACTTCAGCAAATGGTGTAGGCTATCAGTTGCCTGTTCATATAATCATCTCTGACATGTCAGAACCTCTTAACTAAGTGTTTTATAAAGACTTTTTATTTCACTTTCAGAAAATGGACACCTGGAAGCTGAGATGTTCGAATAGTTATATTCCACATATGAATCACATTCAACAAAACTGACAAACAATCAAGTATTTTCTCAGCATATCTGTAGTACATCATGTTTATTACCTCTGATCATAAAGATTTTAGTCCCATTGTACCCAGTATTTATTAAGATGTCATTACCTTTCAAGAAACCAAGTAACAGCACTGGAGTCCATTTGGCACGATACAGTACACAGTATCAAAAGACATTATGAAAAAAGCATTTCTGAGCACCCATTTTTGTATTAGGAAACATATTATTTAGTGAAAATGAATAATCATTAAAGCTCAACAACTGAAATACCACCCACGAGTGAAACGTAAACATTCATAGATATGTTATTGTGTCCAAACATCCATGCAGAAAGAAGAGAAAACTCCTGTATGATACTGCAGACACAAAGAGACAAATCACTTTGGTTGTCAAATACTGTACGTGTTGTTTTGAATGTTATTTAATATAATTTATTAATTACAGTAACCAATTGGCCTAAACAGCGGCTTGAATTGTTTTTGTTACCTTGTCTATTTTTGCCATTTAATTTTTGCTGAAAGCTATTGAAGAGCATACTATTTACAGTACTACATAGTAAAAAGTCTACCGTCTCTATCCATTCAATATGAATATCAATAAACAGCAGGTTAATGTGTTCAATTAACTACTTTTTTTCCCCTGAGCAACAGCAGTAGAAACGTTCAATGGCTTTTTCTAGACTTTAGGTAGTCTATATATAGAGAATGACCTTCACAAAAAAAAAAAAAAGTCAAAAGAAAAAAACTCACTTCAGTAAAAAAATAAATAAATAAATAAAAAGTGACAACTAGCCCCAGTAGTCTAATTAACGTATATGTTATTTTGGATCACATTCATCTGTCACTTGTCAGAAGCAGCTAAATTAGTCAGATGCTAGCCTTTTGGGTGGATGTAAACAGCATCTTCATGGAAAACAGAGCACTGTGTACTAAAAGCTAAACCTCATCCCAGATGTGATGCAGTGCTAATGGAGAAGTATGCTGTGGGTTGTTTTGCTGTTTCAGGGCCTGAATGGTGTAACTGTAACTGAGAGACCAATCAATTACAAACTATACCAAGAAATTCAACATCAACATCTTACTGTGTTCCAGAAACATAAGAGAGACTGAATGAGTCATGAAACATGGTAATTACACAAAACATAATGACTCAAACACAAGAAATTCAGTGTTTTAGAGTCACGTCAGAATCCAGACCGCTTCCCAATTGAGCTGCTGAATCACGCTATTTAAGCAATTTCGGTTTTTAGTCTTTGTTTAACATAATAAGCTGGATAATCAACTCACTTTATTCCCAACTGTGTAAGGTGGAGATTCATTTCTCCAAATTTTTATTCCAGTCACTGGTTTAAAATAAAACAAAGAGGTTAAAAGGTTGTTTCAGCTTTTTAGCTACACTCTTAATAAACTACTTTTTAATTCACAGCAAATTAAATAGATAATTTGACACACAGCTATTGCTAAATAAGGGTGTCGTGGCAGAGCTATAGGGAGCCACATTGTTTGTCCGACACTCCAAATCTGCACAAAATGTCCCAATCTGAGCCCAAGAGCTGTTGTTAGCTTATCACAGGATTGCTGCCACCTTTGCTACTCCGCAAGAGTAGTTATCTGTGAAAAACCAATTAAATTTGCATTGTAATAAAGCTGAGATTACAAACGTAATTAAGTTTCAATTATGAGGAAGCACCAACAAAATGATTACACAAGAACAGCCAACTACCTCAGTAACGAGGCTCATTTAGGTAACGTCTTGCATCATATATTCTGCATAAATATGCAACAGACAAGCAGTTTTAAGTTAAATTTGCTTTATTGTGCTTCGTTTCGTCTGTTTCAATAGCCGCAATGAATTTGTTCTTGTAATTTACATAAAATCCTCTGTACATGGGTTGTAACAGGCAACATGCTAAATCATTTAAGCTGGTATTATTACATGATGGCTGCTGATCCAAATTTCTCACATTTGAAAAAAAAAACAAAAAAAAACATTGTGCATCTGAAATGTGCTGGAAATATTCACTTGATCACTAGGAGGCAGCATCTTGATTTTGAGTCATGGAATGAAGAGGAAGCCCTGAGGGGTCCTGACGGGATGAGCGACGGGAACCTGATGTAGGCAACTCCAAAAGTGCCTGAACGGTCTGAGCGATGCGCGTGAGCCCCTCTTCCTCCAGAATCAGCTGCGGCGGACACAGTGTGTCCTGGTGGGATTTGATGATGAAAAAAAGAATACCAGTTTAAATTTGTTTACTCAAAAAAAAAAAAGATCATAAAATAAGCAATAAAACATCTTGGCACAGTCAGACAGAACATTGTTTCTTGTATTGCAGGCCCTAAAATCTGCAAATATATGCTTCTAAGTGGAGATGCTGAAGGGTGAAACGCACTCTGGGTAAACAAGCAAGATCCTAGACCTTGATATGAAAAGCTTTCCATGCACCTAAGGATGGTTGAGGCATGCAACTCCCATCTGTCATCTGAAGGACCTACAACATGCAAGATCCTCCTCAGGTGCAGACAGGATCACATACAAAAAGTGGCAACAAGAAGCACTTGTGACTCTCTGAAACACGTGACACAGGAAGGGCAGGCAAAGCATGCAGCACAACACTTGATCTCAAAATCATTTCTTTGAATTGCCAGCTATATTGCACAGCAGCGGCGTATGCAGTTATAGCATTTCACATAGGGGATGCTGTTTCATCCCAGGGTGAAGCACAGTGAGGGGAGCATAACAAGCCAGCAGACCATCTTGAAAATCCATCATGCATTCCAATTGTTAAATTCAGTCAACCCTAACAGTATACATTAAGTATAGATTATGGATGAGCTGCATTTGAGAACAGGCTCTTATTGCCATATTCAGGCTGTATATCACACATGCAGTATATATCAGATTTTACTGTAAGCTCATTGCTTTAACACAATAACAGCGCAGCAATATTACAATGTGAACGTATTGTGTTTTTAACCTACTATTGTGCCATAAAGAAGCCAATAATTATGTTTTTAAGACATAATTTGAGGTGTTTTTTCCTATTGCCCTATTAAAAACATTTTTTCAACATCTGGGTTTTTTCATGCTTCTCTGTTAAGCTTAAATAGGTGTGTATGCGCACATATTCTCAAGTTTACTAACACAGCTTTACAGTAAACAGAAAATATGAATGCAGCCATATGGTAACTGGCAATGAGGAATTTCTTTATTGGTAGGGGCATCAATTACTGGAATTATTTATTTATTTGGAAGTGTTTATTATTGTAATTATAATTATGTAGAACTCAATTATGATTTATATGTCATGTGCTCAGAAAAGTTATATACTACTGAAATGCTATGAAGAAAAGTGCATGGCTGATTCTACTTCAGACGAGTATTATAAACAAAGAGTTTGTAGATCAAAATGCACAAATTCATCACTTAATTATAGGAGAATGAGCAGAATTCTGAAATTAGAACTGATTTTCTTTAATGGCGGAGACATTTTTTAATGCAGAAAAAATGTTCCATAATTAAAAGAAAAAGTGATTAATTAATTAGGAACTGTTCTCCCTCATGAACACAAAGCACTTCATAATGTCAAAGTGAAAAATTAGTTGGCCAGTTAATTAATAAAAAATAATAAATAGAAAACAAATGAGTGCACAATTATTCACTCTCCTGCTTTGACACACTTTAATGATTCAGAAGTAATCAAAAGAATTGCTTGATGAAAGTACAGCTATACGCAGATAAAGTTCTCACACACGATTTCAGTTTTTTATACGGTCCTAATTAGTTCATTTTACACGTAACACACGGCATGTGGTAGGAATCAACCCTTGTTTAAAGGGGTCCTATATTGCTCTTTTACAAAGTCTTGATTTTGTTTTGGGTGTACTAGAACAGGCTCTCATACTAGTTTGCTCGAAAAACATTATTTTTCACATATTTTAAATTATTACAACAACTCTCTCCCCAGTCTGGCATGAACGGCTCGAATAGTTCCTGTATCAAATGAAGGCCCGCCTGAAATACGAAATGTGCTGTGGCTGGTTAGCTGGAGCAGTGTGTGTTGTGATTGGCAGCACTCGGCACCTGGTCGGGAAATGTCATGCCCCTTACCATTCCGCCTGCAAGCTTCAGTGTAATATTTCTCAATCAATCAATTGAACGCGATTTAAACCCGGATGATTGTAACCACTCTAAGTTCATCTGCCTTGGGAAAGCTAGCGTGTCTCCGACATAGTGTTAACACTCGTTGCCTTCTCTAGTGCAGCTCAACCAGGTCTCGTCCCATTCGTCGATATTTGTGATATCACAAATCCAGGAAAATATGCGTTGTAGTCCAAACGAGTCGTTCGTTGTAGTTTTGTTAAATAAAATATCTCCTTTTGAAGTGGACTTTGAACTTGCAGATCTTTTTTTATGCTCAAACAGCTACATTACAGACTAACTAAAGTTGAAAAAGCAAAATAGGAGCCCTTTAAATTATTTAAAAACTCAAGTTTGCTCAGAGCAATGACATTCATCAATTTTAAGTGTTGATTAATTGTACAAATGCTTGAAGCTGCTATAAAGACAACTTTACGGAAGTGTTCTTTCTTCACTTCCTGCAGAGTGAATGTTCAGTTTGATGAGACAAAAACTGAACTGTTGCAGTGACTTATCACCAGTAATAGCAGGTAAAGTAACGTTTACTTAATGGATGAACGCTTACATGCTCAGTTATTTTCTGTTACTTTGATTTGTTCTGGGGTTTGTAAAGTTGTTTGTGCTGATGGGTGGCGGTGTATTTTCATCTAAAAAACAGTTCTATCCTGCAGTTTTATATCAAAAACTCTTACAGTATTTACATTTTTTATGAACATGTACTGTATGCATACACTACCATTCTTAAAGAAATAAATACTTTTATTTATCAGACGCATTCAGTTGATCAGAAGTGACAGTAACGACATCAATAATGATACATTAAAGATTTCTAATCAAATAAATGTGTTCTTTGGAACTTTCTATTCATTAAAAAATCCTGAAGCAAATAGATAACGTTTTCCAAAAAAAATATGTAGTAGAACAACGGTTTTCAACTGACTGGAGTAATGGCTGCTGAAAATTTTAAACAGTTCTTTTAAATTGTAATAACACTTTTTTTTTAAACAAATAAATGCAGCCTTGGTGAGCACAAGAGACTTCTTTCAAAAACATGAAGAAATCTTACCGACCCCAAAGGTAGTGTAAATACTTATCTTCCTTTATAAACAAACACACAGTGGGGTCTATAAGTCTCCAAAAGCATTTTTCAGATTTTTCAAAGAGCAAAGTTTCTTTTGTAATTTTTATCATTCTTTTTTGCTTTAACGGCAGCAGCACTGTCCACAAGTTTGTGGGGGGTTGTGACAACAACAAAAAAATTATTTCAATGTGGTCTTAGCCTTTGGACCCCACTGTGTAACAGTGTATACTTTTCTTTTTCTACTACTACCCACACGACGGATCAACACTTACCTTTTGGTGAAGGCCACAGAATATCTAGCTAGAGACGAGCTGATGTGAGAGCCAATAAAGCAGAATTAACGATGAGCGAGAGCAACAGTCAGTCATGAACATTTGACAAAAGCACATGTAAAGCAGCAGACAAAACAAAATAATCAGTGTTTCAGTATTTTAATAATTTCTTTACAGACAAAAGAAAATCTTTATATCAATATAAACTTATTAACTTCTTAAATACACAGTATTTTATAAATATTACAAAATACATTGTGTGTTGCAACAGTTTCCACTAGGTAACATTTGGACTGAAACATTCATGTAGATCTAGGGCCCTCTAAACTGAGTCTAGCGTATGTATGAGAAGGACGGTAGAATTAGTCATCCTCTATAAAAGCCTTCAACATGTAGCACATCACAATCCTTATTTCATATGGCTGAGGTCTCTTGAGCAACTGTAAGGAAGTCCGTCTATGCTACATGTGAAGTCTGAGTTCATTATCAGAGTGGACATTTTAAATCAAATGTCTATTATGATTAGCTTTAGCATTGACAACAATGTACAATATTATAAAACCTCTTCAACGTACATACGTTTGAACAAGCTCCCTTAAAATGTGTTTAAGACATTGTAGGGTGAGGGATGATGCGTTAGTAACTAGTTATAGCACATCCCTTCATAAACCCTTATTTTCCAGTCTCTCTCTCTCTCTTCCTCTCTCCTCTTATCGTTCTCTCCAGATGAGAGGCTGCTTGTTAGTAAACTGTCGGCAAAGCTCCTAAATCACATTAAGTAGGCACGGAATACAAAAGCAACATCAGCATACAGCACCGGAAAAGATGGGTGCTTATGGCACATTACAGGACTACAAACCCACTCAGCCACATTTAGAATCAGGAGACGGCAGACGGAGAAGGCTGTGGAGAAGCACGACTCACAATCATTTCATCTTTAATTAAAAACAATGTTATAAGTTGTAATTTGGTAACGTCTGCATATCTACATTGTGCATCCATGAGCAGTAACACAGATGCGAATTTTTAAAAAACAAAATTGTTCACAATTTTAAGGAACACTCCACTATTTTTGAAAATAGGTTCATTTTCCAACTCCCCTAGAGTTAAACAGTTGAGTTTTACCGTTTTCGAATCCATTCAGCCGATCTCCGGGTCTGGCGGTAGCACTTTTAGCTGTAGCTTAGCATAGATCATTGAATCCGATTAGACCGTTAGCATCTCGCTCAAAAATGACCAAAGAGTTTCTATATTTTGACTCTTCTGTAGTTACATCGTGTACTAAGACTGATGGAAAATGAAAAGTTGCGATTTTCTAGACCGATATGGCTAGGAACTATACTCTCATTCTGGCGTAATAATCAAGGAACTTTGGTACATGGTACAGCAGGCGCAATGATATTACGCAGCACCTGAAAATAGGCTAACTTCTGTCAACATAACGAACGTGACCACCTGCTTGCACAGGGAGCGTGCTGGGGACTATTTTCAGGCGCTGCGTAATATCATTGCACCTGCTGCACCCATAGTATGGCAGCAAAGTTCCTTGATTATTACGCCGGAATGAGAGTATAGTTCCTAGCCATATCGGCCAAGAAAATCGCAACTTTTCATTTTCTTAGTACACGATGTAACTACAGATAAGTCACGTTTTAAATGGGAAAAATTTAGAAACTCTTTGGTCATTTTTGAGCACGATGCTAACGGTCTAATCAGATTCAAAGATCTATGCTAAGCTAAGCTAAAAGTGCTACCGCCAGACCCGGAGATCGGCTGAATGGATTCGAAAACGGTAAAACTCAACTCAACTCAATTGGAAAATTAGCCTCTTTTTTTTTTTTAAATAGTGGCGTGTTCCTTTAATCAGAGTTGTATTACTCAATTAATCTGTTCAATTTAATTAGTCAGATAATGTGCACAGTGAGACTGGGTTTCCACCAAATGCCGCTTCATCACAACATAAAAAAACATAAATAAACTGAAACAATAACTTAATCTTGAACTGCTTGCATATAAGAATTATATTAAGATGCCCTCAATAAAACCAAAATGAACATTCAAAAAAAGTAACAAGTTAGCACAGCTTTGAATCATATTAGTACCGTCAAAAAGTGTTGAAGGGACAGTTTAGTAACAGCACTGCCCTCTGATGGTCACAGTCAACAAGACAAGAAAAGCAAAGTGAAATCGTCCACTCAGCCCTGACAGATTTCAACAACGTGTGAATTAAACCAAATTAAGCTGAGAAGTACCATCACCACACTGTTAGCCACTGTTAAACAGACTGTTTACCAGATGCTACAAACTCATTTGCACTGCTGCGTGAACAGAAGGAACCTACAGGCACTTTGATGAGGACCGTGCAGAGCAAATACAAGCCATATTAAAGCCCTTCAAGAGAAGAAAAAAAAAAAAAAGGGATGGGGAATTTGTGCCAGAGCTTTAAAACTCTTAGGATAACAAAATCCCTTACAAAGACCGCTAGAAGGTGTCTCAACTATCCTGGGATCACCAGCGATGCTAAGGCAATCAGGTGGAAAAGCCCTTCATGAGTGGAAACCACGTCTATATACAGACAGATTCCACATCCTCTAAATAAAAAGGAGTATGTGGCCATTGAGCTGTTTATGAGGATTTTTGGTGCGGAAAAATCTCCATATCTGATCAAGACCTCTGATAATTTGCGATATATTTCACTATTTATAGAAAAATGAAGTTCTTAAGTCTTACAACTACCCTCATTTTCCAAACCATTTAGATATCTGCGGGGATAATGTGTAAGTTGAAAGGCATTATGGGTGAGGAATTTGCTCTGATATATATGTCAGACAGCATCAGCGGTGTCTGTGACAGTGTTCACAGTACAGAGAAGATGGACTTTGAAATCCATTACATTTACACACTGATACTCGCTCACACTATGCTATAAGGTGGCAGTATAATAGATAGAGCAAAGCCATGAGGAGAGAGTAGAAGAGCAGGAAGCCGGTGGAAAAAGGGGAGGCAGGAGAGACAGAGGGAGAGGTGCCACTGTTGTCCTCGTTCACCTCCTCCTCTCCTCCTGCTATTGCCAGGAGCGCCGTCACACAGCGGCGCACTGCAGGTAGCTTACTGCACAGGATATCAGACGCTAAACACAACTCCATCTGAGAAAGAGAGAGACAGACAAAAGGACAGGAAGAACAATGCAGAGGGGACAAACAAAGATGTTTGGACACAAGTGTTCAGCAAAGACAAAAACATTAAAGCAGGATCATTTAAAGGGATAGTTCACCCAAAAATGAAAAGTTTTTTGGTCAAACTAACCATTTAGGGATAAATGTTTTGGGGAAAAAAGTTATTTTTTACTTGAGTTTTATACATCACATTCCTATAGTTTTGACTATTTCTGTATGATAATTAAATACTATTATTTTTTTAACAATAAAAAAAAAAAAAAAAAAAGAAACATTGTAAAATAACAATAGTATCTAGTTAAATTAAATGATTATTTAAAAATTATTTAATTCAAGTATAAAATGACTATAACTATAAAATGATGCTAATATTTAAGTCTTAAGTTTTCAAGCATCCTTTTTTTAACCATCAAGATTGACAGCAAGTAAATATATGCACTGCGGGGTTCATTTCATTTATTGTTCATTTACACGCGTGCAGTTCATGATACAGTTTGAGGTACTACCCCTTTAAGATAAACAAGATAAAAATAAAATAGCAAAGACAGCACACAAAAAGGAGCAAATCAAGCTTGAAGCAACTGAAAGACAACATAAAAAAGCTTCAACATTACTGCAGTCACATGTCAGTGGGCGAAGTTGATTTTTCTCATTTACAAACAGCACGGACAACACATCTCAGGAAGACAAATAATATGGAGTATAATAAAAGAAGCAAACAATAAAAGATTAAATTTATGTTTACCTCGGGGACTCCCAGTCTACGGCATGCGGCAATGAAGTTTTCAACATTGAGGCGGCACTTGGCAGCACTCAGCTTTGGCTAAACAGATAGAAAGATTGCACATACATTCATTAGAAAGCAATTCAAGAACAGCCTGCTGGTATTGTTTGTTTATTAATTTTTAAATGTCATAAAATTATTATATAAACCATTTAACTGAATACGAATGGCAAAAAATGTGAAACATGTTTTACAAAAAAATCTAAAATAGATTCAGGCGATACATTTTCAAAATATTCCACTTAAACATGTTTCTGAATAAAAGCGCTTTCTGGCAGTATTATAAAAATTAGAATCCAACAGGATATGCAGCCTGCTAGTAATCTAGCTGATCCTGGATCAGCCTTTTTAAAATATGGATGAATAAGGATTACACAGAAAGATCCAGACATAGTGCTTGTTTTATGAGATACTAGATTATGTTTTGGCCATGATGAGAATAAGATCTAAGCATTAGTTCACCACTGCCGGTGAGGGGATGTGGATGATTGACACAGAACGGGGTCGCACGTGATTGGCCAACTGGCAGAGAATTGTGCCATTGGACAACGCCTCTCCCAGATCCTCAGGCACAGAGATCTTCAGACGCGACTCCAGAGTCTAGCAGAGAGACATGGAAAAAGAGAGACTATTGGGAAGAAATAAAAAAATAATAATACTTTTAAAACTAAACGAACAGATCTCTGGAGGGAATTTTCTTGGAAGATACATAACCCTTTTTCAAGACCCCAGAGATCATATCAGAACATATCACTTATAAAACAGCTGAATGTTTTTGAAGAAAATCAGGCAAATCATAAATATTAAACTCCTGTCCAACCCTTAAACAATACTGGACTATAATAATAATAATAATAATAAACTATTTAGATTATTATGGTACACTCACAGTGACCTGAAAAATGTATGCTATAATAAATGTATTACTTATTACACTATGTTCAAAAGTTTGGATGATTTGTGCAATTGTTAATGTTTTGGAAAGAAGTTCTCTTTGCTCCCCAAAGGCTGAATTTTTTGATCAAAAACAGTACACAACAGTACTATTGTGAAATATACTGTAATATGCTGATTTGTGCTCAAGAAACATTTCTTCTTATTATTCATGTTGAAAATAGTTTTTGCGGTTTAATATTTTGTGGAAACTGTGATCAATTTTTTTTTTTCAGAAAAGAAACAAGCCTTACTGTGAAACTAATACTTTTACATTGTTATAACAACTTTGTCACTTGTATCTATTCATGCACCTTGCTAATAAAAGAATTTAATTTATTTAAAAAAAAAATAATAATAATAAAAAAAAAAACTACTGACCCCAAACTTTTGAACAGTAGTGTACATTTTAGTTCTAAAATATATTTTGAAAAAAAAAAAAATTACTAGAAATAAAATTAGTAAACAATAAGCGTCTGTATCAAAAATTGGGTTGAGGTGTGTCAGAAGAGCTAGAGATGGTGAGATGAATAATACGGGATGCCTCTTTACTTTACGCAGTTGCAAGATGTCTGTTCTCTCCTCTCGAGGGGATCTGAGTGTGGAGCGGGAGTCACTGCAGCCAGACTCCGCCAAACTGTTTCCTGATCCTGAGAGAAAGAGACAACATATAGTATCGACCAAATCATGAAAATACCTCCTATATTCCTAGATTTACTTCTCTATGTGTGTGTACCTGTCTTGACGTTGCAGCGTGAGGATGTGCGGAATAAGAAGCTGTTGGGTTTGGGAGCAGAACCTGTAGGAGAACAGGGCTTCACAGAGGATGCATCTGGAACAGGATACAAACATGATTCATTAAATACTGAAGTTGCATTAAGACTGGGTACCAATACAGCTTCAGCAGAACACAGAAAAACTGACGTTAATAAAACAAAAATGTAATCAATATATTGTGTCGAGATTATATTATATTTAGGCCAGAGAAGAATTGGTCCCCTAACTGAGCTTGGCTCATTCAGTAATATTATCATTGTCTTCAGTGGAGCTGCTTTAAGCTGAATTTAACTTGTTTCATAATTGATCAACTTTACACAGTTACTGAACTGAACCAACACTGAACTGACTTGAGCTGAATAATTATACTATTGTCTTGTTGCTTTAAAACAGATTTAGTCTGCATCACTGATTCGGTTATGTTCCTGTTTATTAATGTGAAGCTGCTTTGAAACAATCTGTACTGTATAAAGTGCTACTGTATATAAATAAAGGTATAAACATATAGATACAAACTATATTATATTACTCTCAACAAAAACAACAATAAAAACCCTGTCAAAAAGCACTTTTGAAACAGCAATGCTCTCTGGTGGTCACAGTGCTGATTTTTTTTTAAAGGGTCATGAACCCCCCCTTTATATAAGCCTTTTGGCAGGTTCTGTCACAGAGGTTATGCTCACCAAGTGAATGAATCGCGTTTGTGCCGAACTCTTATTACAAAGCAAAAACAAACACCCTTCTTCGATCCATGAACGTTTCTCTCTAATGTGCGCGAGATGTCATCTCACAGACTCTGAAACGTCTGTCATAGAAAATCAACACATGCTGTTGTGAATAATTAAGCAAAGCGTCTTCTCATAGGATAAGAACACGCAGTCTCATGAATAATTTAATAGACACCGACACGTCATCGATGTACTATAGTCCATTGCCACGTCACAAATTGTGACGTCAACACAATGTAGATTTTAGACCCTTTAAATGAGACGAAAAGCATTAAAAGAAGCTAAATGAATGACTGAAAATGATCATGTAAATTATTTTCATTCAATTTTTTTTAATTGCTTAAAAAATCCCTGAAGAACATTCAGCTTGTAAAACTTAAAATCAATTAATTAAATTTAAATTATAATTATTTTAGTGACTTAATTTACAGGAACTAGGAGTGCCTGTAAATTAAACTATATTTTCACATGAATGTGAAATATTTTCCCCAAGCATATTCCAAAACAGGTTAAAGTTGGTCATGTGGATTTGCAGCACTGACCAACAGAAAGCTGCCTGATTTGAAAGTGAGAAAGAAAGGGGAAAAAAAAGATAGATCTTAAATGCTATTTTTCATTTGTACTGTCTGTTAATAACGTGATGTAAGCTAGAAGCATCTTGGTATGGAGGGTACCTGGGCGACTGATGGAGCGCTGTAAAGACCCCGATTGAGAGGATGGAGAAACCTGATCTACACTCTGACAGGAAGAGAGAGAAATAAGTTTAAGGAAGTATTAAACGCTCATGTATAATTAAACAGTCCAGTAAAAGTACTCACTGCACATCTCTGTTTCAGGCCATTGGGTGGAGCGTTGCTATCAGAATCACCACTAGAGGGACACAGAGATCAACAATCAACTGCTTTGAGAACTTCACCACCTTGACAACTACAACGTGAAATAGAAATAGGTTGTAATACTACAACTACATCATGCCTGTTTTATGAAGGCAAGCTCATTTTAAACAAGGTACAGTATGTCTGTTTGATTTGACTGTTCATTATTTAGCCACAGCAAGTAATCTGGTCCCTTGAGTGTCTCAATTTCAGATTTTTGCCTTTTCTGTTAAAAGAGACCCAGATTGCCACAACAAAATGTTAACAAAAGCACGCATTCAAATGCAGAAGACAAACGCATATGCAGGCCATTCGCTCACTCTTACCCTGAAACACTTCCTGTTCCTCCGTGCTTTGTCGTCGTTGCCAAGTTACTTCCTGTTTTTACAGTCATCTTCTGCAAACTGTAAGACATCAAACGTTTATTAGTCAATAGACTCATAATACAGAAGAAAAGCACACAAGACTTTGTTCTTATAAATATAGGCATTCTGGGAGAGCCCCTCTGATGTTCTCCTTCTGGCTATTCTTTACAATGATTCAAGACTCTAACTGTGCTTTAAGACACTAATGAAGTAAAGGCACGCGACCGCAGGTAACAGTGGATTCCTTTACAACCACGAAGCCTTTGATGATGAAGCATCAGAAAGGAAATAAAAAGGCCATTTTATACACTTTATAGCCATAATGTGCTTTTGTAGATTTTTTATTGCTTGCCATGCATTAGCAAACAGGCTTGTTAGTTCTAACGCTTTTAAGGCCTAACAGTCTTTTTTGACGCCACACGTTCATTTAATCCCATCATCCACTCACGTGCTAGTTCTGTCTCTCTGCTGTTGGGCTCTCTCTCTCTCCTGCCAGATGAGCAGGTTTCCAGGTCTCCTTCTCTCCTCTAAAGTAGGACTGGATGGTGAGCCGGAGTCTGAACCATCTCCAATCACAAATATCCTGAAGCGAAGCGAGAGAGATTTACGTCTTGAATCTTTTTCTCAAGAATATTCACCAAAAGGTTACAACTTAATATAGCTTTTTCTGATGAAACTGTCTTTGTTAAGTCACCACCACTATGCAAGGGTGTTGGTGGTGGTTTTTTGTCACTGCTGTGCAGTTTTTAGGGTGTTCTGGGTGATTACTTACTGACTCAAGTCAAAAGAGTCTCTATCATTTTCTGGTCCCTAAGTATGGCTTATGTCAATATAAGTCTAAGGGAGTTTTGTCCATTTTAGATCACCCACCATATGTCTGATTGCTTAAAGGAGACATATTCTGTCCCTTTTTACAATATGTAATATAAGTCTCTGGTGTCCCCAGAATGTGTCTGTGAAGTTTCAGCTCAAAATACTCCACAGATCATGTATTATATCATTTTGAAAATGCCTATTTTGAGTGGAAGCAGAACACACTGTTTTTCATGCCAGTCTCTTTAAATGCAAATGAGCTGCTGCTCCCCGCCCCCTTTTCCAGAATAGAGCTGCGCCATTACAGCTCGTACCTGCTAAAACATCTGTTTTGGTTCTGATTATCATGTTTATCGCGCTGAAATCATGCGTTTTAAACCATATAAATCCACTGCTCTCTTGTCTCCTCTGAGGCTGGGACTCTACATATTGTTCTGTGCTCATCTGTGCAGCTAAAGACAGAACAGTTAGCATGTTTTGCTCAAACTTTCGCCATTGCATTAGAACTAGTACACGTTGTCGCTTGCGAAAACACAATAAAGGCGCCCTGGGTGGAAACTTAAAGATTAAGGGGCGTTAATATTATAATGAGATCCCTTTGCCACGTCACCAGGGGAGCGAAGTCAGATGCGCTCGTTTTCTCAGACGCTTAAAAAAAGAAAAAGGCTTCCCAAAACAAAGTTACTGGGGTAATCTTTTTCACGTTTCCTTGGTTGATATATACACCAGGGACCTGATTATAGCACTTAAAACCAGGAAAAGTCAGATTTTCATGATATGTCACCTTTAAAAATGTAATAACACACCTATCCACAACAAGCCATATGATTTGAGGTATCACTTACAGTTAGGAGTTCAAAATCACACAGGATCACACACTACATTACCAGACTTTCAGGTCATTCTGAACACACACTATATATATATATATATTTTATTTTATTTTATTTACTTTAGCGTCTCGGTTTGGAAAGGATGATAATAATTGGGTTTTTATTTTGATAGTTAGTTATAGTTTTATTTATTGTGTATTTGCACAGAAAAAAAATAATTACAAAAATCTGAAATTACTTTTAGTGTAAAACATCCTTTTAGGGTTGAATAATTTGGCACACATTTACATTGTTTTTGACAACAATTGTAATAGTAATGTACAGTACTATTGTACTGTAAAATAAAAAAATAGAATATGTAAAGGGTGGTGTTGCTGCCACACATAACATTCCCAAAATGAGATGGAGTTTCTGTGTGGAGCAGCATTTACTGTGAACCGAGCCACTCCAAGACACTAAAAACACTGAATCATGAGCTGCTTGCATAAACACGCTTCAGTGAAGCTCACTTCACTCTGAACCACGCAGAGCATATATTTAACAAAGGTGCAGCCATTGCAATGTGAAAATCACACTAAGCCACAGCACACTTTTGATTTTATTTTGATATTGTGCATGCGTAGAAATGGAAGAAGTCAACTATTATTTTTTACTATTTTTGACAGTAAAAACATCCTTCATTTGGCTGCTGTTGTAACAGAATAAAGCAGATTAATTAACTGAGTAACTGACAGTAAGACACTCAGTTACACAGAAACTGTGGGAGGAAACGCACTGTTGACTTTTCCCAGCACTGCCTCACAGATTGACCTTGCACAATCAAAGTGGAGGAGGGATCCAGCACACTTTAATTAAGAGACTGTTTTTCACGGCAACTGTTTGAGCATGTATTATAATCAACTG
Source organism: Sinocyclocheilus anophthalmus (assembly GCA_018155175.1). Taxonomy (NCBI): domain Eukaryota; kingdom Metazoa; phylum Chordata; class Actinopteri; order Cypriniformes; family Cyprinidae; genus Sinocyclocheilus; species Sinocyclocheilus anophthalmus. The sequence goes on from JADLZN010004193.1 coordinate 405,391, forward strand.
AAGGACATCACAGTGGCCTTCAAATCACACAGGAACTGGAGAAGCAGGTCATTGTAATTCTGACTGTATGCTGCTTTTTTCTACTTCTATTTTTCCCTACAATGAACAACTGCACATCTTCTCCGTCTTGGAGCACTTTTGGTCATTGGCTTCATCCACACTCTAAGAAGAGCTACTGGAAACTTTCCATTAGACAGTACAATGTCTTCCTCTCCTCTATTTATCATGCCCGTCCACACATTTTGTAGCACGAGAACAGATCCTTACCAGCTGTATTCAAATGCATTCAAATTCAGATGCTCTTTGTGATGTCCTTGTACTCTCAGTTTATCCTGCATTGTCTAGTTTGAATGCAGTATGTCTATATGACTGATGTTTCTTCATGGCCAACACTGAGAGCAGATCTATGATAAAACATTTTGTACCAAAACTTCACTCCATCTCTTGGAATGAAAATATGCCATCTGTCTGACAGATTTTGAAAGTATCTGATCCAGATCAAGCCGAAACTATTTGCAAAGTTTGTCAAATAAACGTGTCTAACAGAAGGCGCTGTGTAAGCTAACCTGATACCACACTCGAGCACAGATCAGTTTGAGGATCTAGTGTCTGTAGGTCTAAAAATTCCATTATCAGTCACCAAACAGACTGCTCAGACAAGCTAGTATACTGCTGGTTTGGTATTTTATGTGGCTCAAATGCAAACAAATGTCTATTTCTGAGAGTTCTAGGGGGCTTTTCTGTATGGGAGGACCCTTCAGAGACATTTTAATAATAATAACAGGTTTTGCAAGCAGTGTATGCATTTGTAAACAGACCATGTGCATAAACCCTCACCTGCTGCATGTAGACTCGGGGCTCTGGGAGGATGTGCTGCTGGCACTTTCACTCTTTTCCTGTCATGGAGACAGTAGATATCATTTTAATTTGATATTACATCAGCATAATTTTTACCTTATGACTTCTACACTAACATTATTATTTTTAGTAATACTTTTGTTCAGCAAGGATGCATTAAATTGATTGACAAAGACATTTATGATTTCTGTTTCAAATGAATGCCGTTCCAAAATAATAATTATATATAATATATATTATATATAATATATATATTATATATATATATATAATATATTATATATATATCATGGTTCACATTTATAATAATATTAAATGTTTTTTTTTTAGCTCCAATCATACACAGATTAGAATGATTCCTGAAGATTGTAACTCAAGAAAGAGTACTGGATGCTGAAAATTCAGCTTTGTTACAACAGAAATCATTTGCATTTTAAAATATATTCAAATAGAAAACAGTTATTTTAAATTGTAATAATATTTCACAATATTGCTGTTTTACTGTATTTTTGATCAAATAAATGCAGCATTGGTGAGCAAAGGACACTCATAAAACATTATAAATATTTTACAGAACTTTTGAATGGTAGTGTATATGTCTGAAAATGTATTGAAAATGTAGGAGTGGAGGTTTAGTTAACTTAAAGGTGCATCAAGTTATTTCCCCCATGTAAAACAGCTTTATCCCTAAAGAAAGGAAAAGTGCTATTGACTGCATATAGTGGCTGCCATGTTGAGATTACATGACCAGCTGAATATTTCTCACTTCATCAGGGTTGCCCCCTAATACCACACACTTTCAGTTGTGTAATTAATCACAGGTGACAAATATGCCATCACAAAAATGTGGTATTTCTACAAAAGATAGCTACACATTTTCATCAATTCAAATACAACCTGACTGCAATGTTTATACGTACCTTAAACTAAAATCTCTTCATATCTAAAAATGTAAAAAGCTAAAAATATCTCTATGTATGTAAATGGTTACATTTATTTCCACAGCAACGAGAACCTGTCTGAAAGACTTTTATTTCTTTCAAAAAACTATTTGAATAAGCTTCTTACTTTTCATCCTCTCAACAATTATTTTATCCATTAAAATGATAAGACGTCAGGTAGTCTCTTCCACCAGCCAGTTCTACCCACCAGCTGTTTACTACTGTGCTTGAAGCAGTCTTTGTTCTGACTGAGCGAAGTCAGATCACTAACAGATTATTTGGCTGCATGTAAACGTGGCTAATGAAATTGGTACCATAAAATTCTTGTTGCCAATAGTTGTCATTATAGAGCTGCAACTTCCAAGACCACTGGAGTATCAGCCAGCACAACACAGGGTCAAAAACAAAAGTATTGAGTGCACCTTTAATATTCAGTGTACTGCTTGTGTCACTGCAGTAAATCCTCCTCACCTGAGGGGGCTCTGTAAGCGGAGGGTGACACCTCTCCTCTTCTTCCTCCGTTACACTGTTGTCTATAAAATCCACTTGCTCCAGGTCTCCATTCACTACAGAAAGAACCAAAAGTTTTAGAGGCATTTTATCACAGACAACCGAGAGTACCATCTAGAGCAGTGGTCTCAAACTCAATTCCTGGAGGGCCACAGCTCTGCAGAGTTTAGCTCCAACCAGCTCCAAATCACACCTGCTTGGAAGTTTCTAATGACCCTGAAGACCTTGATTAGCTGGATCAGGTGTGTTTGATTAGGGTTGGAGCTAAACTGTGCAGAGCTGTGGCCCTCCAGGAATTGAGTTTGAGACCAATGATCTAGAGCAGTGATCCTCAAATCTGGCTCGCGAGATCCACTTTCCTGCAGAGTTTATCTCTAACCCTAATCAAACACACCTGAGCATGCTAATCAGTGTCTTTAGGATCATTAGAAAATCACAGGTAGGTAGGTTTGATCAGGGTTGGAGCTAAACTCTGCAGCGCATTGGACCTCCAGGGCAAGATTTGAGGAACCCTGATCTAAAGCAATGATCCTCAAATCTGGCTCGCGAGATCCACTTTCACTTTCCTGCAGAGTTTAGCTCTCACCCTAATCAAACACACCTGAGCATGATAATATTGTTTTCAGGATCATTAGAAAATCACAGGTAAGTTTATGTTTAATTAGGGTTGGAGTTAAACTCTGCAGGAAAGTGGATCTCGCCAGCCAGATTTGAGGATCACTGATCTAGAGCAAGAGCAGCCTTATAGGCCCCTGTTGTCCACAACAATATTTCAATATTTTCCAGTTCATTGTGATTTATTGGATAAGGATTAATAGGGATTTTAAAATATATATTTTTACTCACAATTTCTACCCAACACAATAATTTATAGCTTGACATTACTACAAACATGTATATTCTGAAAATGTGTAAAATCCCAGATGAAGCATTGTATTATTTTTTTTTCTGGAATATTTTATTAATTTAAATAACTTTAACAGGTTAAATTAGGCGTCTTCATATATCCAGATTTTCCAAGACTGTAAATCCTGGTTCGTACAGACAACAACAAAAAAAAAAACAAACAAAAAAAAGTTGTTAAAGGTGGTGAATTAAAATAAAATAAGTTGTTTTAGCTTATTTTAATGCATGTTTTGTCTTATTTTATATTCTGTAAGCAGGGCCTAAAACTAACTTTTTGCCACACCTTGTAACTCTTTTTGCAAAAACAGGCAGTTATTACTACTACAATAACTAAACATATTTACAATGTTTTTAATTTGTCCTGCTGGTGCATTTTCCCTCAAATTTACCTATTAATTATAGCCATTCAACATTACAGTATAATTGAAAGCCATTATTTTTAACATTTAATAGGCTCTGAAATATATAACAACTTTTAATTTAAGTGATTTTAAAACAATCTTCACATAAACTATATTATATATGCATAAACTATACATATTAATCTTTATTCAAGCTAAAAAATGTAATCAGCGACTAGAACAGTCCAAGGATTTCTCTTTTTCTTTTGTTCTTTGATTTACATCAATGACAGACTTCAGCAGGTTTCACTTTAAAATCAGCGCTGTCTCTTTAAAACCTGATGCACATGACGCTGATCTGACACACATTCGATTTTCTCCCAACTCTTTACAGTCATTTAAGCCTTTATAACTCATTTAAGACTACGTTTACGAGGTAACTCGCCAAAACCTCGTATTTTGACATTATTGTGTGTGTGTGTTTTCGTGCGTTGAAGCGCTACTGGTGATCTGTCTGAAGCAGCTCGGTGTATGCGTACAGCCGAACGCACAGCCTTTAAAACTATACTTCACTGCACCGTTTATCCGGCATAACCCCAGGTATGTGTCGCTGCATTCTCGGGTTATGAAGAATAAGGAAGGGAAAAGTTAATCTTCCGAAATAAAGCAGCAAAATCTTCTCAGGTAAAAGTTATTAGAACCGTTTCTAGGGACAAGCTGGCCATCACACTGCTTTGACCTTTTCAGTCTGTTTGTATCCTATTATTTGATTTGCTCTTATCGCTTATGACAGAACAGCTCATCACGATGATCTTGTCTTCGGAAAATATTATTTTATTCGCTTATGTCAGAAACAGTGAATCTCTTTAAAACGAGCTGTTTTCACTTCATTGCATTGTTATAATTCGTAAAAGTTGTATCCGCCAACTGGCGACTGACATGGTTACATACAGTATACTCGCCAATGCCTATTTTTACTCGCATTTGGCACTTGGCGAATGTTAATTTTAGGCCCTGTCTGTAAGTCATCCTGGAGCCCCCTTGGAAGTTTGCTTAGACCCCCTGGTGGGCCCCGGCCCCTGGTTGAGAACCACTGATCTAGAGAGTTCATTAACATTACCTTTGGGTGTATCTAGCAATATATTTCTCTCCTCTTCCTCCTGAAAATTTGTGTGTTCGCGGGAAATGTCCACGAGTCGCAGCGACCGTTCCGAGAAATCATCAGCAGACTAAAATAAAACAACACAGACACACAGCTGTTTACGTCATCCAATAAAATGACACTCCATAAGCCTTTAGCAACCAGTGAATTAGTGCTTAAATTAGCTCTCTTTATACCTCATTTCCTGACCATCTTTTGCTACCGCTGTCCACACTGTTAAAGCCAGAATCCAGGCCACCGTACTGACCGGGGAACAGGTCCTGATCCAGACTGCACAGACCACACACATACAGAGAAGCATGAGTAGAGTATCACTGATAGAGGCAATTACAACTTTTCAACACCCTAAGACCTCTCGTCCTTGACGATCCCTCACCAGCTGTTGAAGGCGGTGGGCCGCAGTGCTTTCTCAAACTGATCCTGAGTCCTTCTGCAGGCCTCCATGTTCAGATATTTAAAGATGTGGAACTTTCCTTTGGAGCAGATCTGCGCGGGGGGCATTTGGAGGGGGTTGTTGTCAAGGATGATGCTTTGGAGGTGCCGGAGATGACGGTAGCACACAGGCACGTGAGATATGCGGTTGCACGACACATCCAAACGGACAAGGGGCAACTCTGACAACTCTGAGATGAGAGAAGAATCAATTAAACGTGTCAACCTGCAATATATGCACTGTCTGGTCCTAAAAACTATTTGTTAATGCTTGAATGTCACAAATCAAGTGACATCTGCGAACAAATGTACATCACGACTCAAAACATTACTCATTTAAATGACTTTTAAAATGCCTTCAAGTTCATAAATGTGTCATGTGAGAGTAACCACAAGTGCAGTTCATCACATTAACCATTAACATGACAGGAAATGTCCAAATACAGTCAAATAAATCATTCGTTTTTTCATTTAAAATGAAAAACATATGAAGAGTTAATTTGCAAAAACCGATAAACGCCACTTTTAAAAAAAATGAGCTGATTGCCGTGCATTATTCTCCACATATAGCGCGATCTGAACCCTAAACACGTTTTGTCAAAAAAAGACGGTTTTGTCCACTTTCAAGGCATCGCGAGTTCACGTTTTACTGCAGAAGCCGACAAGCGCCCTTGTTGTTTTTGAACAGAAGCCGATAAGTCCATTTTAGCGAATCAGCGCGCTGTATTCAGGTCAGGTGACAAGGCTACGTTCACTTTGAAAAGACGTGCTAGCTGAGAGGAGTTTCGTCAAAGTTGACTAAAAGTGATCGAGAATGGATAATTTTCGACGAACTTGAACCTGTGATATCTTCTTCTGGGCGAAAAAGGAAAATAAAAGCTGAAACGTTTTCACGGAACCTTGCAAAAGAAGCGCGTTACAATGGAAAAGCTCTTTGTATTGCGTGTAATCATATCCATAGAGTTTATGATCACAACAACAACAACGTTTGTCAGGCATCTACATTGTCATCTGAGGAATTACAAAGATTAAACGAGTGTTTTTTTAAACTCTAAAACATGAAATGTGGAGTTATCTGCTTTTGCCAAAAAACGACTGTTGAAGTTAACGTTATTTGCTTTTGCTATAAAACAAAATTTTAATATGTAAAAAAAAAAACCTACTTCAATGACTTTAATTTTGTAAATTACTTGTATTTGTTTAAGTTATTATTACTTGGTCAAAACAACCCCACTGCATTTTTGATTGATATTACTTGGAATTATGCATAAAAAAAAAAATCTGGAAAAAAAAAAACACTAAAAATTGAAGTTTATCGGTTTTTGCCAATGACTCTTTCATATTATTTTAAATATTTTTGCTTGACATACTGATCTTTCTTGTAAAATAAATGCTACCTATTCTGAACTTCCCGACACTTTTGAGTTAGGGAGTTGCGCACAGCATAATGAATTGAGTCAGAGTTGTGATATTTAAAACATCTTAGCTCTGTAATATTGCAAGCTACACCTATTAGTTTTATGTGATAATGCCTAGAACTGTTTTGTGACCATGTGTACTGCCCTTCTGTATGTTGGGAGCTGGTTCTTCTCAGATTACATCCTTAACATTCTACCTGGCCCCGAGCTCACAGTAATGAACTGCAGCTCTTACCTAAGCTCACAATCCTGAGTGAAATGGACAAGTGAGAGGAAGGGCCGTGAGAAAGATGAAGTAAGGGAATGAAATTCTAAAATAGAACTGGATATTGCACATACACTACTGTTCAAAAATTAATACTTTTATTCAGCAAAGGTGCATTAAATTGATCAAAAGCAACAGTAAAGACATTTCTTTAATTTTCAAAAGATTTCTATTTCAAATAAATGCTTTTCTTTTGAACTTTCTATTAAGTAAAGAATCCTGAAAAAATATGCATCACGGTTTTCACAAAAATATGGATAGGATCATGTGATTCTGAAGATCGAATCAATTGTTGCTGAAAATTCAGTTTTGCCATCACACAAATAAGTTACATTTTAAAATAAATGAAAAAAAGAAAACAGTTATTTTAAAATGTACAAATAATTTTGTGTTCATGTGATTGCTTTTGTCATGGTTTAACTATACTAACTAAACTACAAATTTTGGAAAATTTCTTCACAAATATCGGGAAACTTGTGAAAACATCTGACATGTTGCTATAGAGTGCTACAGCTGTGACATCAAAACCTGGAATACTCAGTCGCTATGGGTTCCCTCAAAATTTTCCTGCGGGGTTTTTTTTATAATGAGTTTTTACAATTTATGAGTAAAACAAGGTCTACGGTAAATATAAATTGAAGACACTTGGACATTTTGTTCTTCAAAGTAAATTACACACACTCATACTGAAAATGTGAATTTTGGAGAAGTCATGAATTGAAAAAAACCCATGCTAAAAAAAACAACAAAAAAACATAGGGAACCCATAGCGCATTACTCTACCGGGTTTTGACGTCATGGCTGCAGCACAACATTTTATTTTTATTTTTTAAATCAAGCAGTTTGTGTGAGGGGGAGAGCTAAAAACCTTTGTGTCTATAGGTGATGATACACGGGGCCACTTTTTGAGCAATGTTGCCGTCAACGGGCAACCAGGTGAGACACAGGGCCCACGACCAATCTAAAGTATCCAGATGCAACAACGCTTGGCAACATTGCTCAAAAAGTTGCCCTGTGTATCATCACCTTATGTGATGCCTTTACTAAAATAGTTCAAATGAACACGAGTCTATGTCTGTGAGTTCTACTTACCAGTTGTCGCAGGTGTATGAGTGTGTGAATGGTGGCTGGTATGGCTGATAACTTGTTGTTGCTGACGATGAGCACCCGCAGGAGAGGGAGCTGACATACTGACGGCGTTAAACTGGACAGCTGGTTACGACTGCAACACACAGACAGAAAGAGAGAGAATTCAGTTGATGCAATCTAACACCAGTATAAAAGACTGAATGACAGATTTACTGAATATACAACCCTTCAAATATCTTTAACAACAAAGAAGCTGAAATTTCACTCAGGATGACCTAATTAGTTTGTGTACATTACCATTCAAAAGTTTGGGGTCATTTTTTTATATTTTTTTGAAGAAGTCAAAATACAGTAAAAATTGTAATACTGAGAAATATTGTTACAAATTAAAATTGTTGTTTTCTATTTGAATCTAGTTTAAAATGTTATTTAATCCTGGGATGGCAAAGCTACATTTTCAAGCATTTTGTGGAAACCGTGATGTTTTTTTTTTCAGGATTCTTTGATTTTAAAAAACTTGAAAAGAATGTAATTTATTAGAGATAAAAATCTAACACTATAAATATCAATTTAATGCATGCTGGATGAAAATATTAATTTCTTCAAGAAAAAAAAAACCTCAATATGACCACAAGTTTTTGAGTGGCACTCTATGACTGAGATAAGCACCTGAATTGTCTTGTTCTGGTTAAGGTGTGCACTGCCGATGATTTACAGTGGGGCAAAAATGTATTTAGTCAGCCACCAATTGTGCAAGTTCTCCCACTTACAAAGATGAGAAGCCTGTAATTTTCATCATAGGTATACCTCAACTATGAGACAAAATGAGAAAAAAAAATCCAAGAAATCACATTGTAGGATTTTTAAATAATTAATTCGTAAATTCCTCGGTAAAATAAGTATTTTGTCACCTACAAACAAGCAATATTTCTGGCTCTCACAGACCTGTAACTTCTTCTTTAAGAGGCTCCTCTGTCCTCCACTGTTTACCTGTATTAATGGCATCTGTTTGAACTCGTTCTCAGTATAAAAGACACCTGTCCACAAACTCAAACAGTCACACTCCAAACTCCAACATGGCCAAGACCAAAGAGCTGTCAAGGACACCAGAAACAAAATTGTAGACGTGCACCAGGTTGGGAAGACTGAATCTGCAATAGGTAGGCAGCTTGGTGTGAAGAAATCAACTGACTGTGGGAGCAATTATTAGAAAATGAAAGACATACAAGACCACTGATAATCTAACTCGATCTGGGGCTCCACGCAAGATCACACCCCGTGGGGTCAAAATGATCACAAAAAATCCCAGAACCACACGGGGGACCCTAGTGAATGACCTGCAGAGAGCTGAACCAAAGTAACAAAGGCTACCATCAGAACACACTGCGCCGCCAGGGACTCAAATCCTCCATTGCCAGACGTGTCCCCCTGCTTAAGCAAGTACATGTCCAGGCCTGTCTGAAGTTTGCTATAGAGCATTTGGATGATCCAGAAGAGGTTTGGGAGAATGTCATATGGTCAGATGACACCAAAATAGAACTTTTTGGTAAAAACTTATCTTGTCGTGTTTGGAGGAGAAAGAATTCTGAGTTGCATCCAAAGAACACCATTCCTACTGTTAAGCATGGGGGTGGAAACATCATGCTGTGGGGCTGTTTTTCTGCAAAGGGACCAGGACGACTATCCGTGTAAACGAAAGAATGAATGGGGCCATGTATCGTGAGATTTTGAGTGAAAACCTCCTTCCATCAGCAGGGCATTGAAGATGAAACGTGGCTGGGTCTTTCAGCATGACATGATCAATGATCCCAAACACACCGCCCGGGAAACTAAGGAGTGGCTTCGTAAGAAGCATTTAAAGGTCCTGGAGTGGCCTAGCCAATCTCCAGATCTCAACCCCATAAATCTTTGGAGGGAGTTGAAAATCTGTGTTGCCCAGCGACAGCCCCAAAACATTACTGTTTTAGAGGAGATCTGCATGGAGGAATGGTCCAAAATACCAGCAACAGTGTGTGAAAACTTGTGAAGACTTACAGAAAACGTTTGACCTCTGTCATTGCCAACAAAGGGTATATAACAAAGTTTTGAGATGAAATTTTGTTATTGACCAAAATACTTATTTTACCGAGGAATTTACGAATTAATTATTTAAAAATCCTACAATGTGATTTTCTGGATTTTTTTTTTCTCATTTTGTCTCTCATAGTTGAGGTATACCTATGATGAAAATTACAGGCCTCTCTCATCTTTTTAAGTGGGAGAACTTGCACAATTGGTGGCTGACTAAATACTTTTTTCCCCACTGTATATGTGTGTGTTTCTGTGCACATCTGAGACTGAGCGTGTATCTGGGGAGGGGTGTGTGTGTACCTGAGGTTGAGGTAGGTGAGGGCTTGCAGCTGGCACAGGCTGGGCGTGAGGGATCGCACACAGTTATGGTACAGGCTGAGTGTCTCCAGAGAGACAAACTGACACACCTCCTCTGGCACCTCACAGAGCCGGTTCTTTGACAGATCTGAGAGAGAGAACCACCAATCACAGTTAGCACAGAATAAATAATGACCAATCACATACACTGTTCCATTAGACACTGATTGACAGCCTTCGGGCACATTCACAGAATAGAAACAATACAAACAAAAACAGACGACAAAACATTTCAATTCAATCAACAACAAAAAAATTGCTTTACGTATAGAATCATTATTTTCATTATAATTTAGCACATCTCCCCCCAGCCCTTCCCCCATACTTATTTACCAAAATGTGAATGTGACTTCTCACTGATTTATTTAATCCTTCTAAATATATTTAAATAATTGTCAATATTCTCAAATGTGTAAATGTAAACTGAAATCAGCGAAAAATCCATGACCATAAATACTTTTTCATGTTAAAGTAATGAGAATGAGTATTGCATTATGGTAATGAAAACTGTCATGAAATTAATAAAAACAATGGTCCTAAAAATACAGCAAATATATAGATTTCTTATTCGCTTCTTTTGATCTTGCTGTGAAATATAACCCAGACATGTACTTGACAGGTTTTGTGAGACCAAAACCAAAGCGGACAACCTATAGTGGAGATGATCTTGCCGATTATGACACCTCCTTTGTGTTTACACTCTGTTAAGAGTCACAGTCAGACTATAGATGCATCCTAGGCAACATTGTCCAGCTAGCATATGCGTTCAAACACATTGTATATGTCGTCCATGGATTTTAGTGAGGCAGGGACAGGGAACACGTAAACAGTCATGATGTTTCCCAAAGTGAACAAAGTCTTTTCTTTTTTTTTTTTTTTTTTTTACAGGAATTCAGATTTCGTCCAAGTCCATTTTTGACAGCAACTTAGGATGTGAGCTTTTTGTCTGAATAGAGCTCAAACTTTTCCAATTCCCTTCCATATTTTCATTTCAGACAGAGGTTGCTCTCTCCAGATAATCGTGAAACACACACTCCCTCTGTGGCGCGGGTCGTAGGGTCAGGATGTATTTTTGGAGAGGGCAGGATTTTAATTACAGGGCCGAGGAAGCTTAGAATAGGGTGTGTGAATGTGAGCGTGAGATGTGATTACAGAGACAAACCAGACCAAAACTAGCGTGTCATGTTTTCAACGTACATTAATGTCATATGCACAAGTACAGTGTGAATTCAGGCCTTCAGATCCAGTTCTCCATGCTTAGTTTTGACAAATAACCTTCTCAATGATCTTAAACCCAAATTTACTTTCACACTGCAAGAACAATAGCATGTGGAAGTGTGCGTGCGTTTTTTTCTCTTCTTCCCTGCACTGTCCAATTGTCCAATCTGTGCTCTCCCTCTCCAGATCTTTTGTTCAGCTGTTTTATTTGGCAAGGAAGCATTTCCCGCCTCTCCGTTCCAGTGGGAACTAAAGATTCCCAGGGGCAGCCCACATTTCCCACAATCCCCTGCACTGCTTTGCACTCGCACCAGCCTAACATGGTAGAAAATTAGAGAAATGCCAGTGTGCCCACATCATGGAGAAAGATGATATATGTGTGAGTCGGAACAATGCTGAGACACTTATAACACTTACTTTTATCAATAACTCTTTGATAATCAAGAAAATATTTAAATAACACAATGTAACAAAAAATAGTTTCACTTAAATTTTGTATGGTTCTTCAGTAATTCTAGGTGCTGCTAACTATTATAAAGCAATAAGCCCCAAGAAGCCATGGTTTACAGTGAATTTATAACAGCTAAGGGGAGTTGTTAAAACTGTAAACCACGGCTTCACGGGGCTTATTGCTTTTATAAAACGGCTATTTCATATACATAGTAAGGTTTCACAAAATAAAAAGTGTAATGATATTAATAAAAACATTATTCTTTCGCCAAACAATGTAGTTCCTCAGAATCGGTTGTGGTTGCAACAAACACACAGACGTAAACAAAGGTGTATGTTTGTAGAGTAGTTTACAACAGCTTCGAACGTGGCTCAGCCAAATCAGAATCAAGGACCGGAACTATCCGTTTTATAATGTTCTATTTAATTTCACATAACATCAACACTTCGGTAAATATTTAGGTAGGATACATTTTAGAACGTCTATCATTAATTATGCAACATTGGTTTAGTACAGATACGTTTTTGTAGTAATTTTGAATATTATTTTAAAGATATTTCGCTTTTGCAAGGATGGGAACATTCTAGAAGTTTCTGTAACATTCTAGTGCTTTCTGGAACATTCCAGAACATTGTGAGACTAGAAAAATTTGAATACACTTTAAAACAAAGGTTACTGAAAGTGAGCTGTCCAAAAATTCCAAGTGTACATTGGATGATTTTATTATGTTAAATTAACTGTTTATGTCATTTTTATGCATGAGTAATAACAGATTAGCTTGTATAAGTTGTCAACACATTTTTTAGTTTTCATGAGCACTGTTAATGCGGTTTTCATATTCAGCATGTCAAACTTCTTTGAGAAACATAAAAAATAATAGTATAACAAGTTTTATAAATCCTTGTTTCACATTGTACAGGATAATCACATTAATGGCATCCCACATTAATAATAATTTGACATTTAACAGAAAACTAGATAGCAAATAATCATATATAATAGCTGAAAATGATCATATACAGTATATATATATATACATACACACACAAATTATATATATATACACACATGACTCAAATTAAGGTTTAGAACCATCTCAAGGATGATCAGAAGAAATGGACAGCACCTGAGTTAAATATATGAGTGTCACAGCAAAGGGTCTGAATACTTAGGACCATGTGATATTTCAGTTTTTCTTTTTTAATAAATCTGCAAAAATGTCAACAATTCTGTGTTTTTCGTCAATATGGGGGGCTGTTTGTACATTAATGAGGAAAAAAAATTAACTTAAATGATTTTAGCAAATGGCTGCAATATAACAAAGAGTGAAAAATTTAAGGGGGTCTGAATACTTTCCGTACCCACTGTATATAAAACTGTACTGTATTTATTATATTATATCATATTTAATGTGCATACACAAACAAATATAAGCAGGTCATTCAGAAGCTGATTCCTCAAAGTGCAAACAGCACTTTGTTGTCTTTAGTGGCCTGACAACTTCAGTCTCAACCAACGGCATCAGTTTGAGGCAGCACTACTGTTCAGCTGTACAACAGAATCAAGCTCTTTTTTTAAAGTTTTTACTAGTTGCAATGAAATTATCTTTAAGATAATCTCTTAGAACTTTCCTGTTTGAGTGGCACTGCTTAATGCTTTCATTTCTGTTCAAGCCATGTTTACTTTGTGTTCCTGGAAATAGTCGCCTAGACGCATCACATTCTCCTCAGGGGCTCACAAACAGCTCCTGCGTGAGGTCTCCAGCTGTGTCCGGGCTCAAAGACACGTACGAATGATTGTTATGGCATGACAAAAGTCACCAGCTAATAAGCAGGATTATATCCTGAAGGTCTCACTCTAAATATCTTCTGTGTGTGTGTGTGCGTGCGTGCGTGTGTGTGTGTGGGATGAAGAAACTTCTTAAGAGTAGCAGTTGGTCTACTGATCCCCTCCCCTCGTCGGCTGAGAATCGAGCGTCTTCTTCTGCTAGCGTCTCTTTAGTGTAACTGAAGCTGGTTTTGCATCTGCTGTGTGTGAGAGTGTTAACACACACACACACACACACACACACACTCCTCTTCACACCCTGCACTGCTTCTTCAGCCCTAGTCCAATCCCTAATTATACTGTATGCTCCACACAAGCTTTATACATTTTTATAACTACATGACTACTTCTACAACAGGTGTTGAGGTATGTTGCTTGAAGGGCTCTGTCCCAAGCACAGATTTTTCTCTCCGTACCTGCTGCCAGGAGCTTTAGTCATCCTTGAGATTACCTGAAACATGACGCTGTGTTTCTGTCAACACAACACACTGACTACACCTGATGTGTCAGCCACTGTCTCACTTACATCTGAACAAAAAAAAAAAAAATGTATGCTGCATTTGTATTTATTATCAATGTCTGTCCTGTCTTAAAGAGGAAGCATATAATTTCGACACCACTCTTCCAATAGCTTCCTATTCATCCATTGGATAGACAAACAAGTGGTCCCGCGGACTCCTACCCCAAACTCACACCAATGTAAGTAGTATCATATGCTAGTGTACGTATTTTTTAAACAGTGTTTATACACAGTGGAAGGTCAGCCTATTCTTAAGGTGCAGTCACATTCACCGTCATCTATCGAAACCAGTAATTTCAATAGGAATCTATGCGATTGGGAATTTCGTGTGAGGGCGAAAGATTTCCCCATGCATATTTTGCAACGGGTTTAAGTTGGTCATGTGGATTTGCCATATTGACCGAAAGAAAGCTGCTTGGTTTTGAAAGTGACTTCTGTGTGAGCTGTGCTTCACTCATTGCTACACTACTGATAATAACCAATAGTTCAATTTAAACACAAATTGAGATGTCCAAAATATCTTGTCCTTGTCCTATCTTGCTCTCATCCATACAAAAGCGAACAATTACCGCAAAGCTCCAAAATGAAAAAAACGTACATTAAAAAAAATATCATAAAATTGGCTTCTGAAGCCATACGGTTTTGTGTGAACCAAAGACTCTCATGTCAAGTTCTCATGTATTATGATATATTACGACACAATGTTTTGAATCAATCACAGGAACAACTTTTAATAATACTTGTAATAAACTTAAGGCCTTTCCCTCACCAATACTAATCAAAAGGCCTCAGAAGGCAAGGAAAATGGAGCCAAAGTTGAATTAAGATTAATTTTTTTATCATTTTTGCCTTTAGTGATAGAAAGGGAAGTAGGACAGGACCTTTGACAAACTACTTTTGACTTTTTGGAGTATGAGAAGTCTGATTCGTTCCCTTTGTATGGAAAAGAACAGCTTGGATATTACCTGACATTTTATTTTTCATAGAAAACTAAGTCATAAAAGTTTGGAATAACAAGAGGATGTGTAAATAATCACAATGTTCATTTTTGAAAGAATCAAGGAGGAGAACATATTGAAAAAATGGCATAGTTTCACCTTTAAATGTTTGCCTCAGAGCCACTAGAGAAACAATAATTTATTCCTTCTCTTCCTCTGAAGGAGGAACAACAACAAACCTTGCCATGACTTGACTTTAGATGGGGGCAGAGAAAAAATGAGAGAAAGAAAGGGAGAGGGGGAGCCCGAGAGGGCAGAGGAGGGCAAATCTTGAAAGGGGGCAAGTGAATGAGTAACAGCAGCATGACAATAGCTGTGAAATCATGAATACCGGTCTGAGCCGAGGGGGCGACGGAACAAAAACACACGGGCCAGAATGACTCAACACATTCAACAGAGCACTACTGGAGGCAAAACGTATACTGTGTGTGTGTGTGTGTGTGTCCGGCCCGGCCTGGCACACAAGTGCTATTCAAGTACATCAGTAAATTTACCACCAGAAAAAAAGCTGATTGTTTGACCTCACTAGCACTTTAGAGAGCACTTTGGAGTACACTGACCAAATCGATCAAAACACAAGTGTGCCACATCCTTTTCATTATTCCTCGCTGCACTATAAAATGGAGTTTATTTTCAGACCTCAGTCTCCAAACAGGCTCTAACATATCAGTAATGCAATCATATACAGATCAAACACCATAATCCAACAGGACAGGCCTGATTTATACAAGCTTTTAGCACATGTCAAGGTACAACAGGCTTAATTTCATAACAACGGCATAAAGGCCAGTCTGAGTTACTTCAGAAAGCCTACTTAGAGCATTAGCAAGTTTCTGTTGTTTTCCTCTGAGATACTGCTTTTCAAACTAGATTTTCAGTTCTGAGGAAAATGTGAGTGGTGAGAATCAAGCAGTTCTGGTTTTCATTCCTCTTTCATTGTAATTGATCTAATTAACAGCACATTTGAGGAAGCACCAAATAAAACCTACAATGTATTGTTTATTTTACATGCATGTAACACACAATAAAGTAACATTTCCGAGTTTATTTTGAGATATATTTTTGAATTTTTTATTTTGTTTTGGTATTTTGCGGCAGCCAGTCTCTCTCTCTCATCACATTCAATTCAGTTCAATGAAATTATTTGGCCATGTTTGCCATTTTTGTTTTGTTTTCTGTTTGTTAGTTTCTATTTGTGTGTGTGTTGCAGGTTTTTTTTGTTTGTTTTGTTTTTTGTTCTGAATAAGAAAGTGGTTGATCCCAACCCTAGTTTTAAATGGATAGTTCATAGTTTCAAATATTTCAAAAACTAATAAAACCGATATATACACATTACTAAACCTTAAACTGAAATCTGAACATATAAATATAAAAGCTAATTTAAAATATTAATAAATGCTATAATAGTAAATAAACAATACTAAAAAAACACTGCGAAAGCTTGAGATGAAATATGAGATGTCAAGTGTAAAGAAAACAAGGTAAATGTCACTTATGATTAGTATTTTTACTGTGCATTATTTACAGTCAAGTTTTAATTTAGTCGAATTATGCAAAAAAGTGTGAAAATATTATTTGATCATTTTTTTAAATCTTTTTATAATTTTGTACAAATTTGAATGGAATTGGCAGAAGTGTGGTCATAACTCTTTACTTTATGAATACAATAATGAAAACTATTAGGTGGCATTTTGGTTGTGCTTCTTTATTTATTAATTTTGGTAATAAATTAATATATTAGTATTAGAATAAATTAGTATTGTTTTGTCCCCTTTCTTATTTAGTTTTCTTTACTTCTTCCCTGAAGCCATCCCTCATCTGTGGCTGTCTAAGAAACTAGACAGTGCGGTGAAATCCATCTCACAATCAAGACGATTTGATGATTTAATCATAACAACCAAATCATCATGTGTCAAAACAAACACAATGCAGTCAATTAGCGATCAAAGCAGACATATATATGTTATTGAATAGATTACTCAACGTAATAATGCTGTGAAAAGTGAATTTCTAATTTAGCATGTTTAGAACACGTCTTTTTTTCACTCTCAAGTTGGTTAGAAATCTGTATGGCTTAACCTACTTTCTTTTGTGGAACATAAAAAAAAGATATTTTGAAAAATGTCTTATTGTTGCAGAAGAAAGAAAATTACACAGGTTTGGAACAACATGAGTAAATAATGACAGAACTTTCATATAACATTCTGGTCACTAGATATGATCATGCAAATCTTTCAGATTTTTCTCACCCATGTAATTGTCTGCCAGGCAATAAGTCCAATCAGCTAGAAAAGTAAAAGCACACTTCTGCTCAACAAGCCCCTGGATTTAAGTTGTCATAAACGTCACAAAACATGCAAACATGTTATTATAAGTTATTTATTTAATACTCATAGATTTATTCCAATTTTAACTATAAGCAACAGTATTGCAACAGTTCAGTGATGGCTTTGCAAACGTATGGTTAGGGAGTGTCCAATCTCTTCTGTGTGAAGTTTTGCCAATGACAACAGTAAAACCCCCCACAGATGTTAATCACTCCACGTATGGGTCTATGGGCCAGTACCATCAACAACACTGTCTTCAAACGCTCTGAATGAACAGAGGGGTCTGTGTGCATCCTTTTAATCTACGGTCAACGGCCCAGCACTTAGACTACAGAGTTATCTTTGTCTTTAAACATCGATGGAGGCCAGGCCACAAAAGGCCAAGCAGTTGGATTTAACCAACCAAACATTTAGGGGGGCCGCCGAGTTCTACCACACAACTCCACCAGTGCAGTGAGAGCCTTGTGTGTTCAAACACACGTCAATTACTTTCAAAACTAATGATTTTTCACCTCTCTCTCTAAACAGTTTTATTAAAATCATAATTAAACACCAACATGTCTAAACTGACAAGCAGTAAAACAACCACAAAGACAGTTTATCTGTAGCCACACACGGGGTTAAGTGTCTTTCTTTAGAGCTCAATGAGTAAATCAATGGTTATCAGTTTTTTCTGCAAAAGAAACCACTAACGCTTGAGTTACCAGCCCAGAAGATACCATTTAAATTCATCAGATCTGTCATGTCTAGTGACGCATGTACTTCACACAACAACACAGAGGGCATGAAGGGAACATCAGCACTGATTATCCTTCTGAATAATTACATTTTTAACCTAAACCAATAAATTAAGATAAAAAAAAACAACCATTTCAGTACTTATAATGTGAAAATGATTTTTCAAAAAGTATGACTGTTGTGGCTTCAATTTCCGCCACGGTGAGCAATTTTGCCCATAAAGTTTTAATCTAAAATGATTGGTTACAGTGTTTTTATCATTAACTAAGTCATTAACAAATAAAGCTGAAATAAAATAAATATTAAATGAAAAACTTAAATGCAAAAATATGAATACTTAGAAACACTTACAGTTAAATACTTAGAAATGTGGCAAGTAACTGAAATAAAAAAAATTATTAAAAACTTTCAAAATTAAAAACTAAAATGACTAAAACAAATAAAATAAATTAAAGTTAAATAAATATTTAAAAACTAATAAAACTGATATATACACATTACACAATTACTATCCTTAAACTGACATCTAAAAATAAAATCTGTTTCAAAATATTAATAAAAACTATCATATTAAATAAACAATACTAAAAAAACACTGCGAAAGCTTGAGATGAAATATGAGATGTCAAGTGTAAAGAAAACAAGGTAAATGTCACTTATGATTAGTATTTTTACTGTGCATTATTTACAGTCAAGTTTTAATTTTGTCAAATTATGCAAAAAGGGTGAACATTATTTTAAATAATTTTTTTTTTAAATCTTTTTTATAGTTTGTACAAATTTGCATGAATTGGCAGTAGTGACTCTGTGGTCAGAACTGTCTGTATTTTAATTAAACGTATAAACTTTCAGTGTGGCATTTTTGTTGTGCTTCTTTTTTTATTTAGTTTATGGTAATACATGTCATAATCCGTATTAGAATAATGTAGGATTTTTTTACATTAGATTTAATCTGTGTCGTTATAACAATACATTTGACACAACCCATAAACAAACTCTGATCATTCACCAGGATTGTAAAAGTTGACTTTACATACGCAACACTTAATGAAGTAAACTCAGACGGAGTATTTACTCATAGCGCACATGCCAGCCTGACACCATACGGGCTAAGGCTGCTAATGTGTGTGTGTGTGTGTGTGTGTGTGTTTGTGTGCTATGCAGTTTTCGCGCTCCTTAGTCCGGCTTGTACAGTGCAAACTTTCCAAGCTGGCAGGCAAAGTTGTGATGGAAAAAATCTTTGCATCAACAGCAAACTCAAAGATCTGTTGCTATAACCCCATAAACACAACTAACTTCTAACACAGAGCTTTAATGGGCAGGTTTGTGAAGGTGGAAGCACGGCTCATGGTCTAATCATATTATGTTGTGTTGTTCTGGGCCCTTGATCTCATTGCTGTGGAGGTGGTTCAGCGGTGACTCAAGACGCTCTATACAGCAGGAGCTCGTATCTGTTACACAAGACTGAAGAAACTAGACAGTGCGGTGAAATCCATCTCACAATCAAGACGAGGATAGCGGATGTGTTCTGTTACCATAACAACCAAATCATCATGTGTCAAAACAAACACAATGCAGTCAATTAGCGATCAAAGCATACATATATTTGTTTTTCAATAGATTGCTGAATGTAATAATGCTGTGAAAAGTGAATTTTTAATTTAGCATGTTTAGAACGTGTGCCTCTTTTGTGCTGTTATTGTGAGAACTTGCTCAATTTTTTTTATCTGAAATGCATGTTTGAGCTCTGTTGTTAAACAAATTGATTTTCTGCTGTGAAGATGTGGTTTCACCAATGCCTGGATAACCCTGAACATTTTTTATTTTTAATGGTATTTATTTGCTAAGGCAAGTCACAATAGTGAAATTTCAGCTAGATTTTTTATGTATAAAGCACAGCTCAAGTGAAAGTCACTTTCAAAACAAGCAGTTTTCAGTAGATCTCAACACTCAAATCCACGAAGCCGACTTGAATGTATTGCAAAATCTGCGTGGGGAAATTTTTCACCCTCACATGAAATTTCAGATTGAGTGGATTCCTATTAAAATGACTGGATTTCACTGAATGACGGTAAATGTGGCCTCACTTTAAGAGTTAAAGGGGTCATATGGCGTTGCTAAAAACCTTATTTGTGTGTTGTGTAATGCATGTTTACTTGTTTAGTAGAGTTAAAAACAAACTCAGTATTTTCACAGCACTGTACATTCTTCTTGCTTCTCCTTATGGGGGGTTTGTTTCCCTGCCCTTTCTGAAACACGTCGATTTTTGCAAAGCTTATCGTTTTGAAAAGTGCGGTGTGCTCTGATTGGCCAGCTATCCAGTGCGTTGTGATTGGCCGAATGCCTCAAGCATGTGACGGAAATGTTACGCCCCTTACCAGGTTCAGGAAACTTTCCTACGTAAAATGTACTGCACACACTCAAATATTTGGGTCGTACTGTTCTGGAACAGTGTTGTACTACACACTGATCTAAGTTGTGTCATCTTTGGAACGCCAACAACAAGTAGTTTGGGGGGGGGTCGGCGGGGGTAGGGACACAACGCAACGACAGCTTCGTCACACATTGACGGCGGGGACGGCGGCGGTAACAAATACGTACGCGAGAATAAAAGATTACTTCCTTTCTATATACTCGGAACATTTGTTCGAGTAAATATCACACCATCCGTGTGCGCGCACAGTGTGTGATGGCAGTTTGATGGGGGCCTTCAGGAGGGTTGGATGGAAAAAAAAAATAATGCTCTGTCGTCCCTCACGCATGTGTGGAGCAATAGATATCTTGATCTGGGTTGAGACGTTAATTCTTGTTCGACTTGTACAGATTCTGTCCTCACAACGGCTTTTAACACAAAAGACAAACTAACATGAATCTCATCATAAACCCCCTTGAAAGTTGTGATACCTCGGATGTGTGAGCCATCTGGCGCAAAGAAGGGGTAACTATAATTCTGTATACATTAAAAGTGAAGCCCGTGACGGGATTTTCATATAACTACTTCTTTGTTGCTATAAAATTCACTTACTGCATGTGAATGGACTCAAAATGTGGTGTGCATGCAGTACTCAGTTTGGCAGGCCATGTCTAGAATTTGTATTAATTGGGTGTCTTGTACGAGAATACAGGGATCTGTGCTGAAATGGATTAAATTGATAAATCATGAACATCCCTCTAGCAACCACCCAAAACAACGTAGCAACCACATAACAGCACTGCAAAACATAGCAACCTAAACGCAACTCCCTGGCAACTCCACCTAAAGTGATGGGGTCACACTACTGACAAAAGCCCTTGCTTTATGGAGTTTTGCACAGGCAAGCACAGCTCTGGTCAAACACACTAAAAACAATCAACTAATACTAACTGTCAGTGTGATAATCCTCAATGTTCTCTCTCTAGATAATCTATACCAGAGATCTGGTATGGTCTCGCTCGCTCACTCTCAACCAAACATTCGCCATGCTCTCAAGCACACACAATGGGAACACACAAGCCTAATGGGAGATGGTGATTCTGCCATCTGGACACGTTTCACGTTACATAACTTATCAAGAGCTGGTGTTCATCAAACGGTTGAATCTCAATCAGATTTGAACTTTCGCATCCTATCGAGTATGCTTATGTGGAAAGGAGAGGAGCGGTTTTCAGATCAGATATATTGAGACACCATATGAACTGTGTGTTCATTAAACATAGCCATGTGTGCAGTGAGATATCACCCCATGTGTGCATGTAAGTGATGTTAGCTCAGAATGTGTGCATTTGAATGAAGCATGGAATGGTTCAGAGAACATTCAGCAAACATTTACACCGGGGCATTCTCATTTTGCCCAACAATTGTGTGTTCAGCGATACACAAAAGCACAAAGCAGCATCAATTCTAATTAATATTTTAACAAACAAATTTCTGTGTCTGTAAAGATTGTATTAATTTTTTAGATAAACAGAAGTATGTTATTGTGAATTTTGAGTAAATACGGTGTAAAATAGTTTTACTTTTGTGTATGTTGCTTTGTCATCATTAAAATGTATTATGTTTTGTGTATTGGCATACTATGGATATTGTCATTGTATATGTATGTATGTATGTATATATGTTGTATTTATGTATGCATGATGCATCATACTATATATATATTAGTGCTCTTTTCCGCCCCTCCTCTCCATTCGTGGCTCCCTTCTTCCCCCACTCCTCTTATATATATTGTCGTGTTTGCGTGCTTGTGTGGATATATATATATATAAGAATTTCTTATTGTTAAGAGACACTCATCACATGCAACCAACGCCTCTAAAAGCCTCGTGGTCAAAATTAGATAACTATACTGAGTGAATCGGCTCTCCACACATAGTTATTGTTTCATCATTTCACTTCAATGGTGCCTAAATGTGTATGTGTTGTCTATAGTGTGTGTGTATATATATATATTTATATATACAGTGCATCAGCATAAATGAGTACACCCCCTCTGAATTAATATAATATGTAGTTTCTTAATGATCCCAATATAATATTAATTGATGGAATAGATGGCAAAATTGAAACCATATTAAACATATATTTCATAAAAACAACAAAATATATGCCCCATATTTCTGTAGATAAGTAATTAGCCATTTTTGTTTCAAATGAAGGATTGCAGAATTGAAGTCCCCTAGTATTTATTCAGAGTCGCGGTTATATCGAGTCCTTAGTATGTCCTCTCGAACTTAACAATTACAACGATCGGACACATTCTAAGGTTTTCTTCGGACCGCGTGTACATATTCATGACATTTCACAGCCCTGTCCTGTTGTAACATCCTGGAGGACGACATCCTTGAAGGCTCTGTTTTTTCAATGGGGAAGGGTGCTCAGGCTCGTCTCTACAAAGAGAGTCATCCCCCACAATCTGCTCAGAGTGTTAAGTATAAACAGCTGCCTATTAACGGCTGGGCCTTGTGTGGCGGCCGTACGACCGCGCTAGCGATTGAAAGTGATATACTTGCCACTGAATGGATTCACTTGGCAGATGATTATTCATGTGCCATACTGAAAAATGCCTAACAATGCAGGGAATGAGAAGAGGGTAGTATCTTCAGTTTCAGGTTTTTGTATTAATTCACACAGTGGTGTGTGAATTCATGCCAGCACTGATAAAGCACAACTCCCTCACACTTCATTCCCCTATAGAAAAGCTTACTATACCACTGGACTCAACTGGGCGTACGCAAGCACTCTCTCAACTGTGCTCCTCCTCTAGCACCATCCAGAACATTTTGGATGCTTTTGGATCTGAAATGATTGACTTGGTCTCTTGAGACCAGAGTATGGATTACCAGAAGTCTCTATTTTGTAAATATGGGCCCTGGAAGAGGTTAAATGAGTTTATTGTGCTTTGGCTACAGTAGGTAACTTTAGTGGTGACAACAACCATGCATGTCACTTCTGAAGGCTGCGTCATACTCTGTGAGATAATGTGTCACTCTTTTCGTAGCTTTTGCCGGCTCTGAGACACTTGAATGTTTTTTCTCCTGCTCTTTTTCTAGCAAAAGTTCACTCATTACTAAATGAAAACTTAAAGTGAAGACCCGATTACTTCAGGAGCCTTATCACAAGTCCATAGTTTTTGAATGTAGTTGCTACTTCTGCTATATTTTCACACTTAAAACAATAATTTGGTGCTCCTCTTGTACCATTGTCCTCTTTTATGCTAAGAAGTAAGTCACCAGGCAGTTCTCTCCGAAGTGGTTCCACTGCTGCCAGCATTAAGTCTGAGTATGATTCAGTGGGCTATATAACACATTTAATTGTCAGGAAACTACTTGTCTTTAAAAGTTTTGGTTCAATAAACTTACCTGTTGATCAAAAATAGCCTTAAACCTATACACTTTTTTTTTTGTTTTATTTAGTAACTTTCAGGAGAGTGTACTCATTTTTGCAACACAAAATTGTATCACTTTGATAAGAAAATCTTATTTTGCTGAATAATTTTGGCATTCTTCTTTGGTAATCGTTCAAGCAGGCTTGTTGGAACATTACATCTCCAAAGAACCCTAACATGTCTTCTAAGTAAAGAGTAATTGCTGAATTTGTTAAGTTTTATAGGGGGTGTACTCATTTATGCTGTGCACTGTGTTGTGTAGATATATTATCTCTATATATATAATATGAGCATATCACTGACTCGAGTACGAGAGCGATACCGCTCTATATCATCATGGCTGTGTTAGGCCACAGGCCGATGTCCGGCAGTCAATCACACCGCTGATATGAGCCGGTTATCTGCAAATCGATGTACTGAGATAAAACAAGACCACAACTGAGCGCCTAATTCCCTCTTTTGTGTGGACTACTATTCCTTCTCGCCACGGATTCAAAGCTCCAGTTGACATTTAAACATACTCACTTTTAAATTCGTATCAAGCATCATGCCGCTTCTTCCGTCAGGGTTATTAATTGAGAAAAATGAGGTTTATAGAGAGAAACATGCGGTCAAGACTAGCATACCCTGAGAGTGGAGAGACCGCGAAGCTAGCCTTTTCTATTCTCTTCTAATTACGAACAATGCGCTACATTACTTTAGTGAATAATTAAAAAAAACTAGACCCCCCAGAACAAGTGGGGGAGGACTGATCACAAAATTGTGAAGGGCTTCCTGTATCATACCAGGTTACAATTCTTCACACGGTTCACCACTAATCCTAGATTTGAGAACCAGAACAACTGTTTTATCTACATCCACATTTAAGGTATACATGACAATAATCCATAGATGTATATATATATATATTATATACACACACACATACATATCTGACTCCGCATATAATTTGTATTTTATGGAGTCATGCAGGGGAAAAAAATTTCCCTTCATGTTTATTTAGTTATAAATCATGCAACATTTACACAAAACAAGGGAACAAATGAATAGTCCCCAATATTTTTTTCCCACATGTCATGCGGGGCTTTGTATCTATCAACACACACAACAAATTAAATTGAGCCCTTACCCAAAACGTCATATTGTGTACATCTCGTTCGAATTGAGATTTATAAATCATCTGAACGCTGATCACTAGTTTCCATTGATCATGGTTGGTTTAGGATGGACTTATGTCCGCTCTACCAGCTATTTGAAAATTCTCTGTGCTCGTCTGAGGGGTTGCAAAAAATCAACAAACACTTCTTTGAGAAATCGCCTATTAATTGGTCCCCATGACATAGTCTCTTAGCAATTCGCATACTTATCACTAATCATAACTGAAGTTTTATGATATTTGACGGTAGGAATTTACACAACAATATCTCATGGAACAGTCTCTTTACTTAATATCCCCAATGATTTTATTTGGCTATAAAGAAAATCATCATTTTGACCATACAATGGATTTTGGCTATGCTACACATATACCCCAGCGCTTGAGACTGATTTTGTGCCCAGCTTTGTTTAACAATTCACTTGAAAACCGGATAGAAGTTACTTACCAGTTTAGGACAAAGCAGAGACATACAAGACTTGCACAAATTTTTCAGCATACTCGAACCTTGATACTCTCCCAAACCCATGCATATGCCAGTTCTCGCATCCCGCTATCCAGTAAAGATTTAAAAAGTTAAATAAAAGTGTCACACAGCAAAAATAGCTCTACAACTCTTACAGGAATAAATCTGAGAAGAGTTTCTGTGAGTCTGCAATGGTCTCTGCTGCAGGAAGAGTGTATTAATCAGCATCGGAGTTGCCCTCTTGTTTTCAGATACATGATCTGTTAAAAAAAAAGCAATATAGCAATCATAAGTCGAGGGTTTCTAGCTGTGCTCCTCTCTTGAGATTTGAGACCTTCTGACCATCTGTTGTGCTTTAAAAGTGTGAGGGAGAGGAAGAGGAAGAGAGAGAAAAAGAGGGAGGGAGCCGAAAGTTTGTCGCCGAGGAGAAGCAGAAGTTGAAGTCGAGGAGCCCACATCCTGTGGCTGTGTAGTAAAAATGCAACTGCAAGGGGAAACAGAACAACACTGTGGCGCAGTCACACTCAGTTCTCACTCATGGACAATTATCTGCATTATTCACATATATGCACTCCAGATCTAAACATGTTAAATGACCACGCACATACGCACTCCAACAGCTGGCACTGAAAGGAAGCACACACTCTTAGAAAACACAGCTGGTGAACACTCAAAACATAATGGCATAAAACAGACAACCACACAAACTTGAGCTTGTGCCTATCAGAGCTGAATTCATAAAAAATCCTCTCTATCTCTGAATCTGAGAGGTTCATTTGCATAGGCAAAATATGACCTGATGTTTAATATTCATTAGTAATGTGCAAGGTTGACCACATCCTAACACAT
The DNA here is from genome assembly GCA_018155175.1 of Sinocyclocheilus anophthalmus. Taxonomy (NCBI): domain Eukaryota; kingdom Metazoa; phylum Chordata; class Actinopteri; order Cypriniformes; family Cyprinidae; genus Sinocyclocheilus; species Sinocyclocheilus anophthalmus. The sequence continues at coordinate 432,154 of JADLZN010004193.1, forward strand.
CAGGAAATACTTTTATGAAAAAAGGATCTGAATGACCCATAAAACATAAGGGATTGTAATCAAACCGAGTGAGCTACCTACCTAGACAGCATTTGTTTTTAAACATCATACAACTAAAAAGATGCTGCACACTAGGTTTTAAGATTTTTTGCTAACAACAAATGTGAAAAGATTGTGTTGTATGGACGAGCTGATTTGTTGCATAACCCACATGAATAAGTCACACGCATCAACTTTGCTATGAAATGGTCATTGTGTCACACTGTGTGTATGGGATCTGATGTTTGCCTGACTGGGAAAGGCAGTCAGTGTCATGTTTACTTCCTTGTTGTCAGTTCATGTCACGAACGTGTGGGTGTGGACTGAATCCTTCAAACTATTTTAGTCCTAAAAAGAAACTGAAGATACACCAGTCCAGCTCTGTGATGCATGACGGCATTAAAATGTAATGTAGACACATGCATTTTCTGTAAAGCTGCTTTGAAAAGTGTATAGTGAAAAGCACTATACAAATAAATTTGAAATGAATTGAACTGAATTAAAACGAACATAACAAAAAATTTATAAATAAATAAAACAGGAAGAAACAATACCACCAAACTCTTTATCTGGAAAAATTATTCCTTTTAACCACCCATTCAAACTGATGGGGAAGTGCCCCTCATAAAGTATCAAAACATTATTTGTATCTTTGACAATAAAGCTGCAAAACTACCATTAAAAATATGGTTGTCTAAGATACTGTGGGAGAAATCATGCATTTCTGTCTAAATTTGTTCAGTCAAATCAAGTCACAGCTTCCGCAGATCAACTGCTCACATCTCTCTTAACTCCGTACGACCCACGCAGCACAAAAGGAGATAGTTTTAAATGAAATGAGATTCAATAAAATAAAATAAAAAACAGGTCAGTGTTTACTGAGCCCAGATCTAAACAAAGTGTACATCTGGGCCCGTATTCACAAAACATCTTAAGGCTAAAAGTAGCTCATAACTCGCTGATTTAGGAGAACATCTTAAAAATAATGGGTGTGTCAGTCCTAAATTTAGGACTCCTAAATTTTTGTTCTAAGAGTATTTCACAAAGCGTTTTAAACTAGCTCCTAAATCTGTGAAACGTTAGGAGTAGTGAAGAGGACTCCTAAGTCACTAAGACCAAATCTGAACTATCCTAAATGGGCTGTTTCCAGCAGTCTGCCTCTGAACGTAAACATTTTAGAAAAGTTTGACGATAATGAGCTTTTAAAAAAGGTATCGGCTTTGGTTTGGAGGTTATCCCAACTCCACATTTTTGATTATATCCTTAATATATAGCTGTTCTCGCGTCCAGTCTGGTTTTCTTTTTTGTTTGCATGTCTTACTATCAGCCATGATTATTCTACTCTGTTAATTAAAAGGCTGTTTATATGCATATATGCTGTGCCCCCCATAGTCGACTAAACCTTAGTCGACGAGAAGAGGCCCAAATTTCATGGCTCCAGAAAAAAATATCCACACAAAAGTGCGAAATCACGCAGTCCTGACGGACAAATCGTTAACGTTGTTCTATTGTGGAAAAAAAAAAAAAAAAACTAAAAGGGTAATATATAGCATAGTACATCGGGCAGGACATCCATATGCTCACCTAACATTCATCGACCTCAAATATGGCTTATCAACTGAAATATGTATGTAGCAACTTTACATGGCAGCTCAATCTAATGTTAGCCTAGAAAAAAGTGAGCAGTTAACGAGTTTGTGCGGAGTGTGGAAGCTGAACATTAGCACGCTTGGGCTACTGCATGACAGATGGAGGCGCCGGTGCGATCATTGGCTCTTAAAATACTTTGTCATTTTTGGTCATACAGATAAGAGTAATGCATCTTTTGTATCTGTAAAGACTCTACGTTTATTCGTGTGCACTCAGAATAACAACGAAATGTTGTGCTTTTGTAAAATAATGAAAGCAAACAGGATGCACTTTCTGCCGTCTCGGACTCAGTGAAGTTGAGCCGACTTCATCTCTTAAAACCCGAAAACAGAAACCACTAGTGTTACAATAAATTATTAAAACATGAATGCAGTGTACTTGCTGTTTTTCCCTAACACATTCATAATTATTATATTTGCCGGTGCGCTGTGGCAAGCCTTTTTTTGCGTGCGCTTGAGCGCTTATTAGGCTATGTAGGCAATTAAAGGCTCATTATTATGATTGATATGGTTTATTAATAAAAGTGCGACTAATAGTCGACCAGAAAAATCTTTAGTCAAGGGCAGCCCTAATGCATATTGACTAATTGTTTACGAGAAACATAGCTTACATATAAGAGGCTGACAATTAGCTCTTTAATTAGTGACACTTAGCCTGCATTTTAAAATCTTTATTTGAATGTGGCAATTAACATTTTTATTTTTAAAACGTTATTTTATAATATGGCAACATAATATTGCACTCTACAATATTTCTATGAATAAATCTCTGACAGAGACTATCAGCCAATCACTGTGTTCATAGTTAGTAAGCATGCTGACATCACCCATAGCACAAGGTCACACCCGCCCTTACCTCTTAGTTCTTAACGGGGTCATATGATGCTGCTAAAAAGAACATTATTTTGTGTATTTGGTGAAATGAAATGTGTTTATGCGGTTTAAGGTTCAAAAAACACATTATTTTCCACATACTCGACATTATTGTTTCACCTCTACGCCCCGCCTTTCTGAAACGTGTCGATTTTTTACAAGTTCATCGTGATCCCGCGGTCGCGGAAAAACATCTGCCTCTCTTCCGGGCCCGTCCCTTCTGTTTTCCCGCCCCCAATCGTCTTCCCCCAAGGGGCCGCTGTCCGCGCAGGGGCGGGCTCCGTCGGGGGGCCGGGCGGGGGGATCTGAAAAAGTGGGTGTGCTGTGATTGGCCAGCTTATCCAGTGCGTTGTGATTGGCCGAAAACCTAAAGCGTGTGACGGAAATGTTACACCCCTACCATACTGTGATTCCTGCGGCAACCACATGTGATGACCCCGGCTGGACTCCGCTTCGTCCACGGTTACAGCCGATCCGGCGATCTACAGCGCGAAGTTGAAGTATTCCCTCAGCAACCAGCACAGATAAGCTCTAGGCATGACAAAGCGGATATAGTCCTCTTTTGGAAGACCAAACAAAGTCTTTTTCGCTTTCACAACGAAACAGCGTCTTCACGACATGGCGGCCGCAACAACACATATACATATATACTACAGCGAGAATAAAAGTTACAGCCTTCTTTCTTTGCGTGAACATTTGGGCAGCGTTATGCAAATCTTCCCACAGAGCGACGTATGTATGTTGGGGCGTGTTAGAACGAGCCGTTGTAGGTAGGAGTGGCTGACTCTTAACTTATATAAAGAATATCTCATTGGATTTGAGACCTTAGTCTTTGCAACTTTACAGATCATATCTATTCACTAACAGCTTGTAACACTCAAAAGAGAAAGAAAAACTTGAAATCGCATCATATGACCCCTTTAAGACTTCTGTCTATTCCTTAGTAAAAGTTTGTCTCAGCATCTTTGTGAATAGGTTTTAAGAGAAAACTCTTAGCTAAAAACTTGTACTGCTATTTAGGAAAACTCTTAGTGGTAAGATAAAATGTTTCGTGAATACGGGCCCTGGACTAATAGGTTTTAAATTATCTTAAACAGCCTGATTTATATGGATTACTTGTACAATGTCTTAATGAACTTTTTTAAGTCTCAACGTTTTGGTCCCATGGACATTCAAATTAGGGACTGAAATCTTTTTTAATGAAATATACTCTTGCAGTGTGCATTTCAAAGATGGAATTCTATCAGGTTTGTAACAATGAAGGTAAGTCAGAATTTTTTTTTTAATCCAGAATTTTCATTTTTGGGTGAAGTCTTTAAAATCCCCCATTCACAGCAAGAACGATAACTATAATGATGATAACGATAATGATAGCGTCCACTCCATCTCTAATATAATAATGTTCTGTTTAATATAAACGTGCGCTGCAGTTATGTCATCTAGCTGCTTCTTTAAATGCTCAAGCTCTTTAAAACAATGTTTTTATCTTTCTTCAGCCCCAAAAAAATTAAAGTGATTCCAATGGTATTGTTCCTCTATATTGTTATCGTTATAGCTGTGGTGTGGCCTTCCATATTCTCATTGAATTAGAATGATTATTAAAACTCAGTTCTTTTCTGTCATGTTGTCTTATCTCGTGTAGTGAGCCTGAGCTTCCTCAAAAAAAGAAAAATGGTGCATGAACCTGTGAACATGAATCAACACACATGAATCATAAGTATTTATCCATAAAACACAAAAACAATATATATATTTTTTTTTTAATTGTCTAGACGTTTCTAATGAATGCTGGCCGCTTTAAGGAGTTTGTTTGTTTGTTTGTTACAGTTACTGAACAAACAGGCAAAACTGACACAGATAGTCAAATGCAGCTCTGAATGTATGCCAAAAAACTAGATCGTTATTAGTCCAACATCCAGACAGTCCAGACTTTCACTGCCCCAGACACAGCCATGCCTACAGGCTAATGTCGGAGAGGAAACATTACTGATGGGGGATAACAGATCAATGGAAATAAGCCATGAGGAGAGTGTTTTGTAGAATATAATCTAGACCATCTTCAGAAAGTCCTTTGAAAAACATCCAACCGACACCAAATTTAAGGCCTTCTTTGATGATCTGGATAAATGGGAATCTTCACCCAACCAAGAAAAGAAAGAGATAAAAACTAGAGAGAGAGCAAGGGGGAGAGAGAGAGAGAGAAGCCTGCCTCAGACAATGGAGGAGGGGTCTTAACGAATGGGACTGCAGTTGGGGGGAAAGAGGAGGGTTCCTATTTCGGGAATATCACGACAATGGGAGCAGTCCACAAGCTTGTTTTATCAAAAAAAAGGCCTCTGTCCCTCCCCTCTTTCTCTCAGCTGCTGTGAGGCTTAGTTGTGGTATGGAGTGTGTCCCACTGAATGAAACACTGTGTTACGGGCTACATGACGTTCATGCCCCAAGCATGGTCACAAGTATGTGGGAGCTGGATGGAAACAAATATTTTCATCTAATGCACACACAAAAACACATTCACTGTGATTTTATTTGGAGGATCCTATTGGTGCCCATGTCCCGATAACATTTTCCACTCAAGAGCCGCTTCTGCGGTGGTCCTTCTGTTTTCATGCGCTCTTATCTTAAGCTTTCTCTACATCCATCTTTCAGCACCTCTTTCAAATTTATTTCACTTCTCTGGGACGCTGAAAACAAAGGCAGTCTGGGACGTCATCATCACACCCTAAAGTGCTGAGGTACAGTCTAGCTTGTGTTATTGTTAAAGGGTAAAGTCAACAGCGGCTATATTATTACTCTGGTTATGAGTATAGAGGTCTGTTTTTAAGGGTTTCGGGGAAGATTGATGAGCCTGAGCTTTGTTGTCCATCACCGAACTGGACCTCCAGCAAGACTGAATCCCTGACCTTCCTGAGGGGTAGTTAGTCCATACTGGAAAGGGTGCTTTAGAAAATAATGTGACTATGTATGAGTGTGTGTAGACTGAAGAGAGTGAAAGAACAAACCAAGGCCCATCAATCCTTGCCTCCTTAGCAAAAACGAGACACTATCATCTTCCACCTACCTTCAAGTGCACTTAAAATACACGCTGCAACTACAACCAGTAATATGTGAGCAACACCTAGTAATCATTCTCCACCTGATGGTAGGTGTGTCTCTGGAACATGATTATTATGGAATGATTTTTTTTTACACTGGATCTATGCTTGGATTTCTAGCATTTATAAATGGCAGTTTCAGGCCTAGTTCTCTTGAATAGTTCGGCACCCACAGACTGATCCCAAACTGGCGCTTGGATTTTGGAGAGTCAGATGTACAGTACGATTGTCAAGGCAACATGGTTATCCATGCAGAAAAGTGATGTGAAAAACCTCCACAGAAAAATAAGATATTAGACCATCTAAACCTAAGACTTGAACTATAGAGCAGAAAACTCAGTCTCAAGCTACGCAGTGCCATCAATATGAGTCAGTATTCTTAAACAGATTCATAATAAATCACCCTTAATGATGTCACCAAATATTTAAGATTATGAAGGGAGAAAGTGAAAACTATATTGCCTGACTTCTAATCTGAATGTGTTCCTCTCAATTACTATCTTGCACAACATTTGATCTGATTAAAGTGTCTTTTGGTTAAGTTTTTATTCTGAAAAACAACAACAATGGATTATTCCTCCTGTGTACATGTAATCAGAATATTCTGAATAAATTATGACATGTGCATTAATTTTCCTACTGGAGATACTCGTTCTCGCTGTTTATTATGCCACATTTGATTTAATGAACTCAAAACAATTCTCATTCATGTCCTTAATGGCATACCAGAGCACAATGAATTCGAAAACGTAGGCCTTTTCCTCGCTCCAAACATGTGTTTGGTTCAGGAGCTCAACTACTGTCACCACTGTCTTTTTCTAACACCTCACAGAATGACCTTGGTTTGGATGTTCAGTTACAGTGAATAATCTGAAGAATACAGCCATTTGCCAGCTAGAATCTCGAATATTGTCTTAACTGGGTTATGACAATCTTAATAATGCATTTAAACAATGATTACATAATCAGTATGTGAATGTCAGGATATTTTTCTGCACAGAAATTCTGGTGGTTTTAGCACTGTTTAGCTAAATTAATGCATTTGAGTGATTATTACAGCATGGTCTAACTTCTCAATAACTCCAGCTGTGGGTCGCAAAGAGGTACGAGAACTGAAATGACAGTAAATGTCATGAAATGCCACATGCAGATATTATCGTCGCTTAGCCCAAAGTACATTTTAAATGCACTGCAACATCTCTATTAGACATCAGATCATGTGCACGTGGGGGTTTCAATGGCTCAAAGACAAACTGCTTTATAGGCCTACCCACTTTGTATGAGTGGAGCAGATGGTCATATTAGTGCTGCTGGCAAGATGGTTCTCAACAAGCTCCCTACCAATGAGAGTGCACTCAAAATGAGCTGACTACAACAATAACACTTTATATCACCAGTTCTGCTGGCTTTTCACTGCACTCAGATCAAATGTGAAGTTTTGCAGTGGGTCTGTGGTAAGATGGCTCAGCCTGAATGTAGTTTCCACCTCAACAACAGGAAGAGAAGCACAGCGCAGATGTCTTCAATTTGTAAAGCAAACACACCAGCCTCAAACTCAACAACCTGGCTTTAAAAACACAATAAGCTGATGTGTGGGCAGTGATGGAGTTCTGTAGAAACGAAAGCGAGGACTTAAATGAACTTATCAGATGATCTGCTTCCTACAATGTTCGTGAAAGTAAAAGATCCGCTTTTTCTGGGTCGGGCGTGATGATGGTGGTGCTCGTATACCCCTGCAGAAGGGGCGCAGGTGAAGAAGACACTCAAACAAAGGACATTAAATGCACTGATCCATTTCCTCCCCCTCTCTCTCATTCCGTGACCGCTTTATTTAAGTCTTACCTGCGTGTGTAACGTCGGACAGGTCATAGTTCTTGGCGGTGCGGGGGAACTCTTTTAGTTTACGGTTGGAGAGGATGAGCGCTCCGCTGGACGCAGCCTCTTCCAGCGCCTTCTCCACGCTCCTGCTGGCCGCTACGGTCGCCGGCAGCTGGGCTCCATCCCCAGCAGCCATCAAACACTGAATATAACCCAAATCTTACTCTTTACAACGACAATCAGGCCTCCTAAACCTCCATCTCATCCAAGACTGGTCCGATAACGGTACACCCCGGAAAAGTAAGTTTTTGTACTCCAAAAGTGATGTTTAATCCAGTGATTGAGCAAAGTTACGCGGTGACTTGACAGTCCGTGTGCTGCACCGGAGCCGAGAACAGAAGGGGCGGGGCTTACGGATTGAGCAAGTCTTGATTGACAGAGCGGAGTCTTCGTTTACCCAGTACGTACGAGCTCGGGAAATGACCACAAAAGCGCTGCTCTCATCGCAAGCGGGAAATTATACCTTTTTGTTTATAATATAAACTGTAGAAGCTTCACTGCTGAAACTGAATAAATTTTTGCATTGTTTGCATACCGAAAGAAGTTTTTGCATTGTTTGCATACCGATACCACAACATTCAACAGTAAGAGGAAGCTTCTAATGGATATCACAAAGCATTTCCAGATCCATTAAAATTACGTGCACTCAGAGAGAGGATATGAAGGACATAAATATTGCATTAGCATTAGAGCAACACTTTTCCCAACGTCTTTGGTGTCTAGTCTTTTAAGAAAACCATAAAATATTGGATTGGGCTCATAATCTACTTCCAAAAGTATAGAAAAAAGCTTTGAAAATATTTAAAAAACACACATATCTATTATATATATATATATATAGTATATATATATATTATATAGATATAGAGAGATATATATATATTAAAAAGAACACAGAGTAAAATGATCACCGAAACATCTGGGCTGTGACACGATTGAGTATCTCTCTTTTTTCCAGCCTAATTTAAAACAATTGATCCTAAAATCCACTTCTCAAACTCTAAAAACATTTGTTTCATTTCTCTATTAACTTTGGAAAGTCATTAAAATCTACACATAAATGCCATTTGAAATTTAGTGGAAATAGATGTGACTTTCATATAACAAAAATAAAAAAGTAGAAATCGTAATGAACAAGTAAACAAAAAATCAACCCTATAAAAATTGTAGTTGTGTTGATCAACTTTAAGGCCTGGTTTCACAGACGGGGCTTAGACTAAACCAGGACTAGGCAATAGTTCAATTAGGACATTTAAGTAATTTTTTATTAACATGCCTTAGAAAAAACATTACTGGTGTGCATCTTGAGACAAAACAAAGGCACTGATATACTTTAACATCAGTCAGTGCAAGTTTCTTTCAGTTGAAGCAGCTCAGAATTAAATTTTAGTCTGGGACTAGGCTTAAACCTTGTCTGTGAATCCGGGGGTAAATGAGAAGGGAGCTTTTTTTTATTATTATTATTATGTTTTTTAGAATGTATTTAGAAATGTATAAATCATAAGTCATTGTTTTCAGCTGTGTTGTATCATTATTAGGTTATGTTGTTGGGAAACATTTGCCCACCTATAGCATGCACAAAGCAAAGCTTTCAGAGTTATTGCTTACCCATGCATGCTTAATGTCTATCTGCTTTTTGTTTAGTGTTTGTGGGTTCAGTGTTTTAGGCCTGCCAGGGGCACAAAGTGGGTCACTGTGTCATTACTCCCTATGGCTCAAACAGAGGAAGAGAGGGATCGAGTGAGCCCAGAGGAAGAGAAGGGACGAGAGGCCGTGAGAAAGAGTGAGGGCATGCTCTGTGCCAGGCTTACTTAAATTAAACATGACTTAGTAAATAAAAGTATAAATAAAAAGTGTAATAAAATTAATAGTTTATTAATTAAGAATTTAAACATTGACTAAATCTTTACTGTAGTCTTTAAGTTGTTGTTGAATTCTTGTGTTGTATTCTTGGTGGCACTGAATATAAATGAAAGAAAGGCTCACAATATTAGTGAGACTGCAGTTTATTTATTCATGAGAACCCCTGTATATTTTGATCTGTCATCCCTTGAGTCTTGAAGTGATTACTGTATGCATGCATGTGGCATGACTGTGGAATGGTTTACATGCAGCACTGCAGTTCTCACCAACAAGTCAATGATCACAAAACAGCTACAGTACAGCCCATGTGTGAGTCAGAAAGCAAGACCCAACTTGTTCAAAATACTATATTTCTCCTCATAATAAAATCACTTGCTACCGTCTATTATATGCTATTTATAATAATAAATCATTCAGAATAAAGTGATGCTTTGGAATTGTTTGGCATCTCTGTGTTCTCTTTACACATGATGTGATTATTACATTTCTTTCCATTAATCCCCGTTAACAAGCTGGAAATCTAAGACTCAAAAGAAGTTAATAAAGCAAGTGCAGTGCAAGGATACACACCCCCCTTGTGTCTTTCTGTAGAGCGGCATAACAGTGTCTCCTGGCGTACAAAATCATGTTAACAACTCAAAACAGGCCCCTTTGTGTGTGCCAGAATGACTCGGAAAAAATACTTAATTTCAAAATATTTGAACAATAGTGATATCATTTTTTATTTGTTTGTTTGCTTCATTAAACACACCTGTTTAGTTGTGCTCTTGAACTTGAGTGAGCACTGTGCCTTGCTGCGTCCAAGTCATCGTATTATAGTCTGCTAGTTTTTTCTAAATGTTTAAAATACATTTGTAATCTATTTGTAATGAATTTTAGTACTTACTTTGTATTGTTATTTTATCGTTTATTCAGTTCATTGCTTATTTAGCTGTTTAGCTTATTTATCTAATGTTTATTTTGATTTTTTTTTTTGTAAAGCACTTTGAATGGTCATTGTGTATTAAATGAGATGTAGAAATAAAATATAAATTGCCTTGCCTTACAACATTGCCACTGTCTAAGAAACATAACCTGTTTGTTGAAACTTTAAACTAAAAATCCCGAAGGTATCACACTCCTCCAGGTACACTTTCATGACGCTGGCTTTCAGAGTGCACAGGTGTTTTTCAGTGCAGTGCGCCTTTAAGCAGCAGCGCTTCTCTGATTGGTTGTATTTGGTCACATGAGCACTTCCTCCTCCGAGGGGGCAGGGCTGAGTAGAGTAGCTCTCGAGGTTACGGGGCAAGCCAAAACAAATGTTATTCCAGCACTATTCAAATTACTGATATGAAAGCAAATCCTTCTGCATCTTTAAAAACAATGCACTTTATAAAACGTTTTCTTTAATGTTTATGAGTGGTGAAATTACGTTAGCTAGCGTGCTAGAATAGTAGTAATACATAGCCGGTGGTGCTACTGTTTATTTTGATATTGTGACATGTATCTGTATGTATACTGTATATGTGCCATATGACTTTTTAACTCATCGTAAACAATTGACCCCCCCCCCCCAAAACGTGTTGTTATTGTGTTTCAGCAGCTTTGTGACAGTGAGTTTTGTAATTGACATTGAACTTTGCAGAGTTGACCTGATACCTAGATCACAGGTATTATAACCCCACAGATTTAAGTCCTGCAAATGATAAATAAAGTTTGTGAAATGAATTATTAATTTATCCACTGGAAAGTATTGTAAAATCTGAGCTATAGTCTATAGCAAAAATGTGCAATAAAATAATTGACCATTTCCTTCAGAAAGTCATGACAGTTATCTATGTTGTGAACATGATTGATTTGGTCATGTCTGTTGTTTTCTTCCGGAAGGTTTTAATGTGCCTTAGTGTCAGAACATGAATGCGCCAGTCATCAAAGATGCTAAGTATGTTTTGGGAGAGAAAATGGATGAGGGCATCCCAGACCTTCCCAGTGGTCCACTGGATATCTATAGGACAAAAGCATCCTTCAGCTTGAAGGAAATGTTGCGGTTTCTGGAGGAAGAAATCATTGCATTCAAGGTAAGATGTTTATGTTTTGCTCATCTTTTTTTTGTCCAGGAAAAGTACACATTTAATAAGATTACTATGCTAGACACAAAATAAATACAATAAATAAAACCATACAATAAATTTAAAAATTCCAGATGTACATACTTTATTTTAAACAGCAGTTATGCACAATATAACTACTTATATAAATATACCAATATAAATCAAAAGTAAGTTTATCACATACATCTGTCCTAACAACCCTACAGAGACAGTGTGCTTAGTTCATTTAGTCCATATCAGGAAAGCTCCTCAGACAGACTGAGCTGAATTTCAAATGAATGATTCCTCCTTATGAGCAGTCTGAGTGAAGGGATGGGCGCTTTCAAATGCTGCTTCATTTTGTTTCGAATCAGCAGTTCAGAGCTTGCTTCAACCTTGCCAAGCCACGTGATTCAAGCAAACAAGACTTTGTTACGTTATTCTATTTTAAACCTTAGTTTCAAAGCATTTCAAAATTCTGATAGTTTGCCACTAGATGCTGTTGATCTGGTGAACTCATGAATACGTGTCTAATGGTTTTAACAGTTTTATAATTGAGTTTAATTTTAATTCATTCAATGAATTTTAATACTTATGCATGTTATTAAATTTAACCAAAAAAAAAAAAAAAATGAGAATGATATTTAATTGCTTCTAATTGACCTAGTTTGCCAAAGCCTGCCACCTAATAAACAAAACGACATTACAATTAAAAAAATTTTTAACATAACGATATAATATAGGAACAAAAAGTTTACAGAACATTCACATTTAATGGTATTTAATTATTTGTAGATAACATTTAAAGGAGACATATTATGCCCCTTTTTACAATATGTAATATAAGTCTATGGTGTCCCCACAATGTGTCTGTGGAGGTTCAGCTCAAAATACCCCACAGATAACTTATTATAACCTTTTTAAACATGCCTATTTGAGTGGAAGCAGAAAAACGCTTGTTTTTCTTGCCTGTCTTTAAATGCCAAATCAGCTCCTGCATCCCGCCCCATTTTCCCCGAACTAGAAACTGCACCATTACAGCTCTGGTACCTCTCCAAACATCTGTTTTTGGTTGTATCATGTTTATCGCGCTGAAATCTGAGTTTTAAAACCATATGAGTTTAACACTTATGATCTGGTTTTGAGGCACCATACGACGCAAAAGGACAGGCGAAAGCGGCGTCACAGCATGTGAGTACTAAACTAAGTTCCCATTCACACACAAGTTTACATTAAAAACAAACGAGTTACAAAAAACAGTCGGTTATGTCGGTGAAGGTAAACAGCTGGGAAATAAATCACATGTTTATTTTAGATCTGTGTGGCAGCAGCAATATACAGTAAATAAATCAATAAACCCACTGCTCTCTTGTCTCCTCTGAGGCTGGGACTCTAAACTGCGTTCTTTTTGGTGCCAGCAAGACAGAACAGTTAGCATGTTTTGCTCAAACTTTCGCCATGGCATTAGAACCAGTACACGTTGTCGCTTGCAAAAACACAATAACGGCGCCCTGGGTGGAAATTTACATTTTTAAGGGAAGTAATATTATAATGAGATCCCTTTGCCACGTCACCAAGGGAGCGAAATCAGATGCGCTCGTTTTCTCAGACGCTTGCAGAAAAAGGCTTCACAAAACAAAGTTACTGGGTTAATGTTTTTCACTTTTCCTTAGTTGGTAGATGCACGGGGGACCTGATTATAACACTTAAAACCTGGAAATGTCAGATTTTCATGATATGTCACCTTTAATTGATTACACTTTCACGAAAACATTTTCAATTGGTATGTAAACACCGGCTTGTATAATTATGATGCTTTGTGCTCAGCTTCATTGCATTATATTGATTGAACAGAAGGGATGCAACCCTGGGGTTTTTGAGTGGTTCGTTTTGCAACACAGTTGGTTCAATTCATTCAGAGTTTCGAAAAGCTTTGTTTCTTCCATCACTAGTCCACAGATTGATATAGATTTCTTCTCAGCTCTCTTTTGTTTCTTTCTCTAAGCAGCAGCACTTGTTCAGAGCACTGGAGAGTGACCCACTCTTTGCCCGGCAGCCTGGTGAGGACATCCCAGTGGAGCAGAAACAAGAAATCACATTCCGCCGCTGTAAACAATTATTTAAATATGACTTTGTAACACAAGATGTTGTCATGTAGAACCCCTGGAAGATGACGATCCTCAATGACTGCCTGGGAATGTATGACTGGTCTTTGGGAGCCAAGTACTTCCTTAACAAAGGGGTGAGCCCATTTCATATGCCCTCCAGAGAGCTTAATACACTACCCTTGCAAGAATAGCTTGTAATCCTTACGAAATACGAATTAAGAATGAACCCATTTTGAAATGGGTAAAGCTCACACACAAGTAATTGCTTGAAGTAATTCATATTTGGGATTGTTTGTTTAAAAACCTTTTAAATCTAAATGTTTTATTTTTCAACCATGTTAGATGTTTGGAGCCACAGTGGCAAACACAGGATCTCGGAGACACTTGATGTTTGTGCAGGACATTGAGCAAATTATGGCAAATTATCTGTTTTTTATGGCATGCAGCAAATATAAAACCATCTTAGCCATAAAAAATCAACTAAAAGCTTCTCAAGTTCAGTGTAATGAGTGAGCATGGACTACATCTTGAATGCATTCATAGCAAATATGGTTGCTTTTTTAAGATAGCCACTAGTTTACAAAACCCACAAGGAAAATGGGTAACACTTTACAATAAACTTAACTACATTATTTAACATGAACTAACAGTGAAACATTATTCTAAAGCCTTAGTTAGTCATAGTTCCTTTCAACATGTACTAATACATTTTCAAAATCAAAACGTGCATCTTTTAAAATTATTTAATGAGCCTAAGCTAACATGAACTAACAATGAAGAGATGTATTTTTATTAAAATTAATAATTATCTTTTAAAAAATTCAAAAATACGTACCTTTGATTGCCTCATTCTATTTACATGCTAGTTAGTTTGTATGCTATGGTTAACTAAGAATTGTTATGGAAAAGTGTTACCCAGAAATGCGTTTTATTATTGAATGTAAAGTTTATCATAAATAAATATTTGCTTTAATAGGATTATTATATTTTGGTGTCCTCAAAGTATGATTAGTAGGATACATTAAAAGATGGCTGTGAATCTCGTTGATTCATATTCCCCCCGTTCCATACAACTAGGACAATTTTGTCACTCCGTATTAGGCCCAGAAAACAGGAAGGCCCCGTGTGGGCTGTGTGTGTCGTGTGTGTGATACAAAACAGCAAGTTATGTGCCTTTTGACATTACGTCATGGAAAACCCACATGAGGCCACGACAGCGTCAATATTGTGTACTGTCTTTACGAAATTTGGCATGCTCCTTGCCATTGACAGAGCGAGCCAGGGGCAGCAACCGAGAAGCCCTGAGGAAAGATAGGACCCACGCACTCAGGTAATCTAGTACAAGTGTCACACCGGGTGCGTCTGTCGAAGGCAGGGGTGCCGTTGTAAAAAAACTATTATTTAATCTAATTTTTTTATATTTTTAAATCGCTAAAATGTTCAAAAAAGCCATATATTGTATAATATCCATTTTTGATGTCGCCAATAATTAGAGATGCAACGAAATTCCGGCTGCCGAAAATTAGTTAACCGCTCAGGTTTCACTTTCACGTGGTGTGACGCTCTGCTTATTATCCCACTCTATGCATGTGCACTCAGCTCAGTCGCTCCACTCGTATACCGTTCAGGTGTATCGGAACAGCAAAGTCCACTCGAAAAACAAGCCGACAGGAAACATCGATGTAGTACAATATTATTTCTTTGTTTGCAATAGCTCTACTGTGTTGTAACAAGGTGTGGTAAACGGGCAACTCCGGTAACACTGCCCTCTCATTCATTGATCTACTAACCCGCTATGTTATGCTCAAGTGTTCTGATAATAATAGCTTTCTAGGATTAAACTTTATTTGGATAATTGGTAAAAAAAAATTAAGTAAAAAGTTAAATATTTTAACCCTACTTTTAGACCTACCTGAAAAACTAAAAAGCTTTTTATTTAATTCGAAGGCCTGTCGTTAATTTTATTTGTGCTATCATTATTAAGTTCTTTATTGTTCTTATTTATTACTGACTGCTTACTTGTCATATTTTAATTCAATTCAAAGTTTGAAATCAAGCAATCTCGTTGTAGAGTCTGACCACTAAACCACACAATATTATTGTGTAGCGAGATTTAACAAATACTCTGTACACCCCAGGAAGCCGAAAACAGCCCCCTGGTTCCTATCAATCTGACACAGATCATTTACGATCGACAGAATGTGATCAGAGAGCTCTGACCGCATTTTCCGTAGGAAGAGACACAATGCACAGTAAAAATGGACTCCTCTTCAATTCAATTAATTCATAGGAAAACCTTTCTTTGAAAGAACACACATATTCTTCAGGCCATTGGGTATATTATTGTCATCGTGTATGTTGTCTTTGAGATTTTATTCTGTTTATCCAGGCTTATGATCGAAACATTCCTTCCTCTCATCTTACATATATATAACCCTACCAAGTTTAGTATCTATGAATTAGTCTTCTAATGATCTAAACGAGAGTGTATAGTAGATGTTGGTATCATGAGGCAATAGTGTCCTGAGAATCTTTTAGTCAATTTCGACTCAAGTTCCATCTTGCAAATACCATGCTTAGAAAAAAGGGTCATAAGCCTCCAGCAATTGCCACCCTCCACCCCCCGCTGGAATCGTATCCCTCTCATTCGAGACAAAGACACATGGAGAGGCGTGGACTCTCTCGACATTAAAGGACCCACACCAGGGACACTCTTTAGATTCGGTGGTTTGTTTTAATTCTGAGAGGGCGGATGTGCGAACAAAACGCACGAAACCTAGCCGTGCCAGGCTTCAGGCCTGACCTTTCCATTTCACCAAGGATTCTTGACCAACCTGGTTCTTTCTCACTTCAAACAACCCTTCAGAAGATCTGGGCCTTTAAGTTGGAACAGGAATCTCTTTCAGGACAGACGCGACTTGCAATTATCAACCTAGTCTATTAATTCGATTAGATAGGTCTCAGCGTCCACTTTTTTACGAAGGTGTGTTTGAACTAAGAATCTTATGTTTCCTTCAGGCTGTAAATCTGCTTAATATGCAAATGGTTCAATAACTTCATATTCTTATTTTCTCTCTTCTTTACTGAGTTAAGCTTTAACCCTTTCCTATACCAACTGTATGCATGTGTGTTGTTGTGGTGTGTGTGTGGTATGTGTATGTTAGACCAGAGTTTATGTGTTTATGTTGGATGTTAGACCAGTTTAAGTGTTTATGAAGTATGTTAGACTAGTTTAAGTGTTTAAATAGTTAATAAAGTCTTACTTGTATCACAATTGATGTTGTTCATTGTTTGCTCATAACTGGATTCACTTATTCATGCAGATTTATGCTACAAGCTTTTTTTGTAGAATTGTACAGTAAGGAAGTGATTTACCTTAACCAGGAAATTAACGTTCTTAGAATGACAAGACAGTTGACCCTGAGAGGTAAGCTAAATATCTACAGCGGATCTAAATATTCATAATTAATTATAACTAGTTATGATTAATTATTCATATTTCCCATGAGCTGATTCGTTACAGATTGGTGGAGAATGTGGGCATGATAAAACGAAAGTTATGAGTTTAAACACTGTCAACTTAAAAGTGTGTGCGTGATAGTCCAGATTAAAATAGGGCGTGATTTGAGATGCCCTGTTGTGTCCCTATTTGCTGGTTTTTTTAGATGCAGATAAAGTGGGGGTTTGTATTGGTACCGCTATTATGATTGGAAGTCTTTATGTATTTCATGCTTAATGACATCGGTGTAAGGTTAATCTGATTTTAGCAAAGAAACCCTAATTTCAGTATTAAAGCATAAATCTGTTCTGACAAAGCATAAGTCTGAATCTCAGCTCAGCAGCATTTCCAAACTGTACCATAATGTAATATGCTTAGTGAAGAAATCACACAAAAATTTGCAGTATTGTTTAAATTGTTTCTTTGAAGAAAAAATCTCAGTACAGTTATATCAAGGTGTTGAGTGTTCCTCCTCTATCTACAGCATAAAGGCCTTATATAGTTTATAATTAGATTGAAGCAATTCATCTACACTTTGACACTTTGACTGCATATATACAAGCCTAGCAACCTGTTGGTCATTACTGTGTTTCACTCGCTGAGGGAAATTAAAGGTGTAATACTGTACTTTGGTATTCATGTGTGAGGCACACATAATGTTTCTGCATATATGTTTAAACCGGTTTTAACTTACAGTAAACCCGTTTTGTAATTCTTTAAACAAGTGCAAGAAGTTTATTGTTACATTAGAGAAGTACTCACCGAAGTGCTAATGTAATGCAGGCAAGTCTTGAAGGCTGAAAGCACCACTTTCTAAAACTGTGGGCAACTTTTTAAAATAGACAGACATTCAACTGTTTTTAATTGCACTGGCATGCATTGGTTATCGTGACAACAACTTGTCACAGGAAGTGCTAACTTCACATAGCACAACACGCCGTGTTGTAAACAAACCACCTGAAGCAGTTAAGCTAACACGATTTAGCATAGTTTCATTTTAGGCTAAGATACTCAAATAGCTTTAACAATTAGGGTTTAACACTCTTTAATTGAAGCTTTTATATACAGCATGTGTGTATGCAGTGTGACGTAATTTGAATTTAACCTAATCCCTGATTTCTGATTTTCCCCTTTCTTTTCCTATGTTTCTTCTTTTTTCTATGTTTCAATCTTCCAATCGTCTCAGCGAATTGAACTATCTTGATGTATCCTCCTGCACTATGCTTAGTACTAGCTAATAAAATCTAAATTTAAATTAATTAACTTGTCTACTGAGAAGATCATACAAGATTGGGTGCTTTTAGTGACCACAGTGAGTAACGTGATATGGGATGGGCGGGAACAACATGGAAAATTGAACACACAGAGCTGGTACAGAATGGTGTGTGCCCAACACAAATCAGTTAACGCCCACTAGAGCCACTGATTGCTTCCCAATACCAGATTTGATTACCTGTTTTAATAATAGCAGTCAGGTAATTTAAAGCCATTTACAATGGTAACCCTTTGTTCCCTTGGTTTTTATGTTCTGACTCTGAACCGCAAAAGGAACCAGGACACTTATATTTTGATTTGTTTTATTCTACCATGTGCCCAAATTTTAGACCATGTTACAAATGTATTAGACCAAACACTACGGCATAAACTATGTCCGAGACCAAATAATAAGCATAACTGAAAGAAATGTTCCTTCTCTTTTTTCCTCTTTATACTTCACTTCTCAGAGATTGAGTGTGTTTGGGGACCAACCGTTCGTAATTCTGAGTGATATTTGACCATAAGAGTGTTTGTACACGCCAATCAGAACTCTGTTTACGCCATTTCCAGCAAACATATGCTGACCCAAACCTATCTTTGCATTTACACTCTGTTTTGATCTTGTAGTAGTTTCTAGCCCTTACGCTCAACACAAGTGTGCCAATATGTTGCAGATGCTCAGACTAACTGCACAGAATGCAGACCAAAGAGGACTGGCCAAGCGTTGTGAAGAACACCCCCTACCCAGGGCCGACGAACACCTACTGAGCCGAAAGCAACTGGACACAAAGAGAAGAGTACCTCAGACTCATGACACAAGCGAGAGTTATGGCTACAAAAAGATCACCAAGGTCATCATCTTCCTGGCCAACAAACTTATGGGTCTGAAACAGGAGGTAAATTATATCAAGCAACAGATCACGGCGGTATCCCAAAAGGACCCCAGCAAAATGGAGTTACAGGAGGAAATTGATAGACTTCAAGAGACTCTGATCCAGCAGCTGAACAACACTCAAGACAAGATTGACATGCTCCGAAGAGAACTCAGGGACTCCTACAGGCTGCGAAAGGAAACTCAGTGGGAGAGACACCCTACAACTCGCCATCCTCACTAGCAGTGGCAATCTTCATTATGCACCAATTACGGAAGGGGACGCAAACAAGTCTGCTAAACAACTCAGCAGAACGACAGAAACCATAATACCTCATGCAACCACAGGGAAGCATCCCTGCAGCAGCGCATGATGCGACCACCAGAGACCTTGACAAGCTAGACAGAAAAATCCCAGCTTTCACATGGCCAGGAAAATAATAGTTTCCTATTTTATGCAGTACGAGCAGTAATTTAGAATGGTGGAGTCGTTTTTAAACATTGCTTGCAAGCAGACCTAATAATCAATCTTATGTGTCTGTTTCTTAAGTTAGTAACTTCTTCTCCATGCGCGTACCAGTTCCTGATCAAAATCAGATACAATTATTGTTTGAATGCGCCTTCCTACAAGCAGTAAGAATTTTTCAGTGCTATAATGTGTTTAAATCGTACGATAAGGAACTAACCTGATTTTAGCGAAGAAATCCTTATTTCTGTGTTAGTGGAGCATAGGTCTTTTTTCCTGACGACAAAACCTCAGGATTAGCAGCTCATATAAATGGTACCAGAATAAATCGGTCTGATTTTGGGCTAAGAAATCCCCTTCTTCAGTACTGTGTATGTGATCTGAGCGATGCTCCTCATTTCTCTGATTTAAGGCCTTATTATGTGTTAGTATCATTGTATTTCATTTTGACTCGCTAATGTGAAACATTTACGTAAACTCTTATACCGGCGACGCACCCAATTTCTGATCAAAATCAGATAATACTATAGCTTGAATGGGCCTTCCTACAGGTAGTAGAAAGTTTCAGTGCTATAATGTTTTTTAAATCGTACGATAAGAAACTAACTTGATTTTAGCGAAGAAATCCTAATTTTTCTGTTGTTAGTAGAGGGTACAGCTTTTCTGATGGGTAAACCTCAGATTAACAGCCCATATAAATGGTACCAGAATAAACAAATCTGTTATTGGGCGAAGAAATCCCCATTTTCAGCACTGTGTATGTGATCTGAGCGATACTCCTCATTTCAATAATTTAAGGCCTTATTATGTGTTACGTATCATTTTATTTCATTTTGATTCGTTCATGTGAAATATTTATGTAAAATTAATGGTGTTATTCTACCGTAGCTAACTATGAATTTTGCCTGTGAAGTGAATGTGCTGTTTGATTAATGAATGAATTTGTATGGGGCATGTCATAACTGACTGTTATGCCCCNCTTCCACAGACATCCAGCCCTGCCAGCTCACCAGTACCACCTGGACACTCAGTAGAGCACTGTAATGGTCATCATTCAGCTCAAAGCAGCCAACGTCCTGCCATGGCAAAGAAAGGAACAGCTAGACTGCGACATAAGCGAACACTTGATCAGCATCATCCTCTCCTCGGCCCACATCCTCAAGGGCCTCAGACAGGAGGTATTTGAGCTGAAACTGCAAGTCACAGAATGCTGCAGAGAACTGACACCTGCTCAACAAGAGAAAGCACAGAACAGATGCAAAGAACCTCACAGAATGGTGCAACAGAAGGAAATCACCAGTCTTCAGGAGGATCTAACAGCTGCTGGACACCAAGCGCTGCTGGAAAAAGGCATCAGACAGGACTTGAAAAGAGAACTGTTTCAAACAAAGTCACTCTTAAAACAACATATGTGGAACTAAATTAGAGAGACACCAGATCTAAGGCCTTAGAATGTCATCTGCATGCAGCCAGAGCTGAGGTCCATACCCTGACTCAGCAATTAGAAAGGAGTTTGACTTGGTTCAGAAAGAATTTAAACATTCCTACCGACTGCGCATAGACTTAAGCTAAAGACAGCCGGCTGAACATCACGTCGTCAGCAGTGCAAGCCCTCCATGCCTGTTCACAGCTACGAAAGGGGGGAAAGGGAACCGAAGCCTTCTGCTTGACACTTCACAAGACAGCCCCCTGAAAACCCCTGCAGCTGAAAAAAAAAAAGTGTAATTCAGCAAACCGAAACAACGCATTTGAATGCCACCTGCAATCCACCCGAGGTGAATTCAGTGTCACAAATGAACTGGGATATGCTTGTAGACCACAAGGTGAACAGACAGGGAATACACGAAACAGAACTTCCCCTGACTAGCAGGCCCAGACCCCCCTTAGCCAAGAGTCCGAACCTGCGAGGTGGGGGGGGGGCGAGAGCCACTGTTCACTCGTCACCAACCAGCAGCCACAAGGGGTGGGGCAGGGACCTTTCCAGAGGATCACTGCGGACACACACACCGTGTGACCCCACAGAACCCAACGAGCTGGCCAGAGACAACACATCTGGCAACCTAAATACTGCAGAGACCCTGAGGACATAAAAGGAACTGATCCTGCAGTCTCACCAGCTGTTTAAACAAGCCATCATAAAGGAATTCTCAGCCCCAGAGTCTGAACATGGACTGATCGCTGCTGATTCTGAACTTCACAACTCAGAATTCAAAGTGGGCACCAGAAGTCACCCAGCATTGCCACAATGCAAAACCCTTCTACAGAAAGCCCCTAGCCAGAATAGGACAGAGCCATCACCATGGCAAAAGACCCAGGTTCCAGACCAACCACTGGGAAAAGCATGGAAGGTGTCCTCATCCTGCAACAACCACGGTATGTCCAACACAGTCCCACCCACAACATCCCACCCACACCTTCACGCAGGTCCGACGGAGGCTACCACAAGGTCCGCTGACACTCCTACTTCTGGGTTACAGAGCTGCTGACACTCTCAAAGAGCTCCTTGAACAAACTCAACAAAGAGTAATGGAGGACAACCTCTGACTTCCTTTGGCCTGCTGCAAACAGCATCAGCCCTCCCAGGCGGATCATGCCCTTGAAAACACCCGGTCGCACCCCCCCCAGCCAGACAACCTTGGATTGAGCAACGGGCCCACATGTCCAACAGCAAAACCTCTAGCAACACAACTCAGGCAAGCTCAAGTCGGTGCCGCCACAAGAGCCAAGCGACACCGCAAACATCAGATTTCTAGTGACGTTGAGCAAAGCAGAGGACTAACAACCACCTGCTGCTCTCCTGCCATCATCATTAGGTCAGTCTGAAACTCTCTTCACATTACAAAATCTCCATAACAATTCCCTGTAATCCCTGGAACCACCTGCACTCTCACCAGTGATAGTCTAACCCGGCTGTTCCACATCGTGGGTACCACAGATAGCCTACTGGCTAACAACATCAACAAACAACCATCTTACCCGGACTAACTCACTTCAGGATGACAGGTGACACAGCCTCGACACCTGCTGCATAAGCTTGAGGACCCACACCATGCTACAGCCTACATCACCACAGCCTACACACCACCTGACAGCATCCACCACGCCACCACAACCACTTCTGGAGCACCAACCGCCAAACCGCACTGGCTCCCGCCGTGCGTGTCAGTTTTGTTCGATTGTTCTGCACCTTGACTTCGCTCGTTGTTGTCTATTCTATGGATAACAACGTTCGAAAGGGGGGGAATTTGTAGTGTCTGGACCAATCAAACACATAATATATATTTTGTTAGCTAGATTTAACAAATACTCTGTAACACCCCAGGAAGCCGAACAGGCCCCTGGTTCCATAGCAACTCTGACACCAGATACATTTACGATCGAAAGGAATGTGAGCAGAGAGACTCTGACTGCATTTTCCAGAGAAAGAGGCAAATGCACAGTAGAAATGGACTTTTCTACTAATTAATTCATAGGAAAACCTTTCTTTGAATGAACAGTGTATCCTTCAGGTCATTGGCATATAATGTATATTATTGTCATCGTGTATGTTGTCTTTGAAATTTTATACTGTTTTATGCAGGCTTACGATGGAACCACTCGTTCCTGTCATCTTACCTATATATAACTCTACCTTGTTTAGTATCTATGAATTCGCTTTCTGATGATCTAAACAAGCGTGTATAGTATATGTTGGTACATAGGCAATATATATTAGTGTCCTGAGAATCTTTAGTAATTTCGACTCAAGTCCATTTGCAAATTACCATGCTTAGAGACAAAGGGTCATAAAGCCCTCCAGCAATTGCCACCTCCCGCTTGGAATTTCTGTATCTCTCATTGGACAAGCCCACCTTGAGAGGCGTGATTCTTCTCCGACCTTAAAGGCCCACACCAGGGACCCTCCCAGAGTCTGTGGTTTGTTTCAATTCTGAGAGGATGTGAGAAAAACGCACCCGGAAACCCTAAGCTCGTGCCAGGCTTCGGCCTCGACCTTTCCATTAATCAAGATTCTTTGACTCAAAACTGTTTTTTTTCATCGACCCAAATTCAGCAAAGATCAGCTGGAAACCTTAAGATTGCATCAGGATCTCTTTCAAACAAGGCGAGACTCGCAAGTATCAAACTTAGCCTTATTAAATGATACATGAGGTATCACTTACACCTTTTTACAAAAGTGTGTTTGAACTAAGAATCTGACGTATCCCCCAGTAGATCGGCTGAATATGCAAATGGTTCCATAAAATAAATTCCTTATGCCTCTTTCTGTACTGAATTAAACTTTAACCCTTTCCTATACCAAATGTATGCGCGTGTGTGTATGTGTATGTGTATGTTAGACAGTTTATGTGTTTATGTAGGATGTTAGACCAATTTATGTGTTTATGTAGTATGTTAGACTATTAAGTGTTTATGTAGTTATAAAACCTTACTTGTATCACACTTGACGTGATTCATTGTTTGCTCATAACTGGAATCACTTAATCATGCAGATTCATGCAACAAGCTTTTGTAGAATTGTACAGTAAGAAATTTATTTCCCTTAACCAGGAAATTAACATTCTTAGAATTGACAAGACAGTTGACGCCTGAGAGGTCGCTACATATCTACAGCAATCTAAAATCTTCATAATTAATTATAACTAGTTATGATTAATTATTCATATTTCCCATGAGTTGATTCGTTACATCGTGCTACTGCACCAAAATTACCCCACTGTAAAATATATATATTTTTGAGATAGCTAGTTATAATGGTAATTTAAATAATGTTTACATATGTATAAAGCCTACATTAAAATATGTCATATAAATAGGTCTTTTCATTATAAATTAGCCTACTGATTGCCACCATTTATGGACAAAAATGTTTAATAATATTAAAAAAAAAATTCTGTATGACATTATATTCTGCAGTTCTTCCCTGTTGTACCGAATATCTATACTTTTCAAATTATCATATCGAAGTTAGAAATTCAAATATTGTGACAAAATAAATTTTGTAGGGTACCACAAGTTTGTTAAAATTTCCAAAGGGTGCCGCGACTAAAAAAAGGTTGGGAAACACTGATCTAGTATACTCCAGTACCCGATGCAACAACGTGTCCTCTACTTTCAGTCATATCATGAGATTATACAATCATGGCCTTACAAATCATAAAGAGACATCGATTGTTGATTCATTAATGAAGGTTAATGTTAATGCAATAATAAGCAAATATTAAAATAAAATAAATACAAAACAAGAAGTTAACATTCATGTAGAGTAATAAATACTATTGTTCATTGTTGATTCATGATATCAGTTTATATGTTATCTGAATAATTCAAAATCACAATGGAGCATTTTAGAGACAAAATATCTCAAACTATGACTCGCTTATAGATAAATCCACAATCCACAAAGCCATCTGTCATTATAAATGCTTTCTTGTCATTCTTTTACCTGGTTTTTATGATCTTTCCATCTGTTTAATTATTTTTGATAGCCCTAGCTAATGTTGGTTTTTTTAATCTGCAGGAGTTTGTGATAAACTCCGCAGACTTTGAAGCAGCAAAGTTCTGGGTAGGGAACTTGGGAAAGACGGCCACTCATTCAGTCGTATTTGCACATCTCTACACCCCTGATGTAGAGGCCTTCACTCCTTTGTAGTCCAAGTATGTGTGAAAATATATTTTTCAGTTAATTTGCTTGTCTTGTTAGAGCAGCTGTGAATGATTTGGTTTTAATGTAATTACATTTTTAGGTCAGGAATCCAAAGACCTTGCTGGCAATGCCAGGAGTGATGGTCGGGGATATGGGAAATAAACTGGGTCAGAACGGTCTGGATAATGGGTGAGTTTACTGCTAGACTGTGGTCTGCTGAGCTGTTGTGATTACAGTATTTGGACATCAGATGGCGATAAAAGAAAACCATAAATGGATGTATCCATCTGATATCTGTCTCACTTCATCTCCGTACTATATCCTTCTGTTCAAATAAATGAAAATGTTATTCTTCATTATACTTTTCATTGTAATCATTTAACAAAAACAATTTTCGGAGTGTCCAAAATAAAGTAATGATTTTGTTTTTGTCAGTTTTGCAGTGTTCCACAATGTGAGGATACCTCAGGAAAACTTGCTAAAAAAAACAGGAGATGTTACCCTGATGGGCGTTACGTTTCACCTTTTAAAGTAAGCAATATTATATGATTGCCTAGTAAACATTACATGTACTGCCTGGTTTTATTATCCATTTACAAAAGAAAAGGTTATATGCATGCAAATTCATAATTGCAATACAACAGCATTTATTAATATTTGTTAATGTTAATTTTCTGTATTTATTAATAGATTTTCAACATTATTGCATTAAGAACTAAAATGAGCTAACAACTCACATTGACCTAGATTAATAAAAATTTAAAACAAAATGATTGTTCATTGTTAGTTCAGGATACCTAATGCATTAGCTGTTAATGTTTAGAACCTTATTGTAACACCTTTCATTTTTCAAATATAGGACATGTGCAAAGCAACAGTATTTGCTTTGTTATTATGGACGCAGGAATAAACAGCTATTTTGGTTTGTATCTGTGTAGACATCTTGCAGTGCTTTGCTCCCTCTGCAGTAAGAGAAAGTAAGGAGTGGTGCAGCAGCTGTTATTCCAGCTGCTGTGCTGTGCTATGCAAGATGTAGGAGAAGGAATCCCTATGCTTTCCTTTCAAACAAACAGAGAGTTTTTAATCACAGTGAAAGCCAGAACATCAGCCAATATTGCTGACAGAAAGACATAAAGGGCTTTTTCTGAAAACAAACGAGAGGCGAGAGGTTGAGGATGCCCTTCTTTTTCCTCACATTTTTTGTGGTTTCACTCTAAAAAATGCTGGGTTGTTTCAACCCAGTGTTGGGTCAAATATGGACTAACCCAACTATTGGGTTAAATTTTGGTTACATTTTTAAATTAACTTTTTAACCCAACAGTTGGGTTAGTCCATATTTGACCCAACATTGGGTTGAAACAACCCAGCATTTTTAGAGTGTCGTGTCTGTGTTTTCAATCACTTCAATTACATGTTTCTTTCCATCCTGTCTTTTTTCTAACCACACACCTTTATAGGACCCCAATAAGCGGGTTGGGGCATCTTTAGGGGCTCTGTCAGGAGGCAGGGTAGGCATTACAAGGATGGCACTGGTCAATCTGAAGCTTGCGGTGACTGTGGCTGTGCGATTCTCTGCCACACGCAAACAGTTTGGGCACAGAGAGGACGAGGAGATTCCAGTGCTGGAATATCAGCTATTTCATGACTGAAGAAAACAGTCTTTCACTACATCAGGAAGACCCTGGACAAGTCATAAGTCTTCTTTTATTAGTCATGGTCTTCATTTTCTTCCTTTAATTTACCTTTACTTCATTAATTCTCTTAAATAAATCAAAAACTTAAAAATAAAATGTATGTGGGGAAACAAATCCTATTTTACATGTATTATGTAATATAAGTGACGTGACATGTTGCCAAGTAGGGTGACCCATACTCGGAATTAGTGCTCTCTGCAATTTAAACCCATCCAAGTGCACACACACGCAGTG
This sequence comes from Sinocyclocheilus anophthalmus, assembly GCA_018155175.1. NCBI lineage: Eukaryota > Metazoa > Chordata > Actinopteri > Cypriniformes > Cyprinidae > Sinocyclocheilus > Sinocyclocheilus anophthalmus. The sequence goes on from JADLZN010004193.1 coordinate 459,393, forward strand.
AACACACACACACATACACCGTGAACACACACCCAGAGCAGTGGGCAGTCATTTATGCTGCGGCGCCCGGGGAGCAGTTGGGTTTTCGGTGCCTTGCTCAAGGGCACCTCGTTTGTGGTATTGAAGGTGGGAGAGAGCGTACATTCACTCCCCCCACCTACAATCCCGCCGGTACGAGACTCTAACCCGCAACCTTTGGGTTATGAATCCGACTCTCTAACCATTAGGCCACGACTTCCCTCCCATGTATTAGGTACATGGTTAGTACCTAATACCTAAACCTAACCACGATGCATATTACATTCCTTTTATTATTCAGTACTTTCTTGTGTAAGTGCACTGTAAATAAATAAAAAGTGAACCAAAATATATTTGTAAGTATTGGCAACATTTAACATCGCATGGAACATTTAATAGGCTTTTATAACCACCAGTAAAAAAAAATTTCACTTCTCAGTGTTCTTTTATCAGAGTATCACTGAGGGTTGCTGCTTATACTCTATACTGATTTAGATCAAACTAAGTGTATGTGCACTTTTTTGCCTTTGCTCATATTTACTAAGGGTGCCAGTATTAATGGTTGGCACTGTAGATACTGTTTATACTGACTTGTATTTATGCAATTAATGACTGTCTGTGCAGCTCATTTTGAGGGTCTAATTATCCCCTAACACAATAAAAATAGATGGGAATTATTACATACCTCGCATAATTTATATTTATATTCATATTCTCACATATATTATATTTGTAGTCTCTGACAAGCTACAATAGAGGTTTTCTGTTTTTAACATGAATTTGAAATGTCTTGCTTTTTATGTTTTTCTCCCACAATCAAGGTAAAGGAAGGATTGAATCCTCTCTTGAGACTGTGAATTTTTTAGAGGACATGAATAGCATTCTGCAGAGCAAGTTCACAGTTGGCTCAGTGGAAGAGTGCATGAACTCAGCCGGTACGCAACATTAACACTACATTCTCCATAACAGGGACTCATATATGCACATTCTTTACAAGCGCACACACCAGCCACATTACTCATTTAGCATTCTCTTCACCTCAGTTACCTTTGTTCCCCTGGTGCTCTTCTTTTTCTTCTGCTAAACTCCAGACTTCAATTTTGCTTTTTGAATAATTTTAGCCTTGGGGTGAAGTATTATATGATTTTTAAGTATGGCTGTTGATCAATTAAAAAAAAACATTCAAATATATTTTCACATTCTCCAAATTAATGTGGAAACACCTAAAAATATTTGTAAATATTTGAAATTTGACATTTTTATTTCATATTTTAATGGCCATATCACTGATACAAATACTATTGTTATTTATTATTTATATTTATTTATATCTATTAGTGATTAATCGCATCCTAAATAAAAGTTTTTTGTTTACATAATGTATGTGTGTGTACAGTGTATATTTATAAACAGACAGTATAGTTTGAAAAGTTCATGTAGTGCATGTATATATTTATATTGATATTAATTTATATTTATTATAATATTTTATATATAACATAACATACTGTACTTAAAATATAGCCATGAAAATGATATCCACACATATTATGTACATAAACTTTTATTTTGGATGCGATTTTATCCAGCTTTACTCAGTGCAACATATAGTTTAACATCCAAGTGAAAGATATAACACCAACAATTTAAGAAATAGAATCACTGATTTGGAAAGATCACCCCTCTCCTAAAATGACTTGTAAACTCAATCAGATATAGCTGATCACCTTCTCAATGGCACACAAAACAAAGCCATTTGACTTTCAACTGTGATAAGATGTGGTCATTTTGATTTGCCTGCACGGACATGAAAGAGCTTTCCTGGAGCATTTTCCAGTCCCCTTGGCAGCAACGGAGCAACATCAACTATGGGCACCCATCAAAAGATCTCCGGGATAAAGTTGTGGACAGTCACAAGTCAGGAGATGGATACAAAAATATTTCAAAGGCTTCATCAAAGCCTAGAAGCACAGTGTAGTCTATTTTTTATGAAGTGGAAGGTATTTGGTACAACAGACCCTCCCTTTATCAGGACGTCGCTCCAAACTGGATGAGAGCCGGAGGAAACTGATCAGAGAGACGACCGAGAGCTACAGCGACTCTGAAGCAGCTGCAGGAGTTTATGACAAAAAGTGGTCATAGTGTGCATTTGACAACAATATCACAGATTCTCCACTAATGTGGCTTGTATGGGAGGGCTGAAGAAAAAAAGTCACTCCTCAAGAAAGGCCACATGCATTCACGACTGAGCTTTGCCAAAACACACACTTTAACATTCTGAGGCAGATGAGACTAAAATTTAATTATTTGGCCTCAACACCAAACGATACGTCTGGCAGAAATCCAATACCGCTCATCATCCAAATAACAGCATTCCTGCAGTAAAGCATGGAGGTGGTGATGTCCTGTTATGGGCTGTTTCTCTGCAGTAGGGACTGGGGCACTTGTCAGGATAGAAGGAAAAATTTATGGGGCAAAATACCATCAACTTCTTGAGGAAAATCTGCTGCCCTCTGCCAAAAAGTTGTCAATGGGAAGAAGTTTTACCTTCCAACATGACAATGACCCAAGCACACAGCAAAACTGAGCACACAATGGTTGAAGGAGAAAAAGCTGAATGTCCCTGCATTGCCTTTAGTCAGAGCCCAGACTTAAACCCCACTGAAAATCTGTAGAATGACTTGAAGACTACAGTCCACAAACACTCACCATCAAATCTAACTGAACTTGAGCAGTTCGTAAAGAAAATTGGGCAATATTGCCAATTCTAGATGCAAAGTTAGTAGAGACAAGTTCCAACAGACTAAAAGGCTGTAATTAAAGCAAAAGGTGGTTTAACAAAATACTGACACAATGGGGTGATCCTTTTTCCAACTCAGTGATTCTGATTTTACTTAATTATTATTATATTTTAAATATTATATAATATTTTTTTTTCTGACATGTTGGTGTTATATCTTTCACTTGAATGTTATAAGTTGCACTGAGTAAATACAGCTTGATAAAACAAAAACTGTGCCCGTCTTCATTTCAGGCTGCAAAGCAACAAAATGTGATTATTTTAAAGGGCGTGAATCTTTTCTATACCCACTGTGTGTGTGTGCATGTGTGTGCGTTCTTAAATATCTGGGGGGGGGGATTTTTATTAAATTAGTAATTAAAGGTATTTTGTTTTTATTTAGCAGTTACAAATAAATTAAAAATATTCTAACAGATTTGATGTACAATAAATGAACTTACTTTAATGCTAGCCAAAGGATGTGTTGGGAAGACATTAACAAAGCTACTGCAGGAATTGAAAAAATGGATACTGCGTTAGTTGCGTTAATTATTTTTAATATATTAAAAAGCCATTATTAATCGAAGGAATTAACACATTATTTTTCCCAGATCTATTTTAAAGAAATCTAAGATTAAAGTTTAAAGCGAGGATTAGGATTAAAGTGAGATAATGTCATAGTTATGACACCATTATACTGTTTACATGCTGTGTTAAGATTAATCTTTCTTGTAATTAATTGGTATTGGTTATTTTTTTCTTATCTGTTTAACTACATAAACACTGTGTTGCACTTGTGTGTTGATTCCATCACATTTTGTAGCTGTAATGCAGAATTCATTTTGCACAGAATCCAAAACTTTAATCAGTTGAAGCACTGATATTTCCTTCAAGAAATACAAATCTAGTCCAGTTCTGTTATTCAGCTAGTGAAGTTTTAGTTTAGTTTAATAGAGTCATTATTCATTCATGCTCAGAGGAAGCCAAGTAAGCAAAATCATGTCAATTTCATGTCCCACTTTCATGGTGCTGGTTTTGTGCAATCCAAGATGTTCGTGTGTAAAATGTTTTTTAAAAAAAAAAATTCTGAGCACATTATCTAATACAGAAACGGTCACACCTTCACCGCACACAGAGAGAATGTGAGAATCTGCGTAACGCTCTGTTTTTGTGTGGTTTATTGTTAAAAGTGCTCCTTGATGCTGCAGACTGCTCCAGAGGGAGACTTTTACATCCTGAACCAAGCTGCACATCTGCTCAACATCTGCTCTCTTTATTGACAGAATTCTTCAGCTGGTGACTCACCTCATTGTTGCCTGGTTACAGGGGTTAGAGAATCATCGTTTGAATTGGACGAGGATAGGGAGTGGACTACATAGTTTTTAACTGACTCTTGTTACCTATCGCATCATGTGACAAGTGCCCAGGCAGACCGGTTTTAATAATAATTTATGCATTTAGCAGACGCTTTTATCCAAAGTGACTTAGAGTGCATTCAGGCTATACATTTTTTACCAGTACGTGTGTTCCCTGGGAATCGAACCCACGACCTTTTCCGCTGCTAACGCAGTGCTCTACCACTGAGTTTTAATATTGTTACACATCCCAGCTGTTTTGCATCAAAACTTTGAATGCTCTCATTCTTTACCTATAACAGTCCATGATTGAATCAGTCATTTACAGGCCAACTGAATCATGACACACTAAAGGAATAGTTCAACCAAACATTCTGTCATCATTTGCTCGCCTTCATGTCGCTCCAAACCTGAAAGACCTGTGAAGCCTTTATATACTTAATATATTATGAAAGTGTTTTTAAAGCATCAATTATGACTTGTAATGAGGTTTAGGCTCATTTCCACTGTCAGATAGTATTTTTTCTTTTTTTTAAGGGGCAATATTGCACAACTACATTTATTTTGAGGTATTATTTTGATTAGAACCAAACTAAATATCTTGAATTCATAAATTATGAATAGAGACCATTTGAATCTAACTCCAAATAGAAAAAAGCAAGAATAATCTAGAATGAACCAATGTCACTATATACATCAATACAAACATAAATATTTGCCTGCAAATATTTGTCATATTCACTAATTTCTTCAGAACTGAAGATATTTGAGCAGAGTTTCCCTCTGTGTGGTCTTGTTTCATAACCGACTTGTTTTCTTATTTAGAGAGGACTGAGGGTTGTTTCTGGTTTATTATTTCCTTTATAAAGATGGGAAAGCAGTTTTGTTGTTTATAAATCTTAAAGGATGTTATGGATGTCTTGGTTTGAACTGAATAGGTTAAATTTCACAGCTTTGTAGTCAGTAGGTTTGAATTTTGCATAGTTCATCTGTTCATGCTGTTACTATAGCATGAATGCACATAAGTTCATCCCTCTATGGACCTAGAGTTTGGGTTACTTCTGTGTCATGATTTGAAGAAATACGTCCAAACCTCAGCCATCCAAAACACGAGACCTCTTGTTCTTTAATCACAGTCCCCACCCAGATACCCAATCCATGATTACATCTGTGTGTGCACCAAACCTCTGCAGAACAGACCTATTCCAACAATAGATCTGATATCTGTTCAGTATTGTATTATTTGGTGGCCCTTTTTTGGCCCTTTCCACATAATTGAGGAAACTGTGTTTGCCAGCTGCAGTCCATTACACTTTATTCAGTTTGTTTTAACAGTCAAGTTTAAACAAAATATCCACTTATTTTCAGATTCTTATTCAATATTTTGCATCATCTGTCCATCTTTTTAATATCATTATATCATTTGATGTTGTGTCCTCAGTGCCTCTGGCAGCGTACAAGTGACTGGTGTGTTTCTTACTGGGTGAGAGCCAAAGGAAGCTGTTTCATGAGAAATATTCTGGACTGGGAGACTTTGAGGCATGGAACAACAGCCAAGTATGTTTTAATCCTGATTTTAATAGCATGAGACCTTAAAATGTCATGGATCTATGTTTGCTGGCAGCACAGAGGGAGGTGAGGTATGCTATAGGTTTGTAAAACGCATTACCCAGCTACCTTATACCTCACACTGAGAGTGTTTACATGCCTCATCTTTTGATTATGCTTAATAGCCTCATGGAAACGTATCTTTTTTACATGTCATAAATGGTTTAAAGGGATAGTTCACCCAAAAATGAAAATTTTATGTTTATCTGCTTACCCCCAGGGCATCCAAGATGTAGGCGACTTTGTTTCTTCAGTAGAACACAAACGAAGATTTTTAACTCAAACCGTTGCAGTCTGTCAGTCTTATAATGGAGGTGAATGGGAATCACATCTTTGAGAGTAAAAAAAAAATACACAAACAAAACCAAATTATTGTTGATGTGTAAAGACACGAAACGATCGGTCTGTGCAAGAAACTGAACAGTATAATTGTTTACCTCTTATACACCACAGTGTCCAACATCCGACGCGTGTATGCACGCGTGCCTCTGGCATAGTAGACATAGATATATATAAGTAGATTCCCGCAGCCCATAGAAACAGTCACTAATGAGGCATCTACTTATATATATCTGTTATATATATCGTTAGCAGTGTTGGGCAAGTTACTCTGAAAATGTAATTAATTTACTGATTACTGATTACTCCTTTTAAAAGTAATCACATTACTGTTCTGATTAATTTATTTCAAAAGTAATTAGTTACATTACTAGTTACGTTAATTTTTTCTCCATTAAATTTATGAAATACTAGCATACACGCTCCCGATAAATATTTGTTATTAAAGCATCAACATTCACAGAACACTGTTATTTTTAACTAAAGCAAGCGGCTGTTGCGTGCATGGTTTGGCATGGCAGAATGCCAGCAGCGCTTCATTTATTATCACTAAAAGCTGACATCTCAGTTCATTGCGATCTCATAAAGTTCTGTTATGACACAATGAATATATGCATAATGAATATTTCATAATGTTTACAATTCGTGTGTTATAATGAGAGGACTCATGAGCACGCAAATTTCAGCACTGCATTGCTCAACGCTGCAAACACGTGTTATAGCATAAATAGAAGCTCTGCATACGCTTGCAACTGTTAATCGTTTATATTTTACATTAGTTCATGTTGCTTTTGTGCAATAGATGAATAACAATTTATTTGTTTTAGATATTTTATGTTTAGAAATTTCTATTTTGCAGGAGGCCTGTGAATCATTTTATTCTCCCGCAACTCGCACACACAAGAGCGTCTACCCGCCTCACCAGCACTCGCCCATCTTGTCCCGCGCTGCTGTTGCGTTGGGTCTCGCAGGAGCAGGTCTCTAATCCACTGGCACTGCGTGTGCTACATCCTTTTTACAATCTCCAGATTATAAAACACTGCATTCTGTCAGCAATGTAACGCGCCAGTAACGTATAGAAACCTCTGCTTGTAACTATACTCTAATTACTATTTTGAAAATTATAACGTGTTAAATTACTCCGTTACTAAAAATGTAATCAAATTACAGTAACGCGTTACTAAGTAATGCGTTACTGCCCAACACTGATGTCTACTGTGCCAGAGCACGTACACGCGCCGGCTGTTGGACATAGTGGTGTATTAGAGGTAAAAATTATTATATAAATACTGTTCGGTTTCTCACAAACCAATCATTTCGTGTCTTTACACATCAATGTATCGCCTCGAGCCGCAGGGTTTAAATTGGTTTTGTTTGTGTATGTTTTTTTTTTACTCTCAAAGCCGTGATTGCCATTCACTTCTATTATATGACTGACAGATTGCAACGGTTTGAGTTAAAAATCTTTTTTTGTGTTCTACTGAAGAAACAAAGTCACATACATCTTGGATGCCCTGGGGGTAAGCAGCTAAACATTCAACATTTTCATTTTGGGTGAACTAATCCCTTAAGCAAAACCATACCCCTCACACACACATTTTACAGGGTTTAACCAATATTTTGAATTACGCATTGCATTGTTTAGTGTTTTAGGTTGAAGGTAATGTCTGTAAATGTTCCAAAAAATGTACTGGTAGATTGGGGTCAGTAAGATTTTTTAATGTCTTTAAAATAAATGTCTTATTCTAACCTGTGTTTATTTGATAAAAAATACAGCAAAAAATGTGGAATATTATTACAATTTAAAGGGGTCATATGATGTTTCTAATTTAAAATTACTTATTCTATTTTAATGTATTTTAAAATGTAGTTTATTCCTGCTATGACAAAGCGGAATATTCAGCAGTCATTATGCCGGTCGTTAGTGTCATATGATACTTCAGAAATCATTGTAATGCTGATTTGGTGCTAAAAAATACAGCAACAACAACAAAACAAGTTCTTTTAATAGCAAGTTGAAAATGATTGCTTAATATTTTTTTGGAAACCCTGAGATATTTTGGCAGGGGAATCTAAGCTGTAACACTTTAGAATAGGGAACACTTATTCAATATTAACTTCGACTTTTCCCTCAATAAATTCCTAATCTGCTGCTTATTAATAGTTAGTAAGTTTGTTGTTAGGTTTAAGTATTGGGTAGGATTAGGAATATAGAATAAGGTTCATGTAAAATAAGACGGAATACTGTGTTAATTAATACTAATTAAGGGCTAATATTTATAGAATATGCATGGCTAATCAGCAACTCGTTAAGAGGACATAAAATAACGGGTTAACTCATTCTTTAATTCAAAAGAAAAGAGAGATCGAGATTTTTTTTTTACTAACCCCAAACTTTTGACAGTATATTTTTCTCTTCTTTCTTTCCCATTACCAATTATCACTCTGTATATAAACACCTTCTACAGGTCCCGTCTGACTGTTAATTCATATACAATTTGGTTTATTGTTTTTTCAAAAAACCATACAGTGTAATTATGTATATTATTGCCAGCCATCTCATGTCAAAAGCTGGGCCAATTTACCTGAATTCACCCTAGACAACAATAGACACGTCTGTAAACGTTAGTTCTTTAGGTTGTCCTTAAAGACCGTCTTAAAACTTTGACTAAAAAGTTAAAGTTTTTATATTTTATATATATATATATATATCCATTCAAGAATCATGTTTCACCATGTAGTTGTTACTGTTGTTATTCATGGGCACATAGAATGTTGTTTTTGTTAATATTTTAGTATCAGGCTGAAATGTGGGGTTAGTGCACCCTAAGGCTTCCTGTTAATACCTTCTGTACAGTGATGTTCCGTTTATGACTTATATCTAATATAAAACAGACCTCTGGTTGCTCAGACACGTCTTAAACATTGAACAGACACTTGGCTCAGACATATCCCTTACTTAATATCTATTCCACTGAGCTACAAATCTACATCACACTGGGCATTTCAAAGGGCCACTGTCTGACCTTCACATCTTGAAGGATTTAAATCCTTTCTGCCATATCAGATTCATTTAGACCCTTATATGTGCTCCGTAGGGTCAGAATCACGTGCAGGATGTGTGAAAGCTGCTCGCATCACGTTTCTGATGATATGAAAGTATCACGGTTGGACCAAATCTGACCTCAGCACAGTAATGAAACACAGCAGTTACACCACATGTACATCCAGTGACCTAGAAAATTATTTGGACAAACATTTACCATTTCAAAAATAAACTTTTTTTTTGTGTGTGTGTGTGAATTTTGTTTTTAAAAGTGTTAATTCCTATCAAATAAATTCCATTTGGTTTTGGTATTTTGTTTTGTCTAATGCCATGACATACTTTTTAAAAATGTGGCTTAAATGTTCAAATGCTCACTATGGGTGTGTATGTGTGTGTGTGTGTGAGTGTTATGAGGTTCTAGTCCAGCTAAAAACAAGCAGTCACTTAAAGGTAATATTATATAATGAGTGGAGCTTGGACACTGTTTGGTAAGCGCCTTAATGTGAGAGTGTGTTTAACTAGAGCACTTTGGAGACATGAACAAGAATAGGGGGGACAGAATGTGATTGAGCAGGTTACAGTATGTGACCATGATTAAACTGTCTTAAAACCTGCAGTGAGGACAAGAGAAAAAATTAATAAAACAGACCTTTTTCACACATAATACTGACCCAGCAACCACCAAACACAGAGAATCACTGTCTAGCAACCAGACACAAACACAAGCACATTGCTAAGGTCTTGAAGGTTTTTTTTTTGTTGTTTTTCTATTAACAACCCAATTGGTGTCTCGTCTGTGTGTCATGACCTGGCTTGTGATTATGTGGATCAAACTGTCTTCATTTGTCCCTTGACTCCATAAACACTCATGGTAGATATAGTATATGTTTGAGTTTGTGTCCTTGGGTTCACTTTTTCCTGTAACTTCTCTCTCTCTCTCTCTCTCTCTCTCTCTCTCTTTCTCTCTTTCTCTCTGTAGGTGTATTATTGTCGCTCAGTGGCTATTGCCTATATTGAGCACACAGTGCAGCAGCGTTTCCATGATCTGATTCAGGATGAACAGACTCCAGCTGCTCTCAGGTCAGTGATGAGGCGTCTCTGTGCTCCCTATGGCCTGTGGACCTGTGGACCAACCACATGGCCATCCTGTATCAAGGTAAACCACTCTTCTCTGCGGTGGTTTCTTTGTTTTTTCATTCATGTCTGCCAGTACTGGCTATGTGACACAAATTATGTGTTAAGGCTTGAATAGACTACACGACTTTTGCCTAGATTTTTGCCCTTATTTTCAGTCTGGACAAATTGACACCAGTTGGCAAAAGTCAGAGCCAGTCTGCAGATTTGAGTTGTGGTGTAGTGTATGATGGGCACAGGCTCTGATTTTTTTTTTCAGACTGTGATTAAATCCAGTCGATACATTTGATATTTTGAGTCGATATTAGAACACATAGTGTTCAAACAAATAGTTTTCACTTTTATCAAAAGTCCCCTAGCAAGTCCCCCGTGTTTCTGCTCGAGTTTGTGTTTGAAACGACTTGAAAGACTGTGATTGGTGTGTGATGTCCAGTTTTTCCTCTGTAACTATTTACAAAGTCTGCGAGTGTATGATGCCTAGTGTTTTCAAAACACTTCCAATTTTAAATGCATGTAGCCTTTACATACACTACCTTGATAATTGATAATAATACGAAATGTTTGTTGAGCAGCAAATCAGCGTATTATAATGATTTCTAAAGGATCAAGTGACACTGAAGGCTGGATTAATTGCTGCTGAAAGTTTATTCACAGGAACAAATTACAATTTAACATATATTCAAATAGAAACCAGCTTTTTTAAAATGAAATAATATTTCACAACGTTACTGTTTTAACTATTTTTAACAAATAAATTTAGCCTTGATGAGCATAAAAAATGTTAACACTTTACAGTAAGGCCCCATTGGTTAACATTAGTTAATGCAATAACTAACATTAGCAATGAACAATACATTTGTTACAATACTTATAATTATTATAATTATAATAATATTCTTGTATTAACATTAGGTAATAAAAACACAACTGATTATTTTTAGTTCATGTTAGCACAAGTCCATTAAATAATACTAGCAGACACAACTTTAGGTGTGAATAATGTATTAGTAAATGTTGACATTAACATTAACAAAGAATGCTTTAGAAGTATTTTTCATTGTTAGTTCATGTTCAAAGGGAACCTTATTATAAATTGTTAAAAAAAAATCAGTTCATGAGCTCATAGTCCACTTCAGACATTCTACTAACTGTATCTTCTCTTGTATCTACAAGTATGATACAAACATCAGGAAGGTTTTAACATAGCAGGTGCCCTCTCATTTTCTCTGTGTAGCTGAAGGATGATGCTGTGGTGCTGGTTGATGTGATTGCTCCTCCTGACTTCATCCTGAACTCACCCATTGGCAAAGCAGATGGTGAGGTAAGAGAACGCATGCACAGACACACATCTGCACATGAGGAAGAGGCCTCGCCAGTCCTCCACTGTGACTGTGGAATCACTCATGTAGACAAATGTCTCCGAGAGCTGCAGAAGTGATCATCGAATTTACAGTGACTCCAAAAAAAGTATTTTCTTACCCATTTTTCCAGTGACTTTTAATTAACTGGTGACTAGCCGATTTTAGTGGAAGATCTGTATAAAGTCAGTTCCTTTGAGTTCACACAGGTGTTCTAGCAACGTAACCACTGGTGTTTAACTTGTGTGTGTGTGTGTGTGTGTGTGTGTGTGTGTGTGTATTCATGTGTATTTAAACAGTTAGTTAAATCTGTAAATTGTAATATTGTATTTATTTGAAGAAATACAGCCTGGAGAGCATAAGAGACTTCTTTCCCAAAAACATTTAAAAAAATCATAATTATTCCAATATTTTGACCAGTGATATGTATATGTGTGTGTGTGTGTGTGTGTCCACATTTAAAGACATTTTAAGGCCACTGTTATGACTGCATTCATGTAAGTGTACATCATTTTTTATCATATTTTTTTCAGATGTACTGTACACATATTTAGGGAAGTTTTTATGAGAAAAATACATAATTATACCTCCAAATGATACAAGTTGTTTACAGATTTGGAAATATAAAAAGGTATTTTCTAAATAGAATTATTTTTTCCTGCTAGTCTATTAAATAAGTTGGCCTTTGAGACTGACATGTAGTGATGATGCAATATTTACTGAAAAATATCACAGCTTAATATCACCACCAATCATTAGAACTTTGGGTGGTGCATTTATTACCTCTTTTCACAAAACAACAAGAAAAAAGCAGACAAGTTAATAAAAACAAACTAATTCCCAGTAAAAAATCTAGAGGGTTTTTCTATTGTACTGCCCTCAACATCCCTTCAGAAACATGATTCTGACTAGACGTTATGGTTACTGACTCATTCCTCCAGTCATATTCTCTCAGCACTTGTTTGGCAGGACATACATTTCTGAGGTTAAGAAAAAAACAGAGCTTAGACAGAGCTAGACAGAGCTGAGCAGTCCACACACACACACACACACACACACACGCCCCACTGACACAGAGACCTTTGTACTGATTCCCCTGCTGAGTGAAACACTTCATGTTTACAGTTGGGAAGATGTTTACTGGAAATTAACTCTTCACTTTGGCATTCAATTCATTTTCTGACTCATCTGAAGTTCTGATAAAAGGCAGTCTTATTTATTAAAGCCCTCCACATGCTTGTCTTTTGTTGCATGGTTTCTACGGGTTAAAGGGGTGGTTCACTGGTTTTTTTCTAGGCTTGATTGTGTTTATGGGGTGCAGTCTAACATGTGTTAATGCTTCGTTTAAAAAAACGCATTATTTTTCACATAATTTACCTTTATTCCAAACCACTCTGAGAAACGGGCTGATCTTTTCCTGTTTTTTTGAAGCCCCGCCCTCAGTAATAAGGCGATGGGCTGTGTTGTGATTGGCTAAACCGCATCTAGTGCGTGTCTAAATGTCCCGCCCCTCACCTCAGCGGCATGTGCTCCGGTTGTATTGTAAACAACGGTGTTGTTAATATCGCTTATCAGTTTGAGCCCGATTGAGAAGCAGAGGATATTAGTGAAGAGGATCATGCAGAACCTGTGCAAGCACGGCTTTTAATGTTTTTTTTTGTTTGTTGTTGTCTCATACTTTTAGGTATGCTGTTATTTGTAAATGCTACTGCTTATGTTAGCTTTTAATATACGGTTTTATCCTGATTAAAGCTTTAATACAGTACGGCAACTGCACGCGCGTCCATGTTTAACGCTTCTCATAGCTATGTAAAAAATAAGTGTATAATTGAAATAAGTCAGTGAAAAAGTCACTTTCACTGACTTTTTCATTAACTGTTCCGTCCTGGTGGAATGACCTGCCCAACTCAATCGAGCGGTTTAGTCCTTAGCCATCTTCAAGGAACGACTAAAAACACATATTTTCCACCTTTATTTGACCCTCTAACTCTGACACTTTCTATTCTATTTTAATTCTACCTGTTATCTATATTTATCTTCTTTTTATTTTAAAAAAAACAAAACAAAAAAAACAACACTAGCGTTCTCTTTTTTCTATTCTACTCCTTGTTTTTCCTGTATTTTTGTGTATAATATATATCTATATATATAATATATATATTATATATATATAACAGTAGATACACCTTGCTACGTGTACTGCGTTAACTGAAACTTGCATTTGCATTTATATACAGTATCTCACAACGTGAGTACCCCCTCACTTTTTTATAGCAACGTTTTAGTAGATCGTCTCAAGGGCAATCTATAAAATAAACTTGATCTATTTAGAGTAGGCATGTTAGGGCTGTGGTATCACCAGCAAAGTCACGAAACGATACATATCACGATACAGAGGCCCGATACGATACGGTGCACATCCACGATACCTGACTGCCCTGATTTCACCTCAGCCGAATTTAGAAAAACAGCTTTTTTCATTAAACAATGCTACTATAGTGCCATTTCTAACGATTGGCAGAGCAGGCAGTTGACCTCTACATTATGAAGGGCCTCCATAAATGTACCACAGTACAATATAGGTAATATGTTTATGTTTACATTGTGCACTCCCAAGGTACATATTCGAGTGTTTTTTAAGCCTAGAAAGAATAATGTAACTCGTTCTAATACATTCTATATTGTAAATGACTCATCTAATATGTTAAAAAATATGTTCCATTGCTGGTATGTTATCACACGTCAACAAAGTACACACTCCTACAATAAAAAAATAATAATAATTAGAAGAGGTCTAAACTAATGTGCTGTATTCACTGTATCTAACGCACACACTCTCAGGGCTGATTTATAGTCGACGCGTCCGCAAGTTCGCTTTGAGTACGAGCGACGTCGTTACGCGTGGCGGTGTGCACGACATTTTTTGTAACTTTCCTCGCAGCTCCACTTACGAAGATGCACGAGTTCAAAGCGACTCTAGCTGAACAGAAGCAGTTTGATGTTAAGTTCAGTCACACACAGATCACGTTGCGGCCGCACTCAAGACATTAGAGAACAAACTTTTTAGCGCTGCCCCGCAAGTTTATCAACTAAATAGCTTAATCGCTCAAGAGCTACATTATATTTCTCAACAAGGAGCTGGTAGCATCATTGTTTCTAGAGGAATTAAAGCCATAGTTTTACTGTTAATAGAGAAACGTGGCAAATGGTGGTAATTCATACATACACAGCCTCTCTCTCTCTCTCTCTGTGTCGTAAATGAACAGCTGATGAATCACACTTTTCTGAGAATAGAATATTGAAGTGGAGATAGCTAAACTGCAAGCCAAGCAGTGTTTTCAGAAAGCAAGCGCATTTA